>JAQFVV010006336.1:845709-1079002 GCA_028023455.1 Epiperipatus broadwayi
TAAGAACATCAATAATAATTAAGATTAAACATATTTTTAGTTATCTTTTGTGCAAAATTTACTTCAGTGGTTGTGAAAACATTCTGTGAATTTGTATCATGATGTAGTGAAAACAATACCCAGACACAAGTTTTAATAAAACAAATTTAACAAAGTTTATTAACATCAAATAAATTTAAGTAAAAATAAAACAAATCTATTTACATCTTATTTACAACGGATATCCTTCTTTCCTTACACATGACAAATGTTAATTCTACAATTTTGTACTTCTTTATAGTTAATCCAATCATTATACATTTTAAAAATTATTTTAGTTATTTTCTTTAGGTTTATCACACTATTTATTTGAACTACTTATGGGTAACAACATTTTTTACCTTTTAAATATACTAAATTTACAATATTCTAAATTATTTTGTGGATCAATATTTTATAACGTCACACTTTATAATCAATATGGTCTTAAAAAAAAGAAAATTTACATTTCTTGTTACTTTAAACAAATTACACAGCATATTATTAAATATTATGATTAACTTTAATGTTTGTTCTCCCATGCTCACATAAATTATAATGCGTTTTTGCATAAGCCATACTCCTGTATAATATTATAATGTGTTTAAATATCAACCTGTTACAATTTCAAATATATGATAATAATTATCGAGTGTTATAGTATTTTTAAATATGCAACACTTATCTCTTTAAAAATATAATTAATAATAAAAAGAGCGTGAAAATATATTTTAATATTTTGTATATTCTCATTTGATATACTTTTACAAAAAATTATAGTTTATTTCTAAATTAAAATGATTCTATAACTTCTTCCATTATTTAGGACATCTGTATCTTTCTTTCAATGGTTATAATCTATTCTTAGTTAACTCTTAACTATTCTTATTCCAAGTAAAATCATAACATACATTCTACTATAATATTATTTAAATACTTTAAAATATTGGTATTAATTGAAACAAGTGCTTGTATAAAAATATTCCAGACAATTACGTAATCGTTTCCGGTGTTTTGTCTATTTTTGTCTGTCTTAATAAATTTACTGCACTTATATTATATAAAAATTTTATATAAAATTTTGAAGAAATAATTTAGAAAAAATATAGAAATAAATACAATTCTCAACATCATAATATTTACTATTCAAATACATTACACTAATTTTTATTATTTAATATAGTTTATAAATTTAAATATTATATAATATTAATTTATTCTAAGTTTTAAAGTTATTAAAATTGACTTATTAAATACATTTTTATTACTGATAGCTGTGTTATTTTAATATGGCCAGCTTTTACAACCATATGAGCAATTCTTTACTCTTTATTTAACTAATTTTTTAAATGATTTTACGTATCAGGTATTTGCTTTAGCTTTAAATTGCACTTTACAGACTCTATAAATTTAATATATTCAATACATCAATAAATGTAATTGACCATTATAACTATTTCTTGACCTATAGAAAAGGGTACAATATATATATATATAACTAAAACCAAACTTCCAGTGTTTTTCGAATCATTTTATTTATTTTTATTTGAAATAATTTTTGATTTTTAAATATACCTATCAACCAAACACCCAAGTTATCACTAAAATATATAATTAAATTGAATATCATGCTTTAAGACCCAGATGCTGGGATGGTAAAAGTAAAGGAATTCGATCATATCATCGAGAAAGGCTATTGATTAGATCTTTGACCTGGGGATATAGGTAAATAGGGCAGAATTCATGATATACCTGATTTATATATCTTGTATGTGGTTGGACTGGAGGTACTTTACCTCTATTCAGGGGTTTGTTGGATCTATGTGTGTTTTTTGACTGGTACAATATATATATTATATAATTAAATATTAATAAATACAGTAATATAAATATATATAAAGTACAATTTTAAAAACTTTTATTTACCTAGGAGCACTTTCAACTAGCTTCATTGTCTTTATCAGCTAATTCTAATTCTTTTTTACAGTATCGTCAAATATGCTTTCAAACTCTAGCCTTTCCATAATTCCTTGATTTTAATGTTTGCCTCCTTTTATTATTATTTCTTTCAATTTGTAATATTTTTACATTATTATAGTCAAAATTAAAACCACATATACATAACCTATTATGATTACAAAAATCTGATGTTGAAACATGATTATTTCCATTACAATTTAAATTTTTTAAACTCTTTTTAATAACTGTAAGTTTTTTTAGTTCTTTTCTCAAATATACATCTTGATTTCCCTATATATCCACTACCATATTTACATATTTATTTATATATGATGCAATTTTGATTTAAGTATGAGATTTTAGCTTTTGGATTTATTCTTTGATTTAATTGAGGACATACATAAATGCAATTTCACGTATATCTTTATATATTTATTCTTAGTAAAATCAGCCTTATTATTTATATCCTTATTTTTATATTTCTTATTAAAAATTTCAATAGTCTTATATACCAGATGATAGTTTTATCTAATATTTAATAATTCATTTGTATAAATTTCAATATTTTTGCCTTTATCTGATGTATACTTACAAAGATTATTGTTTCTAAATAAAAAAGGTTTCAAACTTGTTGTTTTAGGTGATATTGGCATCTTTAACTTATATGGAATGTACCCTCTTTTTTTTATTGGGTTAATCATTATACAGTAATGTAGCTTACATCAATTTCTAGTTATGTTAAGATCCAGAAACTGAACATACATTGACTTTTCATCTACTTTGATCCATTTTAAATGATCTAAACTATATAATTCCTTAAACAATTCTTTAATAATATCTGGATTACTACATACAAATATGTCATCCACTTATTTATAATATATAGTAATATCCTTTTAATAAATCACCTTATTATTTATAATATCATTATCCACACACATATATAATTTTATTCATATAATAAAATATCAATTTACTAAAATTTTAAATGAAAATATTTTTACATATTTTATTTACATTATTACATGATATTTAGCAGTTCAAACAGAGTCTGAATAAGATTACTTTTATCACAGACAAATATTATTATAGCACCTAAATGTAATAATATAAACAAATAATTATTAACTTGAGAATAGTTTATCAAATACACTTTGCCATTATTGTGAATAAATGATTAGTAAAGATTAATCTAATGTTTTATGAATTGCTATTCAATTAAGCTAATATAATTAATTATTCTAATAAATTTTAGCAACCAAGGTATTGGGCAAGTTGTTTTATACTTTATACTGCTACAATTTGGTAGTTAACATTATGGCTATTTGATAAGTCATTTATTTATTTATTAAATATTTTATACCATTATAATTTAGTATTTCAACTGGGGCCTGAGATTAATTATTTTCGTTTTATTCTTAATTGCTCAAATGTTTCATTTAAAATGATTACTCTTTTATACTTTTACAATTATGAATTACTCAAAAATTATATTGTTCATTGTATTTCATTAACTGTTATTTTAAAGAATTATGTTTATCAAAGATAAGAGAATCAATCAGTGATTAACATAGAATTAGATCAAAAAAGCTATCACCATATGAACTATCTTAAGATACACATTTATTATGAGTTAGAACTATTTTAGTCAAAAACCATAACAAAATTCAAATGTAAGCTTAACGGTCTATTGATATTTATCAAAAATACATCATCCATCAAATCAAGTAAAAAAACCAAATGAAAGCAAAGTAAATTGGAAAAGAGGTATCACTATTGCATAAAAATTAACTATTGAACTATTATATGATAATACAGTAATTGAATTTTAGTAATATATATATAAAACAATGCAATATATCATACACTATCTAGAATTTTATCAGCATAACACCATTAAATTCATTTGTTGGATTAATAGAAAGCTAGAATTAAAAAAAAATTAAAATTTTCCCCAATTTCTCTCAAGATAATAAATGATCAATTAATTTATCTTTTTATAGTCAGTAATCACTTAATAACTAAAAATATCACAATATAAAACTGTCTTTAAATATTTGCTACCTGGATTTACAACTTGCTGCTAGGTTTTATATAATTTCAACTTTTTACAATGTGATACTATTAACTTTAAGAAGTAAGAAGCAGTAATTACGAATCAACATCAGACGAATTTCAGCAAAGCAGCTAAAGAAATGAGATAAAAATTATCACTGCCATTATATCAATACTTTAACAAAACTGTGATACAGAACAAGAAGACTAAAAATGTCTTAGCACTACTGTAAATTCAAAGCATATTATTTCTGAATCTATTTCTCATAAATAGATTAAAAAATTAATTCAAAAGCAGAACAATTATTTCCATCAAAAAGACTATCATAACTACAATAGAAAAAATAAACAATACAAAGTTGAAGATAAAGAACCAAGATTGTATAATAGCTACTATTAACTAATATCACATCTATTTGAAATAAGCACACAGAACACTAAGATCATAAAACATCTGTAAAACCATTAGCAATCAAAAGTGATTATCAAAAAATATCATAATGTTTTATCTGTTATTTACTTATTTTGTAAATAAATCATTATTTTTGTAAAAGTGCTTTCTAATTAAGTTTATGGATAACTCCACCTATTAAAGATTTTCATCAAAAATATTAGTTAAATATTGTATTACAATGTGTGTGTTGTATTGTGTATCAGTATCTATGGGTTTATATGTTGTAATTTCCACATATTTGTGTCTGCTCTGATAATTCATTCATTGGAATATGTCAGGTATTTTCACAAATGCAATTATTTTTTCTGATCACACAACCCAGCTTAACATAACTAAATTTTTCTAATAGTTTTTAATTTGTTTGTAAGGTGCCAGAATTCTATAAGGAAACACAATGGCTCACCCCCACCTATATTTATTAGACACTTAAATAATTAATTGTTATGCTCTGGTGGATTATACTTTTTAATAAGGCATATTGTCAATTTATTGCCAAAACAATAGTAGTAGAATTTAAATAATATTACTCTAGTAATAATAAATTTAATTATTCAACAACATAAATTTTACTCATAAGGTTTATTAATTCATAATTAAATTATTTCCAACACTAATAAGAGAATAAAAGTATAAAAATCAAACTTAGATGGTTATTAAATGTTACTGTTTTTCAGATTCATATTTTCAGTAGTCTGTTTAACACAGCATTTGATAACATTATAGTTCACAAAGGCTGATCACTTCTAATTTATGAAAGAAAGTTTATTACCAGTAAGTTTAATAGTTCATGTATAGCACTATGTAGATTACTATGCATGATTTTGTTTGTCCTGGGAGGCATACATTGTATGTTCCTATTACATCTTATAGAAAGTCTAGCATTCAAAGATTCAGTTAGACAATGGCTTTACTCATGACATTACTATGACTTCAGGAAGGAATAAAACATCATCAAACATATTCTTCTCTACTCACACATATTACAATGCTTCAGTCTGTTGGCGAGAATAGCTTGGTACACTTTATATGACCTCACAGAGAAAATTAATTTATATCAAATGGCTATTTCAGGTCACATATAACACTTGGCAAAAGAAGATGAGGATCTCTAATGCAAGATGTATTTGCTTTTATACTCCCTTCCTGATTTTTGGACTGCCATGCACATCCTGTTTACACCTTTTAACTTTGACAAATTTAATGTCATTTTGTTTCCAAAGTCATTTTTTTGCCATTTGGTAGCCATCTTTAATTTACAAAAGAATGCTATGATTTTAACTTTTAAGTAATGCTAATTGTTTTACAATAAGAATTTATATTCTTATCTTAGCAAAAATCAAAAACAACATTTTGTTATTTTCTTTTTTAATTTTTTTATTTCTTTAACAAAAAGAATCATAAGCCACATTGTCTAAAAATAAATTAGATGATATTTTTTTAAAAAATACCATTTTTTCTTTTCAGGAATTTAATAATTTTAAATTCTAAATTGTCAATGCCAACACTCTTATACCAAAAATACAATGCAATATATATATATATATATATTGTAACGGGCACATACGTACGTTATATTGTATTTTATTATTAAACATGCAAAAAATAAAAGTTCGCAAATAAATTTTTTTTTTTTAAAGAATTAAAAAATTGAAATTAAATGTCTTAAACTCGTATATATATAAAATTGCACAGATGAAAAAAATTATTAGGGTAAAACTTTGTTAAAAAAAAGTATTTTAAAACTAAATTGTCAGTAAAGATTTAAAGATAAAAATATATCTTTAAGTTTGGAAAACACATTAATTAATCAGAAAATGGAAATGATTGTTTAATTAGTTAAATGTAAACTACCCTTGGGCATTTAAAATCTATAAGCAAAGGTCAGGTAGGAGAGAAAAACAATGAAATTGGACCTTAGCGAAAGGACCATCACATCGATGACGTAATGTCAATTGAATCCTTAAAATTAATATAAAAGGAAAAGTTTGGAAATTATTAGTTAGTTTATTACAAGATGACAGATATGTGTTAAGTTGGAGAGGGTTGGAGAAGGGATTGAAAGATACATTTTCAATTCCTTCAGTTGTTCAAAAAAATGAAACATTGTTTTCCAATATTGCGGACCACAGGACATCACGGCCCAGAAGAATACCATCAACCATAAAGGACCAATGGTTAACTGCACACCGATCTCCTTATGACTTCGTGGGAATTAACACCTTCCATTACCAAAAAAATCAGAGACTATGGACATTTTTCAAAACAGTAAGAAATATATAGTTAATGAACCTTTGAAAACATTAAGAACTTTAACCCTTTCACTGATGATTTTAGCTATTGGCCCTCTACTTACACTGATTATCTTAGCTAGTGGCCCTCTACTTAAATCTGAGAACAATGTGATTGGTCTGTGTCATTTGCAATCAGTTCTTTTGTTAAAATATTAATCTAAAATACACAGAATTTTTTTAATTCAGCTTCTAAAAATTGAATAATTTTAGATTCAAATTGGTTAAATGTAACGAAAAAATAAAAATAATGTTAATAACTGTCGAAAAATATAAGAAAAATGTGTGAAAAATAGTTAGCAGTAAAACAAAAGAATTATAACTCAACCAATGAGTGTGCCGTTATTCAGATCAACAGCGGTCGAGTAATTCTCTTTTTATTTCCAGTTTGCTTATTTCTCTTGTAAAATTTAAAATTTTCCAAATCAAACTTTATATTTCCATAAAGTAACATCAAATCTTATTTATGAATGTAAAAAATTACGATAGATGTTATTATTTACTTCAATTACGAACGTACACAGCTTCGTTGTCATGTCTGAATCTTCATTTAGAAACACGCCTTAAGAATTTCCTGATTACGTTATGTAGCGATAATTATTTTTTGTTACAGATATTTCTCCAAATGTATTTTTCTTCTAATATTTAAAATTTTCCGAGTCAAACTTTATAATTTGATAGAGAACTATATTTTATTATTTGTGAACATAAAAAATTGCAATAAATGTAATTATTACAACAAAATCATTACGAATGTGTATAACGTGAATTGTCTTTGTTAGTGTTGCTCGTTTGTCAATCTGTCATTTAGACACACGCCTAGAAGATTTGGTAGTATCCAATCAGAGAACAAAGACAGAGGGGTGTAACAAGTAGGCTGTCAAAATTATTGATTTTTTGAAAAAGTATAACGCTATATGCGGATGTTTTAGAACTAAAATTGAAAGCATGAATTTCCTATCAAATAAGTCTAAAATGAAGAAATTGCGACCAAAATTGACCAAGAGATGGCGCATGCAAACATTAAACCCATCACATCGCGTCGCATACAGACAAAAATTTTTCAAAAGACGTGGCGTCTCCGTAACTAACATCGAAAAGGTTAAACTACACAAACTTTCTCATCGGAAAAATACACGGAAATAGATTCCTATCTGACCAAATTAAATTATTTATTAATTTGTTATAATTTTATTTGATGCATTTCTTTTTTGTAAAATCATTTCCATTTAATTTTTTTTTTGTTCTTTAAGTTTTATTTAAGATTTTTGTTTTGCGATAAATTAAATTATATAAATGTTAAACTTAAGTCGGGTGTGAATGGCTATATATATATTTGTAAAGTTATATTAGGGGAAGGTAATCTTAGATTATTTGTTTCATAGTTGAATTGGGTCAATGGATTGGATATATTGGTGTAATTAGTAGATGTAGTATGAGTTTCGCTAAGGGCAAAATCGCTTTATATGCTGCACACTTCCTTTTTGGCCAATGGAATGCTATTCATAAGTCAGCAAAATGACCGCAGTCCTTTCCTATGGAGTTTTTTTTATTGCTCTTCTTGTCAGATAGATGTAGTATTCCTATCTGATGAGAGGCAATTTCTTCTCTTAACCTTTTGTGCTGCTGTATTTCATATTACATTGAATGCATCGATATATCAGATGAATTGACATTAGTTTGACTGCGAACTTTTGGCCTAAGGTTAAATAAGAATAGAATATTTTCTTTCAAATGCAAATCTATGTAGTCTATTCATACTCGACACTCTAAATAAAAATGCATTAAATTTAAGTTGGGTATGGACGTTGCATGGATTCGTTATCGGTTAATTATGTTTTTGGTTTTCATATTTGATCAAAATATATAGACATTCGGTAAATAATGATACCTTACGGTGAGTATCTAAAATGTATTTATTCGGATGTCTTTTAAGTTATTGGTGTCTGTGCAGTATCTTATGATGAATACCATTGGGTTTCTTGTATTCCCTATGCAATTGATGCTATCAATGACTTTGTCTTTTGATCATTTATGTTTATTTTGAAATGTTTTTTAACCATGTAATCTATATAACCGATCTATACTCAACATTTTAAAACAAACTTTTATAAATCCATCTGTATGAACTTATAATAGTATAAAAATTAAAATGTAAATTAAAATCTAAAATAAAAGTTAAAAATAATGTTAAGTGTTAAAGTAAACATGTTAAAATAATAATGTTAAATTTTATTTATATATGTGCGTAAATAAATGTTTGTGTGTTAATTACTGGCAGTAGCTTATTTTATTCTTTTTTATATATTCTTAGATGAGAATTTATTATAAATATAAATCTCTGCTGTTCCACTGAGCTAGTGACAATGGGCTAATGACCGGAAACAAAATTTATAAAATAAAATAAAAAAAAATTTTTTTTTTTTGACTTACGTATCTGCCTACTTTATAATTTTTCTAGGTTCAAATGCCTAGATGGCGCCCTGTAGTATAGATTAAGGTAAGTTTAGCTTCTCCAGATCATTATAATATATATATATATATTATGACAGGATTACCTTTTTGACCGTTTGTAAGAGTTTAAATTTTATACTTTACGATCGAGACGACTGTCACGTCAAGCAAAGAAGCAAATATAGACTCATTATTTAAGTCTATATTCCTGATTGAATACTGAGATTACCAATGGAATATTTCAGTATTATCTTTCCTGATCAGACGCTTCTTTGATTGCTGGATATTCATTCATAAGAATGATTTATTTAAAATAATCCAGCGTTGAAATATGTATAATTTTTGCGAGATTTAATATTACTGTACTATATTGACATGTGTACTGTAACGGTCAGAATCGTCTATCTCACTAACACGCTGCATAATTCAAATCCCAGACACTAAACTGAACATTCTAGGAGGGGTTGCCTTCTAGATATACTAAGTTCGAATCGAAAATTCAAATTTCACAGCGCCACCTACATGATAACGCATCTGATGCTACAACTAGCATAACCTTTTACCAGTGCCTGGTGGTCAGGGAGAAACAAAAGACTCTATACTAAGATAAATTTGGGTGGCTAATTAACGTCTATGGATTTATAAAAGAAATGCAGAAAATATATATATATAGACCGAGACAGTGATAGGAATCAAATAAAATAAGAGATAAAATTTAGTTTTAAATAATTTCACACAATTTATTTATATAAATATATAGAGATAAAATGCCACTGTCTGCTTATATGAGACAGGGACGTGTATTAAATAATTGTTGGCATTTGTATTTCAGTAATGATAAAAAAGGTTTTAAAACAGAGTGATATATTCTATTCCTCGGGCTAATAGAATTACGATAATGTGCTTGACAAGATAGGAACATGTGCAAAGTGCTTTGAGTAAATAGACAAGTTTAAGACAATATTTGAAATTAAATGTTCTAAAATATTTATTGATTCCGAGAATAGTAACGGACTAAAGCTTACTAAGCAAACGTGGGAATGGGATCAAAGCATTTATTTGAGAATAATAATAGATTTGTATTGGAGGTCAGTATTGCTGATAGTGAATTTATAAAGTTGGAGGGTGTGACTCGTTTAAGTCATGGATGCTTTGTAAAATAAATATAAAATGAGACAATATTGAAGATCCGGAATAATTACGGAGGGCATCTCACCGCTAACCCGTAGGAAAGTATTTTGACGAACAGCCGAAACTTAGCAACTGTGTGACGATTGCGTTTAATTCCCAGGGGTGTCATTGGTGAACACACTATGCCTGGAAACTTGCAATAAGCGAAAAGAACGGACTTTGCCGTGTAAAGAATCCTTGGAAAAATAAAACAAAGCAGTCTCAACAACCAATTCATGTACCAGCAATACGAGACTAGTGTATATAAAAACATACTAAATGGGTTTTACTTGGATTAAGAGAAATGCCCAATCAAATTCCCTGAAATTCATTTAAAAGGGTCCGCACATTCTAGACATCAATGATGAACTTTATAATTAAAGTAGAACACGGTAATTAAAATAAGAAAATGCATGCTTGCGGGTTTGAAAAGTAAGTATAGATTTATATATGCAATCATGCATTAAGGGACACATTTAATCATTGACTTCACACATACTCTTATATTAGATTAAAATCAATAGCATGTAGATTTTAAACTATGTGATTATATTACATTAAAAAAAAGAATCGCCCTCGAACGAGTGATTTGCAAGATAATAAAATTGGAAAATTATAAATTTAAAATATGCCTTAATAGCAGCGTCTTACTTTCAATAGAGGGAATAGTTCACTCGGTCAAAGACGATTCTGACACATTATCATAATAAAATAAAAGAAAGCTTTATAAATAGAAAATATTAACCCAAGGATAGAGCAAAATGTTGAGTATATTTAAATACATGAAAGAAATACATAATGAAGTTGTGAAATATAAGAAAACAATGTTAAATAGCTATAGCATGTTAGTTAGTGATCACAAGAGCTCTTGTGTTAATTTAGGTTACCTCTGGAGGAGCATTTGCAGGTAGATGTTCGGCAGGTTTTATAATTCAGCAGCAAAATCTGGAATGTTCATATTTTGGCAGCGGCAGCAGCAGTTCCAGGATCCGTGTGATAATTTTTTGATGGTATGGAGCAGCGGCTGGCTATTCTGAGGGGACATAGCCATCTTAAACGCCTCTACTCGGACATGTCAAGGTTAGCAAATTATTAGAATTTTAGAACAACTCAGAAACCTTTAGACAACTCAGAATTCTTTAAAAGCTTAGAATAACTCAGAAACCTTTTTACAACTCAGAATTCTTTAGAAGCTTAGAATGGAGAACAAAAGAAAAACATCCTTTTTATAGTAAAATTTAACAATAGATTTGTCCTGGAGCATACAAAATTATTGGACTTATCTGCTGTAATTAAATCTATCTGAATGTCTAAAGGAATTCAACATTAATTAATTTCTTTTGTTAACTTCCCCGTCGACATTCGAATTACAAACTAGATTTAATTAAAATTACTGCTACTAATTAAAGAAAACTTAAGTGGACAGCTGCTGTTTTTAGATAAACATATAATTAAACTATTGTCCCTCATTTATTTTAACAGAAATATTTGGGATGATTTTTATTAAGTAAAACGAAAATTATTTTATTTTAAATTGTAATATTTGAATCTATCTACTAAACGAATATTTATTAAATGAATTTTATTTTAAATCAAAATATATTATGACGGTAATATATTTGTAAATAGATCCAAACAAAATAACTAACAATTTATAATTTTGATATGTTTTAAAATGGATATCATAGTGTGTGCGCAATTACGACTTATATAACTTACTTTTTAATAAATGTAAATTATGTGAACAAATACATAATTCATAATATTTTATTTTATTTGGGAATAAGTTATATATATCATACGAGAATTGTGCTCGTGGTTTAAAATTAGGTGGGATTTTCGGTATATAAGTGTATTGCAGACACACTATGATAGACTGGGGTTCAAACTAAGGTATGAGGGTAGGAAGTAGGTGAGAAAAGGTGAAACGAAGATCTGCAAAGCAGACCCTACTGTTTCACATTCCCTTAGTGACGGAACAAAAAAAATTGTTAAAAAAAAAGATCTTACAACAAGTGTCCACCTATGAAGCCTGCATAAAAAAAAAAATTACAAGATAACCCATAATGTACAGGATATAAATATAATGAAGAAACGAAACTGAATTATATACCCGGATCATATTAATAAATCTACCATCTAGCGAACATTTTTTTAATATTCCCCCCCTCTTTCAACAAAATTTTATTTAAAAAACTAATCGTTTAACACTGTTTATATCCGATCTCCTTTTTATATTATTCTGTGACGTGTCCATTTCTTTTTTTTTGTTGTGTTTTTTTTTTTTTTTTTTTTTAAAAAAAAAAACTACTATAATCCTGGGTCTGGTGGGTAATAACTGCCTTTATATTTTAATAAGTGCAGTCTCTGATTATTAGGCCTCTTTACCTTGTCTGGCGGTTCTTTAGCCCAGGGACTGAAATTCAGAGTGGTTAAAACTTCGGCCATTTCCTTTATTTTATCCGGTTGAGATATTTGTGCTATATCAGGTGGGATATTTTCCTTGTGTTTTTTATATACTTTGATATTGGTGGTAAGCTGGGTTTGAGGCCCTGGGTCTTGTATATCATTTGCTGGGAATATCCTGTCTAAATATAGTTTGGGACCTTTTTTTATTTCATGAAATATTTTAATATTGATAAGCTTGGTTAGCTGGGTTGGATGTCCTATGTCTGGTGGATCATTTTCTGGAAGTACTCTTTCCAAATACAGTTTGGGATATTTTTTTACTTCATGGAATATTTTAACTTGACAAGCTTGGTTAGCTGGGTTTGAGGTCCGGTGTCCTGGACATCATTTTTTTTATTTGCCGAATCATTGGACTCTAATTTCTGGTTCAAGGATTCATCTGTTAATGACCCTACCAAGTTCAGGTCTGTTTCATCTTTTCTTGGTTCAATGACCCTTTTATCGTTCTTCATGCAGCATTTTTCAAATGCAAGTTGGAGGGCTTCCTGTCCCTCTCTCACTTGTGCCAATTCGTGGATGAGTTTGGCCAACTCTTTACATTCCTCAGCTCTCCTGCGAATTTGCTCTTCTTCCCATCGTCTCGCTCTTTCTTCACTTTGCTCCCACATCTCTATAAGATTCTGGAATTGGATCTCATTGGTATCCGTATTTTCCATGGCCTTGGATGTTACCGTGATCGATGATGATTTTTTTTCCTTTTATTTTATTGCTAACTATTACTATATCCTAAAAACTCTTAAACACAATGTATAGCACTGATAAAGAAAATGTTTAAACTGTTTTACATGGAGCTTATTAAAACTAATACGGTAAAAAAAATACTCTTATTATTTTTCCTTGTTTAATTCTCTGCGATTATTACGTTTAATTACAATTTTATTAATGGCTAATAGGCTATCTCCCTCTCAGTTCTGTTGGCCTAATTGCTGCTTTTATATTTATCACTTAAAACCCCAACTACTGCCCTCTTACTACTGCTAAAATTTATCGCTTAAATCTGCTGCCAACATATATATTTTTAACTGCCCGTATATATAAAATCTTAAATTCTACCTGTCAAAAATATTTCACTAACATATATATTTTTAAACTCAAGCAAATTTTATTTATATATATTAACATTCGCTAGATCCGGGTATAATTATTTCGTTCCCTCTTATTTAAGATTTGCAAACATATATATTTATTTATATAATTATTGATCCGATTCACGTCTCATTATTTGGTCTAAGAAAAATTTACACACGTTAAAAAAAAACAAATTTCATACAAAAGAATTGAGCCTGGTGACAAAATTTATTTTAGAAGTAACTCCGTTTAGTGAAATTACTCTTGGGCGCCATGTCACCAGTTAAAAATATCCATAGACTGTTAGCTTCCCAAAATTAATTTTAATAACTATTCCATTTAACTACGGGCACTCGTTAAAACATTCGCAATTTTTTTTTTTGATTACAACACTTGATTTGTAATTATTTCTGAATTCCATACGATAGCCTATTATATCTAGGTCATTACCGTACAAAATTATCATTATGCTATATTGCGCGTTGAGCCGATAAAACTTTATTTTGATAGAAAAATACAATATTTGAAATCTTCATAATTGTCACAATATTCACTTGGGACAATATTTAAGTAATTTACACTATGCGTACATAGCGTAATTTAAGTGAAACAATAAATACAGATAATACAGATGGCTCGTATCGCACTATAGCATGTTTGGACAAGTTCTGATTATATATGATAAGTAACTGAATGCCCGAGTCAAACAAAATATATGAAATATACACGCAAATAAACAATATAGATAGTATAGAGTTTGAAAAGATATTTTATATATCAAAAATATAAAGGATTTGAGTGATTACATACAAAACAAAATGCTAAAATTAAGCTACAAGGATGTGGGTGTTTAAATAATTAAGATCTACAGGGATGTGGGTGTTTAAATATTCGAGGCTCCACATTTGGGCAAGCCATGGACCCGGAAAAAAAAATTTACTATGTAACGGTCAGAATCGTCTATCTCACTAACACACTGCATAATTCAAACCCCAGACACTAAACTGAACATTCTAGGAGGGGTTGCCTTCTAGATATACTAAGTTCGAATCTAAAGTCCAAATTTCACAGCGCCACCTACATGATAACGCATCTGATGCTACAACTAGTATAACCTTTAGACAACTCAGAATTCTTTAGACAACTCAGAATTCTTTAGAAGCTTAGAAAGAAGAACAAAAGAAAAACATCCTTTTTATAGTAAAATTTAACAATAGATTTGTCCTGGAGCGTACAAAATTATTGGACTTATCTTCTGTAATTAAATCTATCCGAATGTCTAAAGGAATTCAACATTAATTAATTTCTTTTGTTAACTTCCCCATCGACATTCGAATTACAAACTAGATTTAATTAAAATTACTGCTACTAATTAAAGAAAACTTAAGTGGACAGCTGCTGTTATTAGATAAACATATAATTAAACTATTGTCCCTCATTTATTTTAACAGAAATATTTGGGATGATTTTTATTAAGTAAAACGAAAATTATTTTATTTTAAATTGTAATATTTGAATCTATCTACTAAACGAATATTTATTAAATGAATTTTATTTTAAATCAAAATATATTACGATGGTAATATATTTGTAAATAGATCCAAACAAAATAACTAACAATTTATAATTTTGATATGTTTTAAAATGGATATCATAGTGTGTGCGCAATTACGACTTATATAACTTACTTTTTTAATAAATGTAAATTATGTGAACAAATACATAATTCATAATATTTTATTTTATTTGGGAATAAGTTATATATATCATACGAGCATTGTGCTCGTGGTTTAAAATTAGGTGGGATTTTCAGTATATAAGTGTATTGCAGACACACTACGATAGACTGGGGTTCAAACTAAGGTATGAGGGTAGGAAGTAGGTGAGAAAAGGTGAAACGAAGATCTGCAAAACAGACCCTACTGTTTCAGTACTTTTACTAGAATAAATGTCTACTTAGTATTTTATAGACTCTGTGGGTATATCATTATAATTAGTATGGTGAAGAAGAAAAGACTAGACTTAAGGAGCTATGCATAAATAAATATTGTTTAATATAATACATTAATAAACATTAAAATATAATACTTCAACATAAAACAAGCAATCATTAAATAACACAAATTATATTTAATTTAATTAACCCTTCACCTAACATGATAATTCTTTGATACTAAACATTTATATGTTATAGCTTATAGTCTTTTCTTACGTATTCTTTGATACAGAAAACTACTAATTATTTTGTTCATTCAGATTCACATTTGCAATTGTATTTTTAATTTATGTGGCCATTTACGAAAGTGTGTGCACGCATGTTATATTAAAGTTAATTGCCTAGATTTTTTGGATGTTGACAAAGGAATTATTACCCATCATGTGGATTACTCCACTTCTTTTGTAGAGATGGAAATTCTTGGGATCCGGCGGGATTCTTTCTATGCAGCTTACTTAAGTCGTATTCTTGCGGCTTCAATGACAGGGAAGGTGAACCATCAGACAGGTGCTAACTCTACTATTTACTTCATGGGGAAGATGACTTTACACCCAAGGTGAGTATGGATTAACTGGCATCCGTTTATGGCCCCTTAGCCCTGCATTCTCAGTGTTTCAACTTCTTGGTACATTTTTGTTCACAGCTTTCGAACTACTCTGTCTGTCAGCTCAGCAGACTCAAGAAAAACTAAAACATGGCTCCTTCTTTTCAACTTTTTACTTAATTGTCCCAGAATCTTTGTCTTATCTTCTTGATTGTTTTTGGAATGTCATTAATTACATTTCACACATTTATTTACTTTCATAACATACATAAAATTTTCTTCTTGTTTTTATTTATTTTTTTATTTTATTTTATTTACTTCCATTTCTTTTTAATGAAATAATTTTATTTACACACTCTTTATTACCTTCACATAGCCATACATATATTTCATGCATTCACATGTGTAGTTTGAAGAGGTGATCTTTATCTTTTTATAAATCTATTTATTTTTATTTATAATTGCGACTGAAATTTTATGATTGCTAATTCTACAATCATTTACCCCTTTTTATTTTTATTTAAGACTTAATCATCAACTTCGATGATCTTATTTTACTATTCCTTAAACTTTACTAATTTTAAATTCTAAAAAAGTTAATATTGAAAGGAGGAAGATAAGGATCTTGGTTGCTTACCTCCCTTTATTTTCTTTAACTACCATAATTGATTTTTTAATTACTTGCATTCTTCAATTACCATTTTGATTTTTTAATTAAAACTAACTTAAAATAAATTTATTTTATTTTTCTAACTTTATTATCCAATTTCTATAACTTAGTTTACATAAAAATCACATTTAATATTATGCTATATATTAAATGTACACATGTGTGATCGCAGGATGTGTGATCATCACATTACACTGCTCCCTAATTTTTAAGAATTAAAATATAATGAACTTTGATGTGAAGCCATTTTAATTCTTAATATTTAACTTCTTTGGTGAGATAATCATGGAGAGACAATTGGGCAAAAGCTATACGTATTCAATCCAAACAATCTGCGCTAATCAAACCACTTTAATCCCTACAGAAGACTTTAACATATACCCAAATTTATATAGGGTTCAAACTCTGTGACTGGCATGACATTTCTACTGCCTGTTCAACTTAATAAAACACGAAATTCTTCATTCTTTATATTTTTCTCAATGTAATTCTTAATAAAGTGAGAAAATTTTTATCCCTCAAATATAATGCACCCAGGATTCTTACTGATGCTACATTATTAATAAAACAAATTCATAATTCTTTAACTTCTGGATGTACTCCTTTATATTGAGTTTGTAATAAATTGGGAACTTCTGTCCCACACAGATGAGCCCAGGATTCTTACTGATGCTTCATTATTTTAAAACTTAATGCAGATACTCACCTGCACATTTACATCATATTCAGAGATGGCTTAACCAAGCTCAGATGTGATCCATACATAATTCCTATACACACACACACCAATGCCTCAATCAAACCTTGACCATATATCTTTAACACTTAACTTTAATAGTATTATTTCTTTTATTTTATTACATATTAATTATCGATTTAATAAGCTTGGATGTTTATTGTTTCATCCTATTTCCTTTTTTCATTTATTTACTATTTCCAGCTGCCTTTGCAGACTTACAGATCATACATTAAAATGTAATTTCTTTTGGGCTATCATAATGGCATCTTATGAGAAGGGTTTTATTATACTAATGGTTGATATAGTTACTACATTTTAATCATCGTTTCTCTTTTCTCTATTTTTTTTCATGCGCAGCTGTGTTTGACAGGCTTACACTAGGAGTTTGTCTTTATAAATTACAAATTAGTTTGTTTTATGTTACTTCCTTTTGTTTTTTCATACTTTGCATTTAAAATTTTATCATTTAAAATCCATTATTATTTCATCCCCTCTTCCCATTACATTTCTTTTATTTACATTGATTTTTTTTTTTTTTTTTACTTTTATTTTATAAATTATGATGCATTCTCGAAATCCAGGGCTGTTTATATTTGGTCAAGTTGACATATCCGTTGTGTTAAATTTTTTTTAAATTAGTTTTTATCTGGAGATTCTTTATTACTCCTTTTGTTCAACATATATCCACTGGTGTTGGGCAATGGACTATTATCCCTCTTTCTACTAAAGTCTCTGTGTCCTTTCGGATAATTCCCATTTGAATATCTCTCCATTGGTCTGGACACTTTATTTCTATTGTAAAATCTATCCTTGCTTTCTCAGTAGCTTTGTTGATGGTTAGATTGCCCCTCATCTATCACCGGATCTTTAATCAGTTTCTTGAATTCTCTATTATCAAACTTATTGTTAGGCCTTATGCTGTCGAATGCATTAAGCTGTTTGTCTACTTGTTCGACCATTTGTCTCTTAGTGCCAATAAGCATCTGCTTCACATTGTGTGGAAAATTATGTCTGACAATTCTAATAATTTGTTTCTCTGACAGAAAGTTGGCTGTCAGTGCACGTAGTTTTGCCAACTGTCGATGAAAGAATGGAAAAAATGGCTCTCCTGGTCTCCATTTATTTTGTGAGATCTCATGCCACAGATTTTCTTGAAGTTCTTCACTCCAGTAGCTGGTGAGCAAAGCTGCCTTATATTCGATAAACGTTGTTGGTTTTATGAATGAGTCCCCCATGCTTGTGAAGCACTCTGCAAATGGCTGCATGCAATGGCCACCATGGCTTTTTTGCCTAGTTTATTCAACATAAAATACCTTTCCAAACTATCAAGATGCTCCATGGGAATCTTCCCTAGATGACCATAGAAAATGCATATTTTCAAAAATTGATTAATTGTGGCCATGTTGTTACTGATAAGAGTACAGTTACTTGCTGGCATGCACTCATAGGTGCTTTTCTGCTTATTATTATTATTTCTTTCTTTCATCTCTAGATTTTCTAATTCACTATCCCTTTCCTCTACTTTTGACCCTATTTTCTCTATTGCTACTGCTAACTGATTGACATCAAATCGTAGATTCTCTATAACTTTCTCATTCTCATCTTTAATCACTTCAATTTTCTCCCTCTGTTCTACTTTGAACTCATATATTTCCTGATATACTACTTCTAGTTTATCTTCTACATTGGCTACCTTTTCACTTATTTCCTCTCTGATCTCTTGCGTTGCACTATCCCACTTTCCCGTAATTCGTTGCTCGAATTTCTCGAGTAACTCAGCTTGGCTATCCAGTCATTTATTTGTGATTGCTAGTTGACAAGAGGTTTGCCTATAATTATCATTTAACTCTTCAAATTTCTGATTAAAGCTTTTAGTTAATTGTTCACAGAACTCTTCCATTATACCTTTCAACATACTCATCACATCATGGTATTCTGCACTATATCTTTTTTTGTATTCATTATTATCTTCCATTTTCCTATCATTCCTAAAATCTTCGGTTCATTCAGTTTGTTTTTCCCTACTAATACTCCCCTCTCCATCATTTTGGACATCCATCTTTGTTCTTGCTCTCATGTGCATGAATCTACTTTTTAAGTTTATGAATTAATCCTTAATTATATTTCTACTATACTGATTCTCTTTTGTTCTTGACCCTTTTATTGCTATTTGCTAATTTAAAATTTTTTCTTTTATGATTGGCATTTGGTACGCCAGTTAATCCCAACCACACCTGCTCACATTCTTCACCTTCCTGCCTTAGATTCATTTCCTCTCCCTGATCTGTCTATTTTCCCAACTATTACTCTTGACTCTACTATGTATATGTTTATTGATAAATTTATTTTACTTCACTACGACTGTTTGAAATAAGACACGTATATAATTTATTTTAAATTTCACTGATATACTTTATTTTACTATATTTATGACTTATTGATAACATTTCAAACTCTATTCCCCATTTATATTAGATTTCAATATATTTCTTTTTTTTTGATCGCAATTACGTAAAGACAACATATATCTTCGGTCGTGATATAATACACGCCTATAATTTATTTTGATTTCACTGATACACTTTATTTTACTATATTTATGACATCGATAAAAAAAATTTTAAAATCTATTCTCAATTTATATTAGATTTCAACATATTTCTTTTTTTTTATTTGATCACAATTATGTAAAGATAACATATATATTCGGTCATGATATAAGACACGCATATAATTTCTAAATACTTTTTTTTTCTTTTCCTTCTATAACAGTAAATATAAAAACTTTCAATAGATTTTCACACAGTTAATTTATCCCCCATCCCTTCTCTTTTCTTCTACATATGTGACTTTGAAACATATATATAACAAACTATAAAGTAAAGAAAAACTCTTCCTCTCATCCTCGCTTCTCACTAAGTTAATTATTTGGAATTAATTTGTATATGAATAATTTTTTTTCCAACAAATTTCTATCCTACACATGACTAATAATTGTACAGCAAATAGTTCCCGGACAGGCCCCCAGAATATGACAGAATTACCTTTTCAACCGTTTGTAAGAGTTTAAATTTTACACTTTACGATCGAGATGACTGTCACATCAAGCAAAGAAGCAAATATAGACTCATTAACTAAGTCTATATTCCTGATCGAATACTGAGATTACCAATAGAATATTTCAGTATTATCTTTCCCGATCAGACGCTTCTTCGACTGCTGGATATTCATTCATAAGAATGATTTATTTAAAATAATCCACCGCTTGAAATATTTATAATTTTTGCGAAATTTAATATTACTGTACTATATCGACACGTGTACTTTTACTAGAATAAATGTCTACTTAGTATTTTATAGACCCTGCAGGTATATCATTATAATTAGTATGGTGAAGAAGGAAAGATGAGACTTAAGGAGCTATTCATAAATAAATATTGTTTAATATTGAGCTGATATTTTAAGTCAGCTCATATATATATAAGCTCACATATTTATAATTTGTCATAAATATTTTGAAGTTAAATAGTTTGTAAAATGAAAAAAAGAATTAATTAACAAATGGTTTTGATTTAATGGAAAGGGTAAAAATTTTGAACTTTTATTTTGAAATAAACAAATAAAATTGAATATAATTTATTAAAAAAAAAAAAAAATGTTAAAAGTGTTTAATTAAAAGGGAGAAAAATTCGAGAGATAAAAGGGTGGGGAAAAGAAAACAAAATTAGATTCTTGGTAGTAATTATACTCTATTGTTGAAACTTTCACAAAGTAAAAATATTTGGTTAGTAATTGCTATTACGCTAATTAAAAAAAAAGATAAGAAAGAGTGGAGATAAGATCGCTTTTAGGAGTTAGATCAGTTGACTTGACTTTTAGAGACCAGCAAGGACAATAAAGAAAGCAACTGTGTTTCGAACAATAAAAATTATTATTATTGAAATTTAATTTTGCGGACTCTTGTCAAATGTATAGCGGCTAAAGTTATCACAACCTTCCCCTTTGGGGAATTGACCACCACTCCATCTGAATGAAGCTATCGAGAGAGTTATGGAATGGAAGAAACGGATATTGCTAGCCGGACAACCAAAGGAACACTCATGGAATTCGCATATACAAGGACAAAGGCACGACCAATGGAATGTAAAACCTATGAAAATCAGGCCACTCCGCTCTGATCGATCAGGGTAATTATAAACTTTTAATTAATGAGAACTCTAAGGAAAGTGTAATAGAACTTTATCTTTAATTTAATTTTCATTTATTATGTTTATTACGAATGTTTTAACAAAAGAGGGAGGGAAATAAATTTTTTTAATATTGCAATCTATTAATATTAATTTTCGTTCAATATTTTTTATGAAATATTGGAATAACTGTATTCTGAATTATTTAATATCTATTCGATCTAGAGAGTAACAACAGGGTGGGGGTATAAAAGTGCGTCGCTAAGTAACAGAGAACCTTGGGGCGTTACTCGTTTGTTAATAGAAAATAAGGAAAGCATTGAAAGTATAAGAAAATGAAAGACACTTATACGTTCATTGTAAGATTTTTTGCAATTTATTTATTTACCAAAGAAAGTGGAGTTTAAAAATAAACTTCAGGAAAGATTAAAAATACTATAAGTCGTCTTATATACACATCTGCTAGAATTCACAGTATTAGTGTAGGCGCGAGTAAATCTATGGTAAATATTTGGGAAGCATAATTAGAAAGTAAACAGAGGGAAAATCAGAAATTGTAAGTCAGTTCTTTCTGGATCGGATAGAATTATAAGGTTATTAATAATAAATAGTAGTAAAAGAAATTAAAAGTTTTTTTTTCGTCCAACGTATTCTTGAATTCTTGAATTATTTATAATAATTAGTTAGTGTTCTTAAAGGAAAACCCCTGTGAGATTATAATCAAAGTTTATCATCAGTGAATCATCGTTCGAAAATAAATAAAGACCAGGTTTATGTAAAGTTACGTGACCAGGTTCCAAGAGAGAAATCCTTGGTGGCGCCCTCAATGACGATTCTAATAACTAAAATTCAGTTAGTAGGGGAAGAAAGAAAGTTGTCGTGTCACAATATAATATATTCATAAACATTAAAATATAATACTTCAACATAAAACAAGCAATCATTAAATAACACAAATTATATTTAATTTAATTAACCCTTCACCTAACATGATAATTCTTTGATACTAAACATTTATATGTAGATATTTATAGCTTATAGTCTTTTCTTACGTATTCTTTGATACAGAAAACTACTAATTATTTTGTTCATTCAGATTCACATTTGCAATTGCATTTTTTAATTTATGTGGCCATTTATGAAAGTGTGTGAACACGTGTTATATTAAAGTTAATTATCTAGGTTTTCTGGACATTGACGAAGGAATTATTACCCATCATGTGGATTACTCCACTTCTTTTGTAGAGATGGAAATTCTTGGGATCCGGTGGGATTCTTTCTTGCAGCTTACTTAAGATATATTCTTGTGGCTTCAATGACAGGAAAGGTGAACCATCAGGCAGGCACTAACTCTACTATTACTTCATGGGGAAGATGACTTTGCACCCAAGGCGAGTATGGATCAACTGGCATCCGTTTGTGGCCCCTTAGCCCTGCATTCTCGGTGTTTCAACTTCTTGGTACATTTTTGTTCACAGCTCTCGAACTACTCTGTCTGTCAGCTCAGCAGACTCAAGAAGAACTAAAACATGGCTCCTTCTTTTCAACTTTTTACTTAATTGTCCCAGAATCTTTGTCTTATCTTCTTGATTGTTTTTGGAATGTCATTAATTACATTTTACACATTTATTTTACTTTCATAAAATACATAAAATTTTCTTCTTGTTTTTATTTATTTATTTTTTTTATTTTATTTACTTCCATTTCTTTTTAATGAAATAATTTTCTTATTTACACACTCTTTATTACCTTTCCATAGCCATACATATATTTCATGCATTCACATGTGTAGTTTGAAGAGGTGATCTTTATCTTTTTATAAATCTATTTATTTTTATTTATAATTGCGACTGAAATTTTATGATTGCTAATTCTACAATCATTTACCCCTTTTTATTTTTATTTTTTTTTAAGACTTAATCATCAACTTCGATGATCTTATTTTACTATTCCTTAAACTTTACTAATTTTAAATTCTAAAAAAGTTAACATTGAAAGGAGGAAGATAAGGATCTTGGTTGCTTACCTCCCTTTATTTTCTTTAACTACCATAATTGATTTTTTAATTACTTGCGTTCTTCAATTACCATTTTGATTTTTTAATTAAAACTAACTTAAAATAAATTTATTTTATTTTTCTAACTTTATTATCCAATTTCTATAACTTAGTTTACATAAACTCACATTTAATATTCTGCTATATATTAAATGTACACATGTGTGATCACCATAATATATATATATATATATATATATATATATATATAAAATACATATTTTGCGGGTTCATCCGTGTTAAAAAACTTTTAATATCAATTTACTGACGTTTCGACTTGATCACACAAGCCATCCATCTTGTGCTAACAACTATATGGAGAGTGTTGTTTTGTTTTGAATTGTTTAATAACAATTATTGTGCTAGTATGAGATAGTGGTCAAGTGATGTTTAGTGGTTTAACACCAATCCTGCCTAATAGGATAGTGGTGGCTATGGTTGTTAAAGAGCCAAAGACACCAAAATGTATGGGTACTGAATTGAGTTCAGACCCATATGACTATATAAGCTATTGAGCTTGGATTGAAAATATTAATAGTGTTTTCAATTTCATTCTCATAGTTTTGTAGTTAAATAGAGTTAAAAGGTGGGTGCTGGAGGGTTGCATTAGATCCTAAGATCTAGGTGCAGTGCTCTCAGATCCAAGGCTCCTCACTGATGAAGGCCACAAGCCAGAAACTAGTCTGGGGATATTGGATGAGTAGGCACTAGATAGGGATTTTATGCACAAGCCTTCTGGCATCCATTGATTGCTCTTGTTAGCACAAGATGGCACTACTATATGGAGAGTGTTGTTTTGTTTTGAATTGTTTAATAACAATTATTGTGCTAGTATGAGATAGTGGTCAAGTGATGTTTAGTGGTATATATATATATATATATAAAAATTTGAGATATTTATTTATTTAATTGTGATTATAGAACTTGCCACCATGTTGTTGTACATGCTAGTACTTTGCAAAAATTAATTCCCATTATAGATTTGATTCTATGGTAAAAAGAAAGAAATTACTGATGTCTAAAAAGAATAAAGGCAAGTTACAAAAGTTATGTGATATTTTTAATATATTACAATTGTTATCAACGTCATAGTAGGAATAATATTTCAGTTTAATTTTAATATTAAACTTATAAATACTTTATAAAGTTTTTTAATATAATAAAATAATTTTCACATTAACTAACATAATATTCATGCACACTTTTTAGCAAAAATAGTTTGAAAACTTCATTGTTAATACAAGTTAATTTATTGATTTTAGCAATAAAAATGTCTGGTTAAATCTAATCTAAAAGTATCTTTTCAATGACAGAAGTTATTTATTAGTAAAAAATCAATAATACTATTTTTATTTAATAAATAAAGCAGCAAAATATCTGTATTTTATAAATCAAATGCATTTGATGGATGTGTGTGCATTGGTTTACTGCAAGTCAATAAATGTTATTATTAGTTTCTAATGAATGTTTATTTAGTAAATCCATAAATACAATTTGTTATATGAACTAACATACTGAATTAGTGATTTCTAAAATAATATATACAGGATATAATATTAATATTCTTATTATAATTTTTCAAGCAATTTATTTTTTTCCACTTAATTATTTCAGCTGGATCTGCAGTTTTATCAGAGATCTGTAAATATTTTATATTATATTGCATTATAATTATTCATAGGCTTATTCTGTAGCAAAAACCATTAAATTTTTAAAACTTTATATACATTAATTATAACTACATACCTATAGAATTAAATTTTACATATTAACATATTTCTTATCATTATATAACTATTTAAATATATATCTTACATTTTATTTTTGTAAGATTTCATCAATCTCAACCTCTGAAATAAATAAGAGTACATTTAAGAACAAAGAAATTAAAAAAACAAACCGTCATTTTAACTTTTATGAGTTTCTATCTCTTTATAATTTGCAATATATAGATCATAACGATAAAGGAAAACATATTTTTATTTTGCACATTAATTCAAAACTTGATTTAATTAATTAAAAAACTATCATTATTTAACTACTGTCGCTACAAAGTCAATATTCAATTTACGTTCTCAACAATATTTTTATAACGTAAATATGAAATAGTTAAAATTTTTAAACATAAGTAAATAAAACCCACCTATTTTAAAAAACAAACTTAAAAATATTACATAGATTCCCTAGAGGACAAGAATAAGGGGGGGGGAGCAATTTGATGCGAAATATTATTTATTGTATTTTTTTTTTTTATAAATTCTACACTTAAATTTTTGTAATTTTAAATTAATTTTTATAAATGTTAAATAATTAAATGTTTAACGCTGAGTAAAAAAAGATAATCTATTTGTAAGCCTACAACAATTCAAAATATTTCACAGACCTCTGGAGAACCAGAATACTGAAAAAATATGGTTTTAGCTATTTGATACTTTATCAGACATTTTTTTTTTTTTTTTATCAATTTCACATTGCTAAATTTTTATAATATTTTAATTTAAGTCATTTTTCTTTGCTTTAAATATTAAATATTAAATTTTTTAAAGCTGAATATTTTTTTTTTCTATTTGCAAATAACAAATAAAAATAATACACAGGTGACTCTAGTAATATAATACATTTTGTTGTATAGTTCTTCATAGATAAAAGAAAATGAAATTGTTTGAAAAAGTTAAAAAAAAGAGAAATGCTTATTATATTAATTGAGCAATAAAGAGATAGTGAAGACATTGAATCATTATATAGTATATACAAAGTTACAATAAACATTTTACATATTAACCACAATCATATAGCACCCTAATATAATAATCATTTAACAATAAACAAATTATATTATCTATAAAAATATTTATATAGTCGTATTTTTTTAAGTATTATTATAAAAATAAAATCTTGCCTTCCATTACATTTTTTTATCTGTTACTAGATAAAGATTTTAGATAAGACATCATCTTTAGATTCTAATTCTTAATTTAAATTATGTCCAGCATAATAAAATGTTAAGGTGTACATTCATATGAAAAAATAAAAAATATAAATAATTCTATTCAAAACAGATGTAAAAGTTTAACATGTACAATAGTTTTTGTTCTAAATTAAATATAAAAAAGATATTTATGTGATGGCTGTGATATAATGTAAAATAGCATTTTAAATGAAGTTAGAAAATTTTAAACATAAATTATATTTACCAAAATGTCTGTTACTCATTGAAACAATCCCTCTTTCAAAAATCCTTAAATAACACAATAAACTCATCTATTTCTTAATCCATATTATCAAATTATTTTTCTATTCATGCCTCTTTTTTTTCTCCTATCCAATTTTAATATATGCTGTTTCAATAGTTTCACTATTCTGTTCTCTTTTTTCCAATTTTGTTATGATGACCTAAATAAAAAAAAGTCATAAATATCTGATACTTTTATTCTCCTTGTCTTTAAATTCATTCCATACTCTATATAATTTATGATTCTCTTTTAATATCCTACAATTTAAAAATAAATATTCATTACTCTGTGTCTAATTCCAAATATCTGCAAAACAAATTCTTATTTCATTTTTGCCTTATTTACAAAATATATAAAGCTTTTTTTTTTTGCACAGAATGACAAACTTTTATGTTATTATACATTTTTTCACATTTTATATAATTTTGTTCTTATTTTATTCCATATTGTTTTATTTATTTTTCACAATTTTAATTTTTTTTCTTTAACAAATTTATCTATTCTCTTTTCTTACTCCTTATAATTATTATTTGTTGTAAAAATAGTTGGCAATAAATTGTCTAAGTATAAACTTTGCATATTACAAACCTCACTGTGCCTCTTATCTTATTCATACAGTCCAACTAAATCCCATTTTTAATAATCTATTTTTATTCATATATTAAATCTTCCAAAAATTTTAAATTCACTTTTGAATTCTTTTTTTAAAAAGTTCATCCATTTGATCTTAAAATCTTACTAACTGTCCTCAATTAACCACATAATATATATCTCTCTATTTTTATCTAACAATGTCTGAGTTATCTAGAAAATAAAAAGTCCATTGTTTTCTATTTTAAAACATGCATTATCAATCTTTTCCAAATAAATCTACATATTATCTCATATTACATGAGAAGCTTAATATATATTTAGTTAATACTATTCTAATTTTATTCACAACTATTTGTATTTTTTTTTCCATTTTATGTAGTACTTAAATATCTACACTGCTCCATTTTTTCAAGACAAATATATCCCATTTTTAATCTTTGTTTACTTTTCCCATCACATATTAACATCTTATATTTTTCGTTATTCAATTTAATTTTTATACTTCTTTCTACCTCTCCATACTTTAAATTTCTTATTTTTTATGCAGTTGCAAATAATACCAAATCATCTTGAAAATGGGTTGCTATATTATATACTTTTTTGGTTCCAGTTATAAGATCTACATCTTCATTCCTAATGTTTTACTCTCAAATTTCAATTCTCTTAGAAATAAAATAAATAATAAAAATAATAAATGACATCTTTGTTTCAATACACTCTCACATTTAACTTCACCGAATCTATAATCATTAAGTGGTATTTATAAAAACTATTCTTGCAAAGATTTTTATTTATTTTTAACAATCGTTAATATATTGACATATTTTCACGATTTTTTTCAAATCCATTTCTATCCAATCTATCATAATCATTTATTGTATCTAAATATGCAATAAATAATGATCCATTTTTCTTATAAGATAAATAAAATGTAATAAATAAATAATTGTCTATCTTTCTCTATCCATTAATATATACAATAAATTTTGCATATGTATGTTGATATCTATTACAAAGTATGTAATTATTCTTTGAAATTTTTGACTTTGCATTAGTTTAATATATTTTCTGTATTGTCCACCATAATCATTAATGCCTATATATGTAAATAATTGATAAACTACAGAAGTCTATATTTAGTAAATAACTAAAATCTTTTATAAATAATAATCTAATTATTACATCCTTCCATTAATCGGGAATTTTATTATCAATTTTCTTATATTTATTATTTTATCTGCCATATTGTCTAATTTTCTGGATTATATTTTGTTGCAATCCATCTACTAGTCTATTCAATTCTTCATCCATTAGTCTATTTATCTCATAAATTAAGCTCTAATAAATCATATTTACTTAACAATTCTTCACTCAAAAATTTCACTACAATTTCATTAAGTATTTTTTCAATGTTTTTATCTTTACATTTACTTCTCCTTGCATTGAATATGGTAACATCTTTTTATTTCTTTTTCCTTTATATATCTCCAAAACTTGTCACAATTCTCCCATTCCACACAGTTGATTTCTGTATTAATTTATTATGTTTACCCCATTTCCACCTTCATTTTATTATTTCTATTTTTTTTAGCTAATCCTTCTCAACTTTAATCACTCTTTTTCTATTTATTTATTAATAGTATTTTTATAATCCCTGCCTGCTTTCCTTCTTTTTTATATTTTTTTTACGATTTTCATAATTAACTGAAATACTCATTTTTAATTTTCTTCTCTCTGTCATCTATTCTTTATAAGTTTAAAATGATTATATTTCATAATTGTTTCCAAGATACTAATAGAAATAATCAATCTAAAGTTGTTTATTTTTTATTTATTTTTCTCAAGTTGCTATAAATGAAATTGTTTACTTTTTTGGATACTTATAATTTTATCAATATAAATTATTATTATTATTACAATCTTTTTTAGTTTCATAATTTTATTTATTCTTTCTAATTTCCCTTTAGATCAATAGTATACTTCAGATTCTATCTCATCCATATAAACTTATCATTGCATATTTTACATAAATTGTCACCTTTTAATATAACTTTCTCACAAAGTCCTGATTATATCAAATTCATTTTTATGATTATTCATTCATATAATTTATAATTAATATTTTTTAATTATTATATATAATCACTTTTATGTATCTGTATAAACATTTTCAAATACTCTTATTCCATTCTTTTATATTCTCCCCACTTCCAATTGATAATTATAATATATCACACATTTCTTTCCTTTCACCTAAATTCATTCTAATTTACATAAATTCTTTAATAAGATGTCCTGCTTAAAATAAGTTGTATATCTACTCCTTTATCTTTTTGTATTTTTTTCATGATATCTTTGAAGATGTGATTTTTCTTCATATCTCAAATATATTTTTATAGGCTTAACAAATCTAGTTTTTTTGTATGTAAAAATTTCCAATTCTTTGCACATTTATGATAACTATTTTTATATTAATACTCTTGTAATTTTTTTTTAAATATTATTTTTCTATAACTATTTTCAAACATCTTCTGTAAATAATTTTTTGACCTTATGTTCTTCATTATTTTATACTCGCCCTCATTATCTTTTATCTTATTCATATCCTAAATGAAAAAAACAACATCCTTTTCCATTTCATGTCTGTCCCCAATATTGCATCTTTTTTTATCTGCATACACCAATCCACTTTTTTAGTTTAATGGATAATAAAATTTATTATAAATTAACTCACTGATATTTAACCAACATTTATGTTCTTTTAAATAAATCTATATTTTTAAGAAATGTATACTTCATATCTAAAAATTAATACCATTCTTTTCACACAAACATGCATTGAAAAAAAACATACTTTTCAAAAACCTGCTCCTACAAATAAAACATTTTTTAATAAATTTATTTAATAATTGTATATTAGAAGAGTCTTCCATCTATTTGCTACAGTCATGAATAGGTCTCCAAATCTAGGGGAAATATGGCATTTTTTCAGATTAAGCTTAAGATTTTTTTTGGTATTTATCCAAAAACTCAACCAGATATCTAATTATTGGTCAATAAATGCACATCTATCCAATATTAATTAGATGATAGTGCAAGAAAGAAAAACTTTAAAAATTTAACTTCTGTTATGTAACTATCTGATGAGTATTATTTCTTTTTAACTATTACTTTCTAGAAAGATACTGGCCTTTGTCTTGTAATAGATTATTTAACGATTATTTAATTTTTTTAATGGAAAGCTGACATTTTAAAGTATTAGTTGACAAAAACTACAAAGATAGTTGAAAGAGCTTCTAAGTGACGGTTATAGATATATTTTATAAACTTTTAAATACTGTATTTTCTAATATTTATTTATAAATTTACACACACACACACATATATATATATATATTGTTACAATATACAAATATGTCATTAAATTAATTTAAAATAAAATCTTAAGGTTTACAAATAAAAATAAATGTGTTAAAAAGAAAAAAACTAAACGCTAAAATTAAAATGTTTGTTAACGTATAACGTATATGTTATATTCGCAAAGATACTAAACTTTAAAAATATTTTTTTTTTGTAAATAAAAAAAGGTATTTGAACGTATTTTTTTTATAAAAAAAAGATTTAAATATAAAAATAGTTTAAAAAAGAAATGACATAAGTAAAAATAAAAGCAGGTATTAATTAATTCCTGTAATCTGTAAATGGAAATGATTGTTTATTAATTATCCAAAAGCTGTGTAATTAAAAAGTCAGATGAAAAATAGATAAGAGAAGAAAGAGATTTTAGCTTGACCAATGGAAGCAAATAAAGGCCCAGACCATAATGAAAAAAATGGAACAGTGACGTTTTTGTTCATGGAATCCATAGGAGGACTATAAAAAGAAAAAAAACTGAGTTCCAGTGAGTTTTCGAACTTGATTTGGGGAGATGAACGACAAGACACACTTGTCGTCCTCTCTCATTTAAAAAAAAAAAAAATGAAAAGACTGTGATACCAGAATGGAACCAGCTAATGCCACCTCCAGAACATTATTTTCCAATGGAGATGACGCGGGAATTAAAAAACAGGAACCTGGACTCTTCTACCATACGCTATATTGACATGAACTCTAAATTTAAAAATAATTAAGAACTTTTGTTCATGCTTATGAACTTCTATCTGACTTTTAAGTTTAAAATCAATTGATAATGTGTAATTTTATATATATGTTTGCGCTTGATAAAAAAATCATTTCCATTTATTATTTTATTTGTATTAATATTTATTGTTTAAATTTTAAATGAGGGAATTTAAGGTTGGGTATAGACGTTGCATAGATTCGTTAGCGGTTGATAATGTTGTGGTTTTCACATTCGATTAAAATATATAAGTCAACGATGTCACTGCAAGCATCTTATGATGAATGCTATTGGGTTTTGTGTATTCCCTATGCAATTGACATTATCGATGATTTTGTATTTTGATCAGTTGTGTTTATTTTGAAATGTTTTTAACCATGGAATCTGTGCAGCCGATCTATACTTGACATTATAAAACAAATTATATAAAATTCATCTGTGCAAACGTATTTAAATGTTAAATTTAAGTTGGGCGTGAATGGCTATATAGTTTTGTAAAGTTATATTAAGGGAGGGTAATCTTATGTTATTCATTTCGTAGTTGAATTGGCTCAATGGATTGGATATATTTGTGTAATTAGTAGATGTAGTATGAGATCCGCTACCAGCAGGATTGCATATATATGCCACACACCTTCTGTTTGCCTATGGATGGGTTTGTAAGATAACAAAGGACTGCAATCCATTCCTATGGAGTTTTATGTTTATTGTTCTACTCACCAACAGATGTAGCATTCCTGTTGGTGGAGAGACAATGTCTTCTCTAACTCTACTTACTGTTCAGACATACATTCCTGACAGTATAGTATTTTGTGTTGTCGTATTTTCATGCTACATTGAATACATAAATGTATCAGATGGATTGACGCCAGTTTGACTGCGAACTTTTTGGCCTAAGGTTAAATAAGGGATAGAATATTTTCTTTTCAAATACAATCTATAGAGTCTATTCATACTCGACTCACTAAATAAATATTAAACTCACTATTGAAATCTATTTAAATGTAAAATTAAAGATTAATATAAACATCTAAAATGTTAAACTTATTCCTCGAATTAGAATGATTGTATATGTGCGTAAATAAATATTTTTATGTGTTAATTTCTGGCAGTGGCTTTTATTTTTTTTATATTTGAGATATAAAGTTATATTTTATAATCTCTGCTGTTCCACTGAGCTAGTGACTTGGGCTAATGATCTAAATATTTAAATAAAGTGGAATCTTAACAGCACGTATCTGCCTACTCTATAAATTTTTCTAGGTTTAAATGCCTAGATGGCGCCCTGTAGATCAGATATCGTAGATTGCAGTTAGACTCGATCTTAACTTCATTTCGATCCTTATAATATATATATATTGTAGCAAGGTATATATCTGTGAAATTGGTAGTCAATTGTTCTGTATAAAAAATAAAAACAATATATTTAAGAATAGAGATTATGCATTACTTATATACTAAATGCATTGGCATACTAACACCATTTATTGACCAAATAATAGTTAATCAAAAGACATCAATCATTTCTTTTAATTTTTTAACCTATGTCATATTATTTATTGTTGGCTATATAAGAATATAAATATCCTTTTTGCAAGTGTGGGTTCATTATTTATATAAATCTTCAATTATTTCTTAATATTACAAACAGGAATAATATAATTTTATCTTTTTTTTGATACAATAGATTTGTAAAAATCAGTTATTTTAAGAAATTGTTTCATTATTTTTTTTCCAAATTTTTTCTTTTTTTTCTTAAAATACAATAAAAAATTAAGTTTTAAATCTTGCATACACCATTAGCTGAAAAATCAAGAATAAATCTTTTAAAACAAACAACATTTTTGCATTTTAGTGAAAACACATTTTTAATAAATTTTAATAATAGTTTTAACAAGGCTGTAAACCTTAGCAATGAGCGTCTGAAAAAATCATCACTAGGGACCTCTGTAGGTCTTTAAAACACATGCTTACGCTATGAAGAAAAGAGAGAATCCCTTCTTTACTTCGACCTACTTTTATATATAAATAGGTGAAGCAGAAGTGTTTTGATCTAAGAGTGTGAAGCTATTAAATACTTCACTAATTAAGTCCACAATTCTTATAATACATTAATACTCGCGAAATCTTACGATTTACTACGAGTTAATGAAAAGATATTATAGTAAGAAATATATTACGATAATTTAAAGTTGTAATTATAAATTTATTAAACGCTCACTATTATTTCAGTAATAGTTTTAACAAGGCTGTAAACCTTAGCAATGAGCGTCTGAAAAAATGAATAAATTTTAATGTGAATTTTTTCTACAGTACAGGCTTTTTCATACCTGCACTTATATATGTAATATATAGGAATTGAACTCAGACTTACACACGACCTTCAACCATCCATGCTATCTCATGAAAAAGCATGTACTGTAGAAAAAAATTCATATTTCAAAATAAAGTGCTGTAAGTTCTTCACATCCTTCGAATATGTATGTAAATGGATTATGTCATGCACATGAGGAGTCAGATTAACTTGTGGTCAACATTGGTAAGATGATAAGGTTGGCACAAAGGTGGAATTTGAGCATTCCATCACTAGATTTTCAATGAAATGGATGGCTGAAGAGTTGTGGGTGGAGTGGTTTGAAGCATGTCCATTAAAGTATGACGATTGGCTATAATATAAGCTGAGATTTGATTGTAAATATGTGTGGAGATGATAATCTGGAACAATTGATGAGTGCTGGTTTAGCATGAAATATGTATATTGATGATTACTTTTTTTGACATGTGTGTGATTGGGTGTACCAGTGGTATGAGATAGTATGGACAGTTGAGGGTCATGTAAAACTAAACAGAGCAAAACTCTCCATACAGTAGGAAATGTGATCATGTGATGCTTAATGGTCATGTGAAACTCTGAGTTCAAGACTCTAAATAAATTTTAATGTAATTTTTAAACCTTTGTTTTTAAAATCCACTTGTTTGTAATGTTCTATTAATAATACTAATAATATTGAAGCATTACTAATTAAGAATAGGACACTTCAAAAATATTCTCTTTCATAAAAAAAAAAACAGTACTATTTTTCGTCTAGAAAGATGATGTCTATAACAAGTGTCATATGTGGAATGGATACCTTTCTTAAAAGTAAATATACTAAAAAAACCATTATATAAACAATAGACAATCGTCACACTTGGATAAGAAAATCCATTATAGACATATTTTAAGAAATGGAAGAATACCAATAGAATGTTCTTAAATTATTATTAAATTTATTTAAAATGAATATATGTCAATTTTCCATGTTTAAAATAAAATGTTCACAGCAGCTACATATCAATTTCAATTAAACAAAAGCAATATATTATAATAAATTATACAATGGAACACAATAGAAACAAATAAAAGTAGTAAGTATATAACAGTTTCCAGGTGGATAATTAAAAGGAATTACATTTGATTATAAATTATTGGAATAAAAACAAAGTAATTTTTTTTAAATGCATTTATCTAGTGATAATTACATACAATAAAAATCACAATATTTGACATATTAAATTAATTAAAAAGGCATTTCAAAAATTATATTATCTATTATTATTAACAAAAGTTTAATATATTTTATGCATTATTTTGTAAAGTAATTTTATGATCTAATGTATAGTAATATTTGTGTTTCCATTGTAATAAAAAATAATATAATGCACAGGGAAAAATATTATTTTTTATTATTATTTGTATTCTCTCTATAAAGAAAAAATATTAACTGCAAGAATTGATGTTGGAAGATATATGTGTGTATTATAATAATAATTTGATTAATCTTTCTTTGGATTTGTCATTTATGTGTGTAAGAAAACTGTAAATTTATTTATTTGTTTTACTTTTAGTGAGGAATAAAATAATTTATACCAGATTATAATAAAATTATTACCATTAGTTTCTGTTAAAGTTTAAATATTGTTATTATGAAAGTTCCATATTTAAAAAATAGTTATAAAATTAGTTTCATTATTCGTATATTGTTTGTTATTTTTAGTTAAGTAAGTTAATTGCCTATTAAAATGTGTACATTTGAAAACTGATTCTGCCTAGTCTTTCTCATTTTATTGTAAGATTGTGTTATAAAAGTATTTCTAAGATTTGTGATCCAAACATTTAACTTTACATTCAAATTATGTCACATCCACAATATTAATTAAAGTTGCTTACTAATTAAATGTATTAAAAATATATTGTTGACTAGAGAAGATCTACGATCATCATCACTTATGCAATTTTACTAACTAATGCCTGGGTGGAAGTAGAATAATAATTATTATTTATGAATATCAGAATTAAAGAGTAATTTAATGGTATCAGATTCATTAACATATACTTTTAAACATTCTCACTCATTGCATGCTTTTGATTTTATATAATAAAACAAATGAGTTTGTAGTTGATGGTAAAACATAAATATATTAAGCTTCATTTGTGGTGAATGTGCATGATTTGTTCATGGAGAAGTAAACATTTTATTCACACAATAAGCCTCTCAAGGGAACTATTTATTTATTTATTGGCACATACATTGGTGTGATCTTAATATTTCACAACCCATTTGATACTATGAATAACATGAGGGTTTATTTATTATGAGCTTAATTTGGCAACTTGGGTCATATTAGATACATCAATTGTATGGAATATTATCTCAGCTAGTGTTGTATTAATTATAAATGAGTGCATCAGCATTTAATATATCCAATGCATTTCCTTAAATGTCTCTGCTATGAAACAAAATTGAAAAAAAAAAAGATTTCATTTAGGGTTTAATTAAGTAATAATTAATCTATCTAAGTCCAAGCAATTATATTACAATATATATATAATTTTACATAATTTATGAATATTTTTATCTTTTTATATTACAATATATATATAATTTTACATAATTTATGAATATTTTTATCTTTTTAAAAAATATTATTTAACTAAATGATTTAAAAATAATGAATAATTTATGTAAAGCTACGGAAAATATGAATATATAATGATTATATATAATACATTAGTTAAAATAAATGAATTCATTTTTTAATTAATGTACTTAGAAATCATTAAGTAAAAGTGTATTTTCTTTGTATATTAAGAATTAAATAAATTACTGCTAATATATTCTTTTTAAAATATAAGTTTTAAATATATAATGCTTTTTTAAAATAATTACAAGAAAAAAGGGGTCATGCATGTAAGTTTAATCTGCCTTTAAGTACAGAAAAAAATGCATAAATTTAATTTTATTAGCAAACTACAATTTTAAGGAGGTTATTAAGTACATTTATAAAAGTTGTTATCATGAAAATAAAAAAAATTAAGTTGAAATAATACGTGTGGTGTATTTAATTTTAAAAAAAAAACATATATTAATCTTTAAAATTAATATACAGGTTAGATATAATCTCTTGTTTAGTAAATGATTAATAATAATGATTGATGTGTTTATCTAGAGGTTGTGAGTAAAATAATTTTGACACCTGCAAATCAAAATTTAACAATTTACTATTGATAAATACTGAACAAATGATAGAAATAAAGGTATTGTGACTTGGGCCAGCATGAAATGCATCTTAGGAGGTCATTTGCCTTTTTCGTGTGTTTTTCTTCACATGTTTTAACAATATGTGGTATAGTAGAGGTTATTAAGTACATCTATAAGACAAGTAACAATTTAGTAAGTTGAGAACTGGAAAATTGCTTTTTTTTAAAGCTGATGATTTTCTTTATCAATTTTTTTTATTTCCTTACTAATGAGAATCTCAGATTTCCATCTCTTTAATTTTTTTTAATTGTGTTTTTTTAAATACATAGTAATAAGACATATTTTTATAGTCATGGTTTCATTTTATACTCTCACTTTTTGAAGTATTAAAAAATTATCATGGTGAGTTTATAAAAAGTTTCATAATTATAATATCAATTAAATTTTGCAATTAATTACTGTGTTTTATAAAAAGCACAAATATCTTGCAATACAAATTAGAGGATTTCATAGCATCAATGAATTAAACAAAATGGAAGTCAAAATTAGTTTATTAAAATTTCAAGTTATACAATAATATTTTGTAATGTAAATAATTAAAAAAATGAAAGCAGAAAGTTTAAAAAATATTTTCTCAAAGATATTGGCATAAATCCTACCAAAAAAATTTCATGATGTCATTCTTTCTAATTAATGGGGCTAAAACTTATAAAAGTTTTAGCTTATAAATGAAACAATATAACATTATTTAATACATGAATTAATTAACTAAGTGGTAGCACAGCTAGATTTTAAAGTTGCCTTTAGTAATGTTAATTGAAACCAATGATATCTATTTAAGCATTTTCATATAATGAAAAACTGCTTTATAATTACAACATATACTTTCAAAATTATATTTTTTCTTTACTTTTTATTTTTTACCATATTATAAACATTCGTCATTGGCACAATATTATTCTTTGTTATTTATATAAAGCCATTTATTAAAAACTTGAAGTTTCAGACAATCTCTTGTTTTCAATCTTGATACTTCTTTTTATTTTTATTATATTATTTGTAAGTGATATTTTTTAAAAATTAATAATCAAATTTTCAACAATCCAACAATTATTAATATAATGAAAAATTTTCAGGATTATAATAATTTTTTATGCAGTAAATGGCTACTAAAAATACTCCAATTTTCTGCTTGCATCATTATCATTTCTTGGGAAATTTATATATTTTTCTAAAATTAAAGAAATATTGTTAACTATTACTAACCAAAAAAAAGTGTTTTTTTTCCCCTCATGATTTATGAATAAAGTTTTTAAGGATTTAATGTACATCTTAAAGATAAACTGAATTATATAATAAAACATACATCTATATATTATATCCATATCAGACGAATCATCTCATGTTTATTATCTCTTAAAACAAACATAAATCTAATCAATTATAGTAGTGTAATATATATATAAACTTGTGTATAACTTTTAAACATAAATGTAAAATTCTATAATACCATACTTGCTTTAGTAAGTTTTAAGCTAATTTGCATGTTGAGTATCTTTATATCAGATTTAAAGAAAAAAGAACCAGAAATAAACTAAGGACTCACTAGTGTTAAAAAAAACAAGATGATTTTAGAACTTAATGTAAACCTATTTAAATTTTTTATTTTATTCTTCTAAAATATATATTTTGCTAAAGAAAATATATATTTTAAAAGATTTAAGATTAAATTTGATACTTTCTGAAAACTTTACAATGCTTTTTTTATAATTCAATGATACTTGTTGATTGTTCCAGTCAAATTCCATGATTTACATAACTTCCATATCTTGTTTTGATAACAGTCTGAACATTGTATTAAAATAGAATTAAAAAAATAATTTAAAATGTATAGAAATAAAATATAATTATATTAAAACCTTGTTGTTGAAAAAACACATCGATTCTATACAATGCTTTTTCCACTTGATTATAATTTCTACCAGTACTATATAATTTCTTTGTATATAATTATCTAGGCTGTAATATCTCTTATATACATACTTTTTTATTTGTAAATGCTTTGCTTATTTACTAAAATAAAATGTCTTTTGTTATTAAAATAAGGTTTTACCTACTATAAATTATATACATATAAATATCTTGATATTAATAGGTAGATACATTTTTTCTTAATGAAAAATAGACTCCTGGATCTCTCTTTAGAGCAGGGAAAATTTGAAATATTTACATAATACATTCTTGCCAATGCATGGATCTTAAAAGTACATGCTTTAGATAGAGTGGTAGAGTTACTAGTAATTATCTCTACATTTAAATTCAAAAACACATTATAATTTTCCTTCTCAGATACTTGGTAGTTTTTAATTAAAACTTCAAGTAATTTTTTAAAATATACGATAAATACATGTGTGCATAAAAGCGTTTTCTTATTTATATTTATAATCATGACTACAAAAATAAATTATTTTTTCCAGACTATAAAGTGATTATCCAAGGCAACAGTAGATGAGTGATGGCAGAGGGTTTTAAGAATATTCGTTTAAGACTTTAGGTAGGAATTTAATAATGACAGTCTATTTAGATAACTATAATTGTAGATCACTTTCAATTAAAAAAAAAACTGATTGAATTGAAGAACTACCTCCTATTAAAAAATAGGTCACCACACTTGAAACTTAAAAAATACACATGTGGTTTATTATTAGACATAAATACTGGAAGCATAAGAAAAGTAGGATGCATTATAAATAAAAGATATAACAACAATATTATTGAGATTTATAACATATTAGAAAAAGTGACAATATTATTTATTCAACTTAATGGAAGATACTAAATGCAAGAAATTTATATTTATATCTCAACAAGTTCTTACTCTGATGAAAAAGAAAAGTGAAAGACTTGTATATAAATGTACAAGTCAAATATTGTTAAAACTCATAAATATTGGAAAATTATTGAATTATGAAAATTCTGTGGATTATAAAGACTGAAATAAAGATAAAGCACATACACAAAATGAAACTACAGAGAATAATTAAAAAAAAATCAAAGTGGAAGTTGTCTTATATTTTGATTAACAGAAAACATGTATTTTAAGACTATAATGAAATTAGTATATTTAGCACAGAAAGTGATTTTCAATTAGGAATTTGTAAGTTAGGGTTAAAGTAAAACTATAGAATTTAAAAAGTATTGGAAAAAGAAGTATTAATAAATAATATTTGCAATATTATAAATTAATTCAATAGATTTAACCTAAAAATTTTAAACTGTTTTCAAATGTTAACAGATTTTGAAAATTGTTCATATTTAAATGAGAATATAAAAAGTTTATATATATATATTGTAAATATCGATAAGTCGATATTATATTTTTAAATTATCATTTGTTATTAAAAAAAAATCTCTTTAAGTTGATGTTTACATATGAAATATTTAAATTTTTCTTTTATGTTTATTAAATATAGTTATTATTTGAAGTTATTGTTTTATTTATATATATTGATAGTACATCATAATAAACATTTAATTATTAAAATAAATAAGGACATATAAATTGTTAATTATAAAAAAATTATTTTATTTACAATGATTATTAAATGTAATAAATTATAATATATGTATATTTTTAAAGATATCAAATTTTCAATTTAATATTTTATATATATATATACTTGATATTTTATTTTTATTTTAATTTAATTGTTTTAAAAGAGAACATATATAACATGAGTTTTAAAAATTCTGGCTGGAACGATAGCAACAACAATAAAGGAAGCCATTATTTTGATATATTATTATTGGAATAGATATAGAACAAACAACTGAAAAATAAAGATTTTATTGTACTTTAGTTCTATAAAATTATTCTTCAAAATACTGAAATAATATATATATTTTATGGTAAATACATAAATTATGGCAGGTTAATCAAGAAGCAGCCGGGCTGCACTCATTTATTCCAAGGCATTTTCAATTGAACAACTAAAAATTCAATGTAAACACTGTTGAACTAGAATACTACTTAAAGTATAAACATTTAACATAACGGAAGATTGAAACCGTTAACTTTAAGTTATTATTTAAAAAGGAAGAAATTTTAAAACGGATAAAATAGCATATACTAAGGATTAACATTCTTTAATATAATAATTCTTCGTGACATTCTAATAACAAAAGTAAAGGATAAAGAACAAGAAAAATTAACTTTTGGAAGAAAATTAGCTAAAGAACTTTAAAAAGATTTAATAATTTTATATATATATGAGTAATATATATAAATATATTTTGAATTGATATATTTTTTTTTTATTTACTTTTATTTTTTTTTTATTATAAAATACAATGTTTTATAAGTGGTCAATTTAAGCATCTTGTTTTATAATAATATTAAACGTATAACAGATGTTCAGACAATTATCTTAAATAATTTAAAAATCTTAAAATGTAATTTATAGGTTGAATTATATATGAATTGTTATATTTATATTATAATGGTTAGGCAAAATATGTCTTATATATATAATCTATATATACTATTACAAATATATATATACATATAGTTATTTTTGTATTTATATTTAAAACATCAATATTATTTAAAGTCGAACTATAACATAAAATAAAGGATGTACTATTTGTTTTTATAAATAATGCCTTTGTAATTATTTAAAAGAGCGATACTATATTATTCTTATTTTCTTTTAATGCCAAAGTTATTATGAAATTAATTGAATTTATAAATAATAAAGATAATTTCATATTTCATTTATTATTTGGTTTGTAGGTCACTTACACATATTATTATTCATTTATATATTTAGAGGTACATAAATTTATATAGTTAGATGTGTATATTTGAATTTAGTAGAGCCTTTGTTTCTAATATATATATATGATTAGTTAGCACACATCTTTAAAAAAATTAAAGTAGACCATTGCTTTGCATTTAGTTTGTTTATATAAGCTGCTGGAGGCTTAAACAATTTATTTAAAAAACTGAAATTTTTCAACTTTAATTTTAATGGAAACCAAAGACGCCATATATTTAGCATCCAATTGAAGCTACCAAAGCCATAATTGGCTGCCGGCCCAACGCATATATATATATATATATAAATGATTGTCTCAGAATATTATAAAATGATACAAAAAAGAATCAGTGATGTTATAGAAACATAATTAAGATGTGATAAGGAGACCCATAAAAGTTTCAAATATATAAAACAATATAGTATTAGAAGAAAAGTTATATAAATAATGAAAAGAAATATTTTTATTCCTTTAAAAAACAACTTTATGACTTATGGGCAAAACCTCATTAAACAACTATACAGTAATAAATAACAAATAATAAAGTACTTTTACAGTTACAATAACATATTTTGAAATTCCTTGTGTTTTAACCAAAGTGATGAGATGATAAAATTATTGTAGATAGTTTAAAATAAGAGAGGTGATTTTATTATTTAAGCAAAACAATTTCATGAAATATGTGCAAAAATGGTTTAAATATTTATACAATATTATAAATAACAAGAAAATAAATTACTCCCTATAATTTCAACATCTTTTGAAATTTGAAATATTTTAAACAAAGAAATGAGTTTTGCATTTAAATATTTGAAGAATAAAAGAGAGGAGTGATAAAATTACTTTATATAATTTAAAAAGCAGTTGGGGTGAATGGTTAAATAATCTTTCCATGGTCCACTCTACAACTGGCAGTTAGTATATAAATCCAATAGTCTCCATGCTGAAAGAAGATCCCATCTTGATAAAGTCCTGGTTAGAGGCAACAAATTATAAAAAATACAACATAAAATACAACTATTAACATAAACATAAGTAGTATTATGGGAGTTAATCATTTTAGGATCTCAGAAATTAAAGTTCTAGGTTCTTAAATTAAAAAAATCTAAGAACCATGGAACACTTCAAGTGACAGGTATATTCTCTTTAGAGTAATCTTTTCTTATCTTAAAAAGCACAATAAAAGTATTTCCAATTATATTAATTGTAAATTAAAATAAAAAATAAAGATCTTCTATAAAATAATTGTTCAATACCATGTTGATATGATTGTAGTTCACATTTTTTAATAATACATATCTTCTTTACACTGCTTTATTTACATTGACTATTGATAGAATGCATCTTAAACCTGGTGTAATTTCTTTTATTTTAAAAAATTTTGTAAAGAAAACAACTTTCATTGAAATACTTCAAATAATATCGCAATCACAATTCAAATAGATGATATTTGTGGAGTAATGTCTACAAATCTTCCAATACAAGCTGATTCTATCCCCCTCTTTTGAATTTTTTTACATCATCTATATTTATAGAAAACTTTAATTCTTATAATAGTCTAAATGCGGATGTAGTAGATTGTTACTTTTAGAGTGGATGGATTTAAACAAAATGTACTTTACATTGCTAAGAAGAAACATTTCATTCAGACATATGGAGAACAAAAATAACTCCTGATTTTTGTTTTATTTCAATAAAAATGATTTACTATTACTTCTGAACATTAATGACATTGGGTCATTTTGTCATAGTCAACATAAACTAAATTGAATCACTTTTGAAAATTCACATTTCTATAGTTATCCTATTTTAAGAGAAATTTAAAGAAAGTAACTGGAATTGATATACACCGGATATTTTGAAAACAATATTAACAGAATTTCTTATTCTTTCTTGCTATGATAAATTTAGCAAATTCAAAATAGAAGTTTCCAAAGGGCCAATAAATGTTGAAAGCAGTTTATCCTAAAAGTTAAATCAAAATGAGAAGTGATCTTTATAGCCAATTTTTGTCTACCTAGGATTCAGAAATTACTGACAAACTTGTAAAACCAATAGCTAATTCTATAAAAGAAAAGTGATGATATTATGAAAATGAAAATCTTTATAAGATTCTGGTCTTTTTTATGGAGACTTGATGGAGGTAACTTCTAAAAAATTTTTTACTGGTACTGCACTTCTTGAAAATGAAGGAATATTGTACTTCTTGAAAATAAAAGTTATACCTTTGAAAGCGCTAGAAGAAATTTATTAATTTTTAATCAATAAAAGTTTGTCAATTATTTGATTTGATATATTTATATATAGCTAAATTATATATACATGTGTATTTTGATAGTAACACAAATACTACAGTTTTACTAATGAAGTTGCCAATCTTATATTTTAGACTTCTAGATCCAAGATTGATATAATGAGAAAAAGCATCATTAGATCAAAACTGCAAGCTTTGTTTCACAGTGTTCTTCTAATATCAATATTATAAAACACATCGATGTTGAGAAATTTACTCATCCTCTTGATTGATTTAAAGCAGAAAGATATCAGGAGTTGATAACATATTTCTAGAGGTTTAAAAAATGTAGGAACTAAAAACCAATGCTGGGTTGTCAAAACTATTCAGTAACATTATGTATAGACTATTCCAAAAATTTGTTATAAAAGAAGCTATATCAGTTTTAAAACCAACTAAATATAATAATCTAAAAAATTATCATCAAATATCATTATTATGTGTTTCTATAATCTTTTAAACATATTATATTAACAAGAATTTTTCCAATAATAGAGAGCCATCTATCTATAGAATAGAGTGAATTTAAGTCAGGAAGAATTGCTGTGAACACATTTTATTTTCAATAATTTATATTCAAAAAGTCTTTTAAAATAAATTAGAAACTGATGCAACTTTTATTGATCTAACTTCAACTTATGATTCTATTTAAAAAAAAATATCTTCTAAAAATTTTTCATATTCTTAAATGCAGGAAAACTTAATTTTTTTGACAAAATCCCCTTTAATAGAACAATTCAAATTACATTAAATGATAATAGTTGTAGATACAAAATTTTACAATTTGGATTATGTAATGGTTTAGTTTTCTTGTTTACTTTATTTAATATATTTAATAATGATTTTCCAGGAATAGACTTTAGGAAATTCATCCATGCTGATAATATTGTCTGACTTCTCAAAAAAAAAAAAATTGTCTCCTGAAATATAAAAATCAATAAGAATATAAAAAAATTGAAAATCTTTTTTAAAGCCTTGGATCATATTCCTAATCCAATAAAGTCAGTATACTCAATTTTTCATCTAAATGATGGAATTATGTTCTATCCTGAATATATAATCTTTTGCCTTACTAAACTGAAACACAATCATATCTTGTGCTATGTAGAAGTAATCTTACAGTATAACCTAATTTATTATTTTTTATTTAGCTAAGATTAGATCAAAATTAATTTCAGATTTTTTTTGGAAAGCTAATTGGCAACTTCATGGAGTCACAATGCCAGTAGAATATTTTTACATATCCTTTACAAAATCTAAAAAAAAAGTAGTTGGACAGAAAATGCATATAAATCTATTAAGCAGATCAGACTTTCCAATAACTTATGATATAGTTTCATTATATAAGATTTATCTCAAATCACAGTCATTTTTGGGTTGTTTAACCAAAAATCTACAATCAAAGAATTATACTATACAAAATAAAATTTTTATAATGTTCCAACATTTTTTTTCTATATTCAACAATAAAGCTAGTTTCAACAACAAATCCAGGACAACACATAGATTTTGTGCTCACCTGTTTCATATATAGAAATTATTAGCCACTCAAACACAATATATGAACCAAATAATTAATAACTGCCAACTCTGTGATTACAATGGCAGAACTGAAATCATAATAAACCATTAGTTATCTCCTGGTTGGAATCTCTAAGGTTTTTAATGATGTTTCATTAGTATATAAGCTATCTAAAATAAATCCATACAATAAATATTAAAATATAGATCAGGTTAGGAATAAAGATAATATTGGTGATACTATATACCAAATGTCAAAAAGATAAAAATGTATTAGGTGACTGAAAGAAAGCAACAGTGAATTAATATTTAGAAAATGTGAAAAAAAAAACATATAAAATACTAAAATCATTGCAAATCACTTATAAGGAATTATACACTTTAATCTACCAAAACAACAAACTGTATTTAAAAGCAGTTATAATACAATATAACATCCTCGTGCATTTCCAATAAAAATGAGTTTTTATTTTGCTTTGAATTTTTAGATTATAAAATGATATTTGAAGATGTAAACATTTTGTGACAATTAAAGCTTTGGAATATCAAAACATCAATCAAGGAAATTGTCACCTTTTAAAAATATTCTGGGTTGTCATTTGTAGTCTGAAGAATATTATCAAAATACATGAGACTACATGGAATCATTAAGTTTAACACTAATAAAAGTGCAAGGGAATTCCATTTTTCAAAAGCTTTTTACAATTGTTTTTATGAGAAGTATTTTGGGAATTATAATAATAATCTATAGATGTAAAAATATATTGATATAACTTAAATGATTAAGCAAAATATAGTACAGATGATGTGATTGTTTTTACATATCAATATGTTAGAGCTTAAAAAACTGTTAAAAATGTTCTCAGATGAAAGGCAGGATAACAGATAAAAAAATAAAACCACTAAAATAGTGTTCAATGTCTTTTCATAGAAAATAATACTAATAAATTTTTAAAAAGTCAATAAGTATAGGTGCTTTGATCAAATTATTATATAATACATTAAATTAATCATAGAATTAACATTGGAATAAATTCTTTTGGTAAATTAATTTATAATTAGATATTATTTTATATAGTGCTATGTTTTTTATGTAATAATGATATTAGCGATTAAGCCAATGCACATGCACTTTAAAGATAAATTATAAATAAATACTCTTTTTCCAGATACGAGATATAGTATTTTAGAAAGAATGGAATGAATCACCCATTCTTTTGACCCAAACATTTATGTACGGACAAATCTTAAGTGTGTGGAAATAAGACCACGAGGGCATTAAACGATCACTTTAAATTACATTTGTTATGTTTGAATGAATCACACTTCCAAAATCTTTACAATTTATGACCCGTCATTCTTTAGTTGAAATTAAACATATACAATGAGATATTACACTATATCTCGTGTCTGGAAAAAGAGTATTTATTTATAATTTATCTTTAAAGTGCATGTGCATTGGCTTAATCGCTAATATCACTATTAAATTAATTTATGTAATTGAAAAAAAATTTTTAATAAATATATTTTACCAATGCTTACTTATGAAACTAAAATTTGAGCATTAACAGAAAAATAGTGCAGAAACTTCAGAGCACATAGGAAATATGAAGAAATGCATATTATTAGTAATAAAAGAAACAATCAAAAATAAAATGCATTATTGAGAAGACTAACTTGATGATTGAAATAGCTGAAATAAAATTGAAACTTAATTTTAAAAAAGGACAGTAACACATATGCAAATGAAATTTTAATCAGAATCTTAAAATATTATAAAAGGTCTATAAAGATGGATTGATAAAATAAAGCAATTTTCTGAAATGATGTGATAAGAAAAACTATAAATTAGAGAAACAGAATTAAACTTTTTTTTTAACTTGTGAGAAAATGCTAATGATTGGAAAGAATAACGATTATAGATATAACATATATAGATTGTAGTTTTATTGCTGAAGCATTTTTATAAATATTCATATTCTATTATCGTTTATTTGTGTTTACATATCCTTAATTTTATACTTCAGTGAAAATAATTATTATGTTATTTTGAATAAAAATAACAACTATACTATGCTTAAAAATACAAAAAATAAAATATTTAAAAGTTAATTAACAATAATTATAATAATTAAACTATTAATAGATTCTCATTATTGACCAGGTGAGTTTAGCAATTCTAACTCAGAAAAAAATCCAGAAGAAATACAAAGATTAAAAATGTTGAAGTTGAATTTTGCAATGACTGTATAAGTTAATCTATGACCCACAAATATTTCCACATGTATGCGACCTAAGTTAGAATATTTGTCATTTTGTATACTTTTAATTTTTTCTACAGCAAATTTTATGAAATTCTATTTTTAATCATATATTCGAAATTAAAGAAATCGCTATTTTATTTTCCTATGAAACAATACACAAATTTATTACATAATACCTTTTGAGAAAATCCCATAAAACAATACACAAATTCAACATAATATATCTTTTTAAAAAATTTATTAATGCCTTTCATTTTACAAGACCAGTCCAATGGAAGTATGATTTGGAATTCTAGAGTCATTACCATCATAATAAGTAAAATAAAAAAATGTGATGATTGGTTTTATAATTTTTCTTATTAAAAAGATTGCAAAACATTCTTGATATCTGATAAAATGAAAATACACACAGAAAAAGGAATTTTTTTTATAATATTTAGCTTTATTTCTGCATAGCATGCTTTCAATATAGAAAAAAAAAAATATTGAAAGAATGCTAAGCAGTAATAAAGCTAAATATTGTTAAAAATTACATTTTTTGTGTGTGCATTTTCATTTTACCAGATATTATATTGGCTCAGTAAAAAAGAAAATTAGCAACAATTAAATTACAAAACATTATTGAATAAATTTTTTTTAATTGAATTTACATTTAATTAATAGAAAGTCCATGTTTAATTATTATGTAACTAATTTAGAAGAATAACATTTTTTGTAGAACTAACTTTTTTAAAAATAATATATTCACTATGTTTCCATTTAATATCTTTTAAAATATAAAACCCAGCAGTAGCATTTCCTATGCTGCACTTCAACATCCAAGTCTATCTTTATAACTAAAAACATACCAAGACATGTCAACAGATCTACATTCTAAAGATGATACTCATTCAATTCAGAAGTTGTAAAGTTTGTTTCTATTATTGCCTGAAAAGTTACCTGAGATTTTAATATTAAATTACTTAATCAATTTTTTTATAGATTTTCTTCAAAATATTATCACTCTAATAGACCATTTTTTGAATTCTCAGTAATACACAAACCTAAATTCTTTCTAAATCTAGAAACTAAGAAGATGAAGATTTTTTCTACCTTTAATTAGTTCAAATTAAAATTCTTAGCATCATATCTTAATACCTGCTGCAAACTGTTCCAAAGATTACCATTTTAAAGATAAAAAGCCAAAGTTTGATCTTATCTTTTTCCATGTTTAACACTAGTTTTTATTTAAAATGTCTCAGATTTTTCACCACCTCTAATAGTTCTTTCTCTCATATTATGATATAATAATTATATAATATGATTAAATAATCATGGACCATTTATTTTCAAACATTTCCATAAGAAATAATATAAAAATGACACATTTGTTCATCAGGCTAGACAATAAAACCATAACTGCTGTACTTCTCTTTTATTAAAAATAACACCCTATATGGTTTAGTACACAATTCAAAACAGAGCAAAACTCTCCATATAGTAGTGCCACCTTGTGCTAACAAGAGCAATAAATGGATTTAATGGTTTAATACAATGATAGAGTGGTGGATTCTGAAACTCAAGGTTAATAGATTGCAATTTTTGTCTTGTTTTTCTGGTGCTTTCAGTGTTTATGAACTCATGGGCAATAATATTTGATTATTTTTATTTATTTATTTAAACACCACTTTAAGTCTCTGTCAATCTATTTAATAAAATATTTGAAAATATTTAGAAACTGTGAATAAAAATAATAAATATTACAGTCTTATATATTTAATTTTTAAAAAAGTGAACATAATATGCATGAACAAAATCTTACATTACTAAAAAAATATAAGTCCTGTACATTTATTAAAAATTTCATATTTTTGAAGCAGAAACATTACACTATACCACTACACACTATACAAGTGGTGGTGAACCTTTTTATATTGGGCGTGCCAAAAATTTCCAGAAAATATTTATTGAATGATTAGCATGCCATACAGTTATTAAATCAAGATATAAACAACTTAATTATTGCAGTTTTTTAAAAGTTTATAAAACAAAATAATAATAATAATAACAATAATAATTAAACAAAATTTTTAAATAAGCTAAATTCAAGTGAACGATATTTATTTAGAAGAACACAAGTTGAATAAAATGTAATAGTAAAACATTAATAGTAATTAAGACAAAATTTTGGAACAAACAAATAAAATTAACATGAATAGAAAATATTTAATAAGATTTTTGCTGTTGTACATTGGATGCCAAATATTTTATATCTGGTTCGTATTTTGTCATTTTTAATAATGTGCATGCTGAACTAGATTTATCTGTCATTCTATTTCTCAAACAGCCTTTAATTAAATTTATTTCTGAAAACAATGATTCACATGCATATGCAAAGGAGAAAACTGATAATATAGTGGTCACTAATTTTTTAAATAATTAAATGTTTCAGGGATAGCATTCCAAACAGTCAATAGTTCCTCTTCAGCATTCTTTTTACATTTACACAATAAATGATCATTTTCTATTGTTTCTAACTCATTCCATAAATCAACATATTTCTGTTTCCATATAGAACTGGATTGAAAATCAACATAGTGCATTTCCATATCTTCCAAATTAAACCACTCCAAAATTTCTAACTTGAGACTATCCATTAATATTATGTATGGGTATAAAATAAATTTTGATGTTTTTGAAAATTGTCTGAATTGTGTAAAATTTAAAGAAAATCCATCAGTTATCGATTGAATAATGGCACAAAACTCTTGCATCAATTTTACTTGATCTGGCTTCTCATGAGATTCCAAATTAGCCAAAATCTTTTTAATATTTGGAAAATATTTAAAGGTCTAAGAAATAACATTATGATTGAAAATAATTTAACTTCAAATGCTTGGATCAAATCAAACAGGACAATTGTCTTATTATAATCTTGCAGTTTCACATTTAATTTATTTAGATGTGAACACATACCAATAAAAACATTAATTTCAAAAGCCATTTAGCCATTAATTCATTATATTTTTAAGAATTTTCTCATTATTTAAAAACAGTCTAAACACTCAAGAAATCCTTGAAAAACTTTTCCTTGACTTAACCATCGAACATTGTTGTACATAAACAAAACATTGTATACTGAGTTTACCTCACTCAATAAATTTAAAAAAAAAATATTTAGAGCTTGTGTAGATATAAAATTGACTAATTTAGTTCCAACATTCATAACATCATCCAGTGGCTTAAAGCTGACCTTTTGCATAAAACCTGCTGATGTATAATGCAATGAAAACCCAAAATTGAATGTCCAATACTATTGATAAATAAACTGAGAAAAACATTTTATTTTACAATCATACTTCAAGCACCATCTGTAATTACTGATATAATTTTGGCAACATCTATTTGTTTTACAGTGAGTATATTGAAACTTCATTGCAAATATCTATTTCTTTGGTTGTTATTACAAATGAGGTTAAACTGATCAACTCTTCTTTGATATTATTCCCATCACAATAGTGAATAAAAATAGACAAACAAGCTGATCCATTTATGTCTGTGTATTTTCATCAGGGCAGAGAGAAATTAAACTAATTTTATATATCTTTTTTGTAGGTAAGTTATGTTATTAGACATTTTCAGGATTCTTTCTTTAACTATATTTCTAGCAATGGTAAATCTTTTAGTCTCTGAATAATTTTTGCTTTGTTTTTAAAATCTTCAAAAAGAACTGGTGCACATTTCATCCAGGTTTCTTTCATATATTCTCTATCATTAAAAGCTTTCCCATGTTTGACAATTACATTTGAAATAAAAAACTAGCAGCAGTTATATTTGAATGATTTTTGATAAATTTTATTATAGATGTTGATTGAATATTTATATTTTTAAATGTTTGGGCAATATATTCTTTTTGTTCATCTTTACATTTTTCTGATTAGTTTCATAATGCCATTTTACTAATGATGTTCTCAATACAACTGTTCTGGAACATCAAATACATACTACCTTGGTGCCTTTGTTAATCATTCCATACTCTTCAGTCCACCAATTTTGAAATTATCTACTACTTGACAATTTTGTTTTTATTTTCATTAGTCATATTAATATAAGGTAAAAAATTACTTAAAAGTACATTTAAATGAGCTTTAATAATTTTATAAATCAAAGATTTATTATATGTTAAAATATATTATCCTTATCATGTTTTATCTAAATATGTGTATTGAAATTCAAGTACAAATTTTGTATTCCAAAAAAAGTAAACAAAATATTAATTAATGATTAAATTTGTAAAATGTAACAATGGAAAATATTTAGTATTTGCAATAAGAAAATTACATTTGATTATTGCTAATTACAAAATATTTGGTAATTACAAATATTTCTTGATACAATAGAAATTGAAAATACTAATTAAAAATACCAATAGAAAATACAAGACTGATAAGAATCAAGAATGAATCATAGATTGCTGGAGGCAAATTTATGTATATAAATACTTTGAACAGCAAAGTGCATTTGTTCTCTTTCCAGAAAATTTACCAAGTGAAGGGTTTCTAAGAGTATTTAAGTGACAATAGCTAAAAAAAAGCATAAGTGAGAGTGCAGTGCTCTAGTGTGAAGTATATTTCATCATTTATTGATTTATTTGTTATTATTTATGTTCTATCTGTTGGTATTTTGAGTGCTTGTATTTTGAATACACAACAATTTTTACATTTCACTTTTACATTAAATAGAAGCAAAAAAAAACATTGTTTGATAGTGTTGATTATGCATTTTGGTCCTTTGTTTGTAATTTTGATTACATTAAAAAAATAAATGGTATCAACATGCTTAGATAAAAAAGATTAGGACAGAAACCCATTTTATTACTTTTACTTTAGATTTGAAAAAAAATTACTTTAAAGTGTTATACAATATTTTATTGAGTTTATTTTCTAGTTTTATTGAAATCATTTGACAGGTTTATAAAATATGATACCACAGTATATCAGTACCATGTTATTTGACTTAAAATATTACCACCTACATATGTATAATTATTTTTCAAATTTTGTAATTTTTTGTTTCTAATCAGAGTTTAATTGTAAATTGAATTTTAATACAATATTTATTTATTTTGCATTTAGTTTACAGTATTTTTTTATTAATACAGATTTTAGCAACAATAAAAATGTTGAATAATTTAAAGCATAGAAAATTATAGCTAAATAGTTCATGTACCAGTCAAAAATTAAAATGTGCCATCTCTGACACATGTGCCATAGGTTTTCCATCACTGCATTATACCTTCAAGCTTTTTCATGAATCTGGATAGTAACTACTATTCATGTTTTATAAAAAACCTGTTGGTCTTTTCATCATGAAGTATCTTGAGTATGATTTATTATTAGATATTTCATTATATAATGTGGTATATTTTAAATTAGTTTTATATAAAATGCTTAATGACTTTCACAAGAGTAACTTTTTATTACATTCTTTAGAAGTAGCACAATTGATATTTACATGTATCTAGAGTGACAGTGAGATAGCTTTATGAGATGTAGTATTGATCTTTTAAATACCAGTTCATGCCAATGTTTTTAAGAAACTGTTTAAATTTTAATTGTTTCTTGAAAAAATTATAATTGTGTTTGTCATATAATAAGTTTTTATACATATTGAATTTATTATTATTACTACTATTATTTAGCCCTGTCATTATCATCTGTAGTTATTTTATGAATGACATTTTTATAGAGTGACATATTTATCTTCTGAGAATGTTTAATAGCACATTATTTTGATCAATTAATTAATATATCCTATTGCTATTTTTTTTTTAATTCTATCAGTTTTTTCTCACATTGTATACTTTTTAAATAAGTTGTTTACAATGATAATATGGCCAAAACAAGCAAATTTTAATCACTGTCTTTTGTCATTCCAGTGAAAGCTCAGATCTATTCTGATCAAGAATGTATTTGTCTCTATATTATGCTCAAATATATTTTACAGTATCACAGTTCAAAAGCAATGGTATTTTTTTTGTCTTCTTAACTTTCCATAATAACAGCTTTATAGAATGACAGGAAATATATTAACATTAACAATTCTCAGGTCACTCTTAAAATAAATGCTATATCTTAATTTTTTCCTAGAGCTTCTCTAATAGCACTTCCTAGTAATAGTCTGTGATAAATCTCTTAAGTACTAAAGTAATTTATTATTGATGGTTAATAAAAAAAAGGCATCAGTAGATTCCATAGATTTATTACATTAATATTAACTTTTATTTCTATCATTATGTTTTTTAATAGTTTAATTTTGAATCTCAAATATTTACTTTTTTATTTATTTTCTATATTCTCTAATATTAGTAATATTCATATTCTTTTCATTAATTCCAGAATTTTTAATTTTTGTTCAATCTGGATTCTGTAATTATATACTCAATACAATAGTATTTTTAATTATAACCTATTTTAACTAAGCTCTTATACATATCATTTTATTAGAATGCAATGATCTAATGCATTTTTTATCAAGCACATTTCATAATTTACCATGAACAAGTGCATCAAATAATTGTTGCAATCAAGAAAGCTAATGTAATTTTATTTCTGGTATTCTCTGATAATTTCAATATTTCATTGTAAATAAACATTGATATCTTAATTTTCAAGGTTTATTAAAATCATTTTGCTCATATGGAGGTTTTATTTAATATAAAATTAAGTTACACTATCTTTAAAGATAATCTTATTTGTATGTTGGCCTAAAAATGTATAATAGATTTCAAATTATGTTAAGACTGTTTGCAATATCATTAATTTGATCAAAATATCTTTGTAATGATTTATCAAATCAATTTCATCAAAAATTACCATCATTAATATCACTGTAGTATAACTCTACTGCATATTGTTTTCATTATTGTTTAATTATTTGTAATTTATTAAATGGATTTATTTCATCAAACTCACTTGAGGCTGCAACTTTTTTATTTTACAAATTCCTGAAAGATAGTTTTTGTTTCCTTTATTTTTATCTGATTTGCAATTGTTAGCAAAACCCCTTTTTTGTTTTTGCTAGAGGTTTTATAAAATTTATTAAAATCTTATGATGTCATTCTCCAATTTCATTGTTTGATTCCATGAAGATCCCTTGTCCAATAGCACTTCAACTTAACAGTCTGTCATTAATTATCAAAAATAATACTTGCCTTAAAATTTTTCACATTTTTGCTATATCAAAAACATTTTTTCTTTAAATTTTTTGAAATAAAAGGGTGTTAAATACTTTCTGTCCATAAATGTGATGTTATGTTAATCAGTTATTTAAAAAATATATTCATTTATAACTCTAATAAAATAATTTCAACAATAAAAGCTATACCATGTTATTTTGCTGACTATGGTATGAATAAAAATATATCTTCCTGATCATAAATATTTTAGTCTATACTAACTTTTTTATTAATTCCTATAATGTGAATGTATAAGTAATAAATTTTTGGCTTTAGAACTCTTTTATTTTTTCTTGATTCATATTTCAAATTTTAAATATTTTCTTTGAAGTCTTAGTTTTTCATGTCAACAGATTAATGGACCTGGAAATTATTTTTGGCTTTTATTCAGAAGCTGTTGTGTATCTTCTAATCTGGGTAAAATATCTTTTAATATTGTTTTATGTCTTGCATTGGTGGTCGAGAGGTCAGCACGACTGCCTTGCACTTGCAGGCAGTTGCCCGGGTTGCGGGTTCGCATCCCGGCCGATGCTATGACACTTAAAAAAATATTGTTTTATGCTGCAGCATGTTATTTTATTATTAATTAAATAGCTTTATTGCTCAGGAAATTGTGAAAAGTATGAGCACCAAGAGTGATAGACTTGGGTATAAAAAATATATACTTACCCTTTTATTATGGCACCAAACTATAAATGGTAGTTAGTTTATTTATTCTTTTACAGATTCATCTATCATAAACATGAATAATAAATTTATTATAAATATTAGTGCTATAAACTACATTTCCACAATAGTTTGTTACATTTAGTGTTCATTGATTATTCAAACTTACAATAGATGAGTTTGGTGTAAAGGTTACACTTCAAATAGCATTGACAGAGAAAGTCATAGTAATGTCTTGCTGTTTTTTCTACCAGTGTTCATTTTGATTTTTGTATATTCATACTATTTTTTAGTATAATTAGTGGAAATAATTTAAGGCAGCTTCCTGTTTGCTCTTGATGTAATTATGATCAAGTAATATCTTTCTGCATTATTATTATCCATTATGTAAATCAACTAGATAAAAGCACCCAATGATAAGTAAAGTAAAAAATATGAAAAAGATACCATTTCTTCTTATGGCAATAGTTGAATAAAGGAATGTGAGTTTAAATTTTGGTATAAATTTGATATAGTTGAGCATTAAATCATTTGAGATTTCATAGTAATGAATACAACCTAAAAATATTATTTGTATTTATATATTAGACTATTTCCATCCTCTACTATTAAGTATTGAATAACAGAGGCAAAACTCCCCATACCCAAAGTAATCAATGGATGCGAGAAGGTTTATGCATAAAATTCCTATCTGCTGCCTACTCATCCAATATCCCCAAATTAGTTTCAAGCTTGTGACTTTCATCAATGAGGAACCTTGTTTCTGAGAGCTTGGAATATAATGCAATCTTCTAACTGCCATCTTTTGTCCTTTAGTTAACATTTTAAGTGACTGTGGATATTAAAGAATCAAAAACACCAAAATTTATACATGCTGAACTGAGTTCAGATCTATATGACCATACAAGAAAATGAACTTGAATTCAAAACATTATTGTGTTTTTATTTTGGACTCAAAGATTTATAGTTAACTAAAAGATGAAAGGTTTATGTCAGAAGGTTGCATTAGATCTTAAAATCTAGGGGCAGTGCTCTCAGATCCAGGGCTCCTAACTGATGAAATCCACAAGTTAAAAACTAGTCTAGGGATATTGGATGAGCAGACACTAGATATGGATTTTATGCACAAACGTTCTTGCATCCATTGGTTATTATGGATTGCACTGAGTGGCACTCCCTGTATAGAGAATTTTGCGTCTGTTAACAATTTGTGCAACACTGAAAATAGTGTTCATGTAAATTAAGAATTTAAACTTAGAATGTATAAAATTAACACAGGCAATCCTACTTCATAATAGTGCTATAAAATACTGTGGTAAAAATTTTTAACGATCGCCTCAACAACTTAATATCTAAATCGTTAATGGAAATATGTTATTATTTTCATTAATTACGTAAAATAATTAAATAGCGTAGTAGTTTTAAATTTAAACTATTATTTTAATAGTAGCACAAAACCAATGGTTTAGCATTTTATACATTTATTTAATTAAAAAATACAAACTTTATATATAACATATCTATTAATATTTAATCACTCATCTTCTGAACAAAGATAAAAAAGAAAAAAAAGAAAAGTCAAATAAATTCTAAATGTTGTATTGAATTTTTTTTTATTATGTTGTTATGAAGCTATACGTTTTGGAGTCAGCAAATGTTTTAATAGTTAATGCTTAATCTAATAATTAGATAAATTAATTTATAAAAATACAAATTTTATTTACACTGATATAATATTAGAAAAAAAAATCTAAAAATATAATTCAATAATTAGTTTTGGGCGCACTCACACTCATATATATATATATATATAACAGATACCACCACCCCTTTCATAATTATATGGCAATGAAAATAATACGCTGCTTTATAACACTATCAGTTTTATCAATTAAAAAATGGTATTGAATTTATATTAGTAATTTTTAATAAAATTGGAAAATGTTAATTAAATGAAATATAATACAGTAATAATGATTTTTTTTAAAAAATACAATTTTATAATCATAATTTTCTGTTATACAATACATATTAATACTTTAATATTAAATTAAGGATAAAATATTTTACAAAATTAATTTATAAAACAAATTCTATATCTATTTATCTGTTTAATCTATTGTCTACTCATTTATTATTAGTTTAATAAAAATTGTTAACAAAAATATAACAAGTGGAAATTATTCATATGTATGAATATATGGAAATAAAAAATGAAATAAACATAAAAAACGATAAAAATGATATTATAAGAAATTATACAAGATACAGTCACTAAAATATAACATAAAAGACATCAAACATATTATAGAAAAAATATGAGCAAACCAATAAGCACTAAACACAACAACAATAAAAGATAGATACTCATATCAAATAATGCACAGAATAACAATAGTAATGTAACTTTCAATATACTTAAAATAATAATAGGCTTGGAAATAATACTAAAAGTACAATTAACTTATATAAAAAAATAAGCATAGATTAAAATAGAATTTTAATCCATATGTAATAATGATGGCGAATTTTGCTATTATTTAATAAGCATAAATTACAATACTATCTATAAAAAATATTATTAAGATTGTTAATGTAAATAAATATTTTTCATGAAGAAAGAAATGATAAAAAAATAAAAAATAAAAGAGACAACTTTTATGGTCACAAACAAAACAAAAATAATTCATTTAATCATAAAGATTCTAATATAATGAGATATATTGCATAGCTATCACATAAATGTGATATTCTGGGGAATAATCTTTTAGAAGTTTAGATTACATGTTATAGTTTATTATGGATACATTTGTTATAATTTAAAGTATGCTCTTGTAATATATTTCTACAAAATATTATAAAATAGATCTATTAATAATTAAATTGACTATATGTATTTAAATTTATATACATCTTATATATATTTTTATAAAGTTATTATCATCATCAATAGTATTCTGTCTTATGGACAGATCCAGAGAGTAGTCACATCATGAATTTATTCATTTTCCTACTGAATTCACTTCAGAGCCCAGTTCTTCAATTTCACATAACTCTTCCCATCTTTTATGGCATTCAACAATGCCAATCTTTTTCATCATTATTTCTTGCTTCTTCTCATCATTCCCTTCAAAATATCTTTTATTAATGCATACTTTCTTCTTAATATGTCCTATTCAATTTCTCCCTTTCTAATTTCCTTAATCAATCTTTTTTCACTTATTCTTTTCAAAACTTCATTTGTTATTTTATTTATCCAATTGATTTTTTTCATTCTTCTCCATATCCACACTTTGAAGGCTTACAATCTGTTTTTAATTTTATTACTCATTGTCCATATTTTATAATCATACAATAATATGCTCCATACAATACATTTAATTTTTTCTTAAATTTTCTCTTTTAAGATCCACAAAATATTTTCTTTCTTTTAGTAAATCCCTTCTTTGCAAATGCTATTCTTCTTTTAATTTCACTTCTTCCATCCTCACTCAACCAACTTCCCAAATATCTAAATCTCCTTACCTATTAAACTATGTTTGTTATCATGGGTTTCAAATTATGGTCTTTTTGGATTCATCCCTATCCATAAACATGCAGTCTTTTCAACATTAGTCTTTATTCCATATTCTGTACATCTTTCCTCTAATTTATTCAACATATTCTAAAGGTACTTTTCATCTCAGCTATAAGAGTCATATCATCTACAAATCTTATACATTTTATTATTGTATCTCCAATATTTACTCCTTCACAGTCCAAATAATTATTTAACATATCTTTTAAATAAATATTAAAAAGAACAGATGATATACTGCAACCTTGCCTAACTGCTGTTTCTATATTCACTTCATCAGTCTCACTAATTCTCCAGTACAATTCTTATCCTTTGCCCAGTACACATATTCCAAATCAATCTTCTCTCTTTCCAAAATACTCTTTATTTTTTTAAGATGGTCATATGTTTATAGCAGATTACTCTATCAAATGCTTTTTCAAATGCACAAAACATATATCAATTTTTCAAAATCTTTTTTATTATATCTCTTTGCAATTATTCTAATAACATCAATAGCATATTTTGAACTTTTCTCCCTGACAACCAAACTGTTCTTCTCAATATATATCTCCAATTATTCTAACAGATTAATAGGATATCTTGTACATTTCCCTCTCTGAAAACCAAATTAATCTTCTCCAGTGTAATACTCTACCTTTCCAAAAATTCTTTGAATTAAAATTTCCATGTAAATAACTAGATATATGTTCAGCAGAAATGATGCCAGGAAAACCATTAAGCATACTGATAGTTTCCAGGCTAAATAACAATTTAGATTAGAAATAAAAGAGAATCTCCATTTATTTCTAATTAAACTCAAGATAATAAAAGCTATTATTGGATACTAGCATAAAATTGATTTAGCTTTGGGACTATCAGTGGTAATTGGTGGCTATCCTAGTAACATCTCTTGTAAACATATTTCTAGTTATTTATATAAAATAACTAAACTCTTTTACTTTTTGTTTATGTATACATGTAAACTGTAACATGATAGCTGAGAAAGTTTAGGTAGGTGGTGAAGATTCATTAAACTCCTCTGACATAAGACATAAATATATAATGAAATACCATTTTATTTACATCATCTTACTCATTTAAGTGAACAGTTAGTTATCTTACTCACTCTGAACATATTGCATGTATATACCTAATTATTGTAAACAAGACAAATGAAAATGTATTTGAATTTAATAATATTTTTTATTATAAATTATTCTCATTTTGCTGTAATATTCAATAATATAGTCTTTTTAAAAGTTACACATAATTTTGTTAATAAAAATGAACTAAAAAAGCTTATTTATTTAAGGAAAATAATTTATTTTTTAAATTTTTTACTTTAAATGTACTTCAAATGCATGCATATATGCATACATACATTTTAATTATACATTTTACTATAATATTTAATAGAGTATTAATCAATAAATATTGTTTTGTGAGATAATAAAATAATTATTCAATTAATAATGCATTACAGATTATTGTACTTGGATAAGACAAACATTAATTGTAAATTAAATATAATATTTCTCATCTGATAAATAATATGACCTACTTTACATATAAAAATCAACTACAAATTACTGAACTATCTTACATTTTCTAGATAATTTATTATTTTTCCCTGCTTAATCTATAAATATATTATGCTATTCTGATTTGCACATCAAGTTTACTATTCATAATATATATATATATAATAAAATTTTTAATAAATAAAAATGCATAAAGGCACATGCTTTTTTTATTAATGGCTTTGGGATTAACTTTAAAATTATTCTCTATATTATAATAAATTTAGCAATATTGGAAAAAAAAACAAAGATTTTTAGTACTTAGAATGTTTATTATTGTTTTTAATATAAAATTTTGACTATTTATTTGGTCAATAATTACATAGAATAGATCATGTTTTTTACAATTTTGTGTTATTGGTTCATTGTCCAAATGCAATGTAATAATTTAGCAGTAGCTTCTTTTTTGCTCTTGATTTTCTATGAACATAATTAGTTTATTCTTGATCAATAAGAATATACTTATGAAATACCATGCTGTAATAGATTCATCAATCAATTATATATTGCAGTTATTATAAATAAGATCTCATCATTTTAAATATATGCAACTACTTTGCTTAATATGTGATCAATCTAAGTAATATCAATACTCAATCATTCACTAACAAGTGATGACATAAATCTTAGCTCAATCTTTTAAAAATAATTTATAAGGAAAGGAACTTTCACACAAATAATGTTCATTGGTACACTATTGCATGTGAACATCAATATTTCTAAAAAATCTCAGGATTTTGACAGCACTTTTTACATTGTATATGCTAATAAGTATATAACTATTCCTTTAAATTTTATATGTATGGGTAGCATAATATCACAATTAACAAATACTATTTTAATTTATATTACTTCTCAGGGACTTAAACATTGTAAAGACTCATATATTTTATATAATAAAGTATCTTAGGATATGATTAAAGACAAATGGGCATTTGGTGATTGTATCCAGTTCGTATCTCATAGCATATAAATAAAGCTGTAAAAGTAGAGAGGATTAGCTGTCATGAATTCATTAAAGATAAAAAATATTCACTTAACTAATTTATTTAAAGTATACCAAAATCCAAATGAATCAAAGTGATGATAATGATAAATAAAATGCAAAGTCATTATTTTAAAAACAACAATTACACAATTTTATTAAACAAAATATGAAGGCATAAATATGGGAATAAATAGATATAAGAGAACTATATCATAATCTCTGTCAATGTTCTCTAAATAAATGAATTTATTTATAAGTGCTGTTATAAAAAGAAAAGACTATGTGTTGCTCATAGAAATACAAATTATTAAAGAAAGTTACCAATAAATAGGATTCAAATATATCTTAATATCGTAAAATCTAAAATAGAATAAGAGATTTATCTAGGTCTTATAGATTTTAAAAATTTCTCTATTGGAACAAAATATCAAAATGGTATCTTCTTAGTTTACTTTTTATCTATGTAAAAATTTATTTCTCTCTAGATAAATATAATATCATTATGAACAATTTATATAGCAACAAGATCCTAAATGATACATTCAATATATCACTTATAATCATGGACTAATATTCTATATTTATTATATTCTAATGTTATTACAAGTTCATTTTTAAACATTATTTATTTATTTAAATAAACACATTTATAATGCGATACCATTAATACAAGATGTTTGCTATTAACTGAAAGGAGACTCTTTGATTCCTCTTGGAAACCTTAAAAAACCAAACAGGGCAAATTCCTTATGTCCACTCAATATGTTCTTGTCATTGCTGCTGTTATTACTATGTGATTATTCATATAGGATACAAACATGGATGGGATGCTCACCAACATGCATTTGCCAGCATGGTGAGTTTATTGGCATTTTACCTCTGTGTTTAAAATCAAGAAACCCCATGGTCTTTTTTCTCAGTTGCCTGATAAGGCAGAATGAATGTTTGTGTAAATATTTTTCCAATAGTTATATACAATTATGACAGACAAAAATAAAGCATAGTACCCCCCCCAGGAGGCTGTAAAGTCACCAACAAAGGCAGCAGTTGGTGGCCAAAGGTGGAGGGTGATAAAAAATCCCCTGATTGTGAATCCAGGCTGTCATTTGATGATGACTGTTTATTTAGGTACATACAACTGTAGATCACTTTCCAGTGAAGGAAGATTGCAAGAGTTAGAAGAAGAACTGTCTTATATTAAATGGAACATTATAGGACTTTGTGAAGTTAGAAGAAAAGATGAAGAGACAATTGATTTAAAAATTGGACATATATTCTATTATAAAGGCACAAATATTGGAAATACAAGTGGAGTAGGATTCATTATAAATAAAAAGTGGAAGAACAATATTGTGGAGATTGATGGTGTATCAGACAGAATGGCAAGATTAGTTATACAAATTAATAGCAGATACCAAATGCAGATAATTCAGGTTTATGCCCCATAAGTTCTCATAGTGATGAAGTAGTAGAAGATTTTTATATGGATGTACAAAAGGCTTTTGATTAGAGTAAACAACATTTTAAGATTTTTATGGGAGACTTTAATGCTAGAATTGGTAAACAAATGAAAGATGAAAATGCTGTAGGTACTTTTGGTTATGGTAATGGAAATGAGAGAGGACACAGACTTGTGAAGTTTTCAGAAAAAGAAAATCTTTATATTATGAATTCTTTTTTTGAGAAAAATGTTAAAAGGAAATGGACATGGAAACATCCAAATAAAAGTATAGCAGAATTGGATTATATTTTGACGAACAGAAAATATATATTTCAAGATTGTAATGTTCTTAATAAATTTAACACTGGAATGATCATCAACTTGTAAGATGTAAAATACATGTTAATGCAAAACTAGAGAGACAAAAATATTTAGAAAAACAATATTTAAAGTTGATATTCCTAATCTTCAGAAACATTCTAATGAATTTAAATTAGAACTTACAAATCGGTTTCAAGTATTAGTAGATTTTGAACATGAGTCAGATTTGAATGAAATTAATATGAAAATAACTGATACACTTTTAAAAACTGCAACAAAGATAGCTGGTAGAAAAAAGCAGCAATTGACCAATAAAATTTCTACTGAGACTAGATAATTTATGAAGAAAAGAAGAAATATGAAGATATACAAAAATGATGCATTAAAAATGATTGAATACCTTGAAATTTGTAAAATGATGTGGAAAAGAGTTGAAATGATCTAAAAAAGTATACCCATGAACTAGCAAGAAAAGTTCTAGAAGAGAATAAAGTCTCTAGCATGTAAAACAACATTTTGGTACTGGCAGGAAATATATATCTGCAATAAGAAAAAAAAATAGAATTATTAATAAAGAGAGAGATGACATCATGAAATGGGTAGAAGACTTTTATCAAGAATTATATAGGAATAAAGAACAAGTACCTACTATATCTATTATATCTTTGGAATTGCCCAGAATTTTAAATGAAGAAGCGAGACATGTAATTAAATGTATAAGGCTTCTGGTAATGATAAAATTGTAATTGATATATTAAAAGAAGCAGGTGAAGAAATAAATTTTTTTTTTAGCAAAGTTATATACCAAATGTCTAAATGATAAAGATGTACCAAATGATTGGAAGAATACAGAATTAATGTTAATATTTAAAAAAGGTAATAATGAAGACATTAGAAATTACAGACCTATCAGCCTTTTATTAGTTTTATACAAAATTTTTGCCAACATAATTACAACTCATGTATAGGCAACATTGGATTTCCACCAACCAAAAGAACAAGCTGGTTTTAAAAGTGGTTTTAGTGCAGTAGATCTTATCCAGGTATTGAGAGAAGTTATAGAAAAGAAAATTAATATGCATTGCCATTATGCTTGGGATTTGTAGATTATGAAAAGGCATTTAATTCCATAAATCTTTCTTCAGTGATTAAAACATTAGCTCATCAAGGTATAGATCCAGGATACTGCCATATTTTTAAAGAATATTCATAAAAATGCAACAGCAACAATTAGATTCCATAATGATACTGGGAAAGTCAACATTGAGAAGAGTGTAAGACAGGGTGACTCCATATCTCCAAAACATTTTACAGCAGTGCTGCAAGAAGTATTTTTTGGATTATAATGGGAAGCTAAAGAGTGAAAATAAATGGAGATTATTTAAGTCATTTAGATTTTACAGAATATATAGTTGTTTTTACAAATAATGCTTTAGAGCTGCAGGAAATGTTGCAGGAGTTATCAGATGAAAGTAGGAAAGTAAGACTAAAGATAAATGTTAAAAAGACTAAAGTAATGTTTAATGGATTTTCTCAAAATATGAAAATAAAGATTGATTATGATGAGTTAGAAGATGTTTACAGTTACAAATACCTTGATCAGATTATTAATACAGATGGAAACATAATGGATGAAATTAATCACAGAATTAAACTTAGTTGGACTGCTTTTGGTAGAAATAACTTGATACTAATAGGAAATATGCCTATGTGTTTGAAAAGAAAGGTTTTTAATAAATGTTTTACCAATTCATACTTATGAATCTGAGACTTGGACACTTGATAGAAGAGCAATACAGAGATTTCAGACTACTCAAAGAGGTATGGAGAGATGCATGTTGGGAGTAACAAGAATAGATCGAAAATGCAATATATAGGTAAGAGAGAAAACAGGTGTCACCTCATTGAAAAAAAATTAAAAGACTGAAGTGGAGTTGGGCTGGACATATTGCTAGAAGAGATGATAATAGCTGGACAATTGAAATCTTACACTGGATTCCAAGAGATTGTAAAAGACCCAGAAAGAGACTACATGTAAGATGGATGGATGAAATAAGAAAGTGTGCAGGGATGATGTGGAGACGAGAAGCTAAATATCAGAGAAGATGAATTGAACTTGGAGAGACCTTTATTCTGCAGTGGATTGATAATTGTTTTTGATGATGATGACCATTAATATTATATAAATACATAATAAACAAAATATAAGATATGTAAGATGAGCATTTCATAATCAATAAGATAATTTAATAATATTATTATTTAATTATAACAACCTAACTCAATACAATAATACATGCAAACATCTTAGATCAATTTAAATATTGAAACCAATCTACCTGGTCTTTTTACTGATGAGAGTGTTGGTAAATATTAACACATGCAATTAAAATATTACACAAAAACATAGTAAAGAAAATAAATGACTAAACCACCATAATCCATTAAAGTGTATTAATAATTTAATCCAATTTCTCTATGTGCATGTTTTTATGTAGGTTCCATTAATAATCGTCCTTTTTCTGAATATATTCATTTTTTTTTTTAAATCCCATGTTATAATGTATTTTTAGTTCATTCTTATTAATTTTTTAAAATTCTATGACAGCTGAGATAAGATCCTTTCAGTAACTTTGATTTATTTAGGATATGGTGTTTTATTTTAAAGAGCAATAACAATATTGTTTATCACAAATCCATTATAAATGTAATTAGGTCATATATTTTTAAGGTAATTAAGTTTTATGTTAATTATTCTTTTTAAAAAGTGAAGGATATTATAAGTCTGTTTTGATATTCCATAGGATTAGTTTCTACAAAATTAGCAAAACCATAACCATTAAGTTAATTCAGAACTTCTGGGGTGTACTTAATTAAATAGTCATGTATACTGAAAAACAAAATGTTAGCATAGCAAGCTTCATAATTCCAATAGTATTTGAAGTCTTGAACATGTTTGACTATATTTAAATAATTTTTAGATTAAAGAGGAAATTAATCCAGTTAAATTTTTTATCAGCATTATTGAATAAGCGGTTAATTATTCTGACATTATTAAATCATGTTTGATGATGATCATATAGGCTTACCTTTGCCTCTAAAGGTGAATGCTCAATGGTTTCCTTTAACCAGACATGGCTCAAATCACATAGTCATAATGGTGAATTGAATACTTAAAACTTATAAAATTTATCAAATGAACTTTTCATACTTAGAACCTCGAATTTCATCACGTGGATGCTTTTATACTATAGAGCATGTGTTTGGAAAAATGACATAGAATCGAATTCTTTCACTCAATTTTGATTTTTACATGAAACTTGCTAGATGTTACTTAGCAATAAATACTTTTCTTCTAGCTTTCTTTCAACACAGAAAAATCAACCATATTATATTAGTGCATAAAATATTTTAAAATAAAATTATTATAAAGCTAAATATAGTTATTTACTTTTATTTTGAAGTTGAAAAATATATTATTAGTTTATCTATTAAAATAAATAAGATTTAATTTAGTATCATTCTTATGGATTAATACTATAGATATTTTTTAACCTCTAAAAATATTATTTTATTATAGCTAGACATTCAAAACAACATAAATGCTCATTTAAATCTTATATGTAGTTTAAATTTGTTTAGAAGTGATGTTAAATCAGATATTATTGACTGAATTTATGATTATATTGTAATCGATTTTATATTAATAAATGACATTTAACAATAAAATGTTCCTCAATGTAATGTAGGATCAGTAACTTAAATTTTGTTAATGATTGTTTTTTTATATAAATTTTGAATTTAACTGCGATTTTAAAATTTCGATACACATTTTTAGACCGATTTTAAACTGTTTGTTATCTTGGATATTCCCTATCAACAATATATTCATATATATATAACATAACTTGAAAATTACAATTTTTATAAAAAAAAAATTAAGCTGATTATTTCTAATATTGAACCTATGGAAATATATATATATATATATATATATATATATATCCATAGGTTCAATATTATATATATATATATATATATATATATATATATTGCCTCTTTCACAATGTGAATCATTGTTTGTAATGATGGTATATTATCAGATGTGACATGTTGGACTATTTCCATCATCTATGAGTGAATGTTGAATGTATAGAAAATTTTAAACTTTATTTAAACTTTCCAAATACAAACAACTTGTTAGTAATAACACACAAGTATATTTCGAGTTGTATTATTCTCCACTCTTCTTCAGGTGTTTCTGGCCTATATACACAGTGACAATATTCACTTAGAAGTTGAACTCACACCTTTATATTCTGAATATCGAATTTAAGGCAAATGCTCTACCTACTGAGTTTATTCTGTCAAAGACAACATATAGTAGAAATTTGATATATGTATATATGAGGGTTGGTTCAAATCCTCCTGAGTCCTTTAATTTTTTTTCCTATTTTGTTTTTTTTATGAGCAAGGCTAAGTAGTTTTTTTAATTATATTATTATAGTTTAATATTTTTCCTAAGAGCAAAATTAATGATAGGTTGCCATACATCGTGTATTGCCACATTGGCTTGACTTATAGAATTATTTGCCACTGTCATATGAGCAGCTTCCTTGAATTTTCTTCTATGCATTTTTTCCTCTTTATCCAATATCTTTGTATTTTCCCAATTAAACATATGGTCATTAGTACATACATGATTGGCTATGGTAGAATGCTTATCTATCAGCAGTTATCAGGAAAACATTCAATAGACAATACAAAGAGATACCAAAAGAGGAAAAAAATTATTGGTATGGTAGTGTATCCATACATACCATGAATGGCAGACAAATTAAAAAAAATCTGCAGCCAATATAACATTAGAACAGCTTTCCAAAGCAATACCACACTTAAGGAATTCTTACTTCTACTAAGCCTAAACTGGAAATGCTGAAGAACACAAACTGCTTCTATGAAATACCATGTGAATGTGGAAAAAAATATATTGGTGAGACCTGTACCCAGTTGAACAGTGATTGAAAACACAAACTAATGGTTAAAAGAGAAAAACAGATGTGTCTACTGTAGCAGATTATGCATGTACTAATGGCCATATGTTTAATTGGGAAAATACAAAGATATTGGATAAAGAGGAAAAATGCACAAGAAAAAAACTCAAGGAAGCTGCTCATATGTTAATGGTAAATAATCCTATATTTCAACCTAGTATGGAAATACACAATGTATGGAGTCCTCTAATTAATCTTGCTCTTAGGAAAAATATTAAACAATAATAATATAATAAAAAACTAATTAGCCTTGCTCATAAAAAATATTGAAGGATTCAGGAGGATTTGAACCAAACCTCATTTATAATTATATCAAATTTCTACTATATGTTGCCTTTGACAGAATAGCTCCGATGGTAGAGTGTTTGCCTTAAATTCAATATTCAAAAATCTAAAATTTTTGTGCAAGTTCAACTTCTAAGCAGATATTGTCACTGTGCATATAGGTCAGCAACACTTGAAGAAGAGTGGAGAATAATACTACTCAAAACATTGTGTAATTACTATCCAGTGTTGTATATTTGTGTGTTATTACTAACAAGTTCTTTGTATTTGGAAAGTTTAAATAAAGTTTAAAATTTTCTATACATTCAACATTCACTCATGGATGATGGAAATAGTCCAACATATCACATCTAATGAATCATTACATTACTCTGATATTCTATTATTTTTATTAATTTGCATTATTAATAAAGTCGTAAATATATAAAATAATGTTCAATTTATGAAAAAATAGGAATTTGCAAGAAATATTTTTTGAATGATTTTTTTTTTACTTTATCCATTCTTGTTTTTTTTTATATATAAACACATTTATATATATATAGTACTGTAATAACGTAATGTTTTTTTTCAATATAAGTTATAAAAAAGTTAAATAGAAAGAGAAAAAAAAACGTAACCCTTTTTGCTATACTAAAAAAAAGTTTATATATATAAATTGTTGAAGATATTCTCATAAAATATATATTGTCATCAAAATAAATTTTTTTTGATCACTTTCTGAAATTGATAAAAAAGAAAAAAAGATGAGAGGAATTATTTTTGATATAAAAAGTGTTAAAATATTTTGATCATGAAAAGTTATCTAAAAAGCAAAAAGCTAAAATAAATAAATACACACAAAAAAAGTGATTAAATATTTTTCTTTAGCATGTATGATTATGTACTTATGAGAACTGTTATCTTTTAAAAACTTATGACAAAATATTTTAATCACACATAAAAATAACACAAGATCTAAAACTGAGATGCTATAATAAAGAATAAATTATGTTAAGAAGGAAGCAAACAATGGTAAACTACCATCGACTATAATAAAATGTAACAATGTCTGTCTTAGTAACTCTATTTGCATTTTTGTAATAAATATAACATGCTAACCATATAAAAAATATTTTAGTAAAAAAAGTTTTGTCTTTTTGCCAAGGTTAAATTTCTTAAATAATTATTATTAACTTAGGGTAGAGCAGGGATGGTTAATCTTTTGAAGTCAACTGAACAATTAAAATTTTTAATAGGGACAATAACCCTGTTACATTATCAAAATATACAATGATACGATATGCCCTTGTTTTTTTTTTTTGTAATTTTTTTTCTTCAACTTTCAAAGAATATGTACTTATTCTTTGGAAAGATGATTGAAATCTGGTATTGGGACTCTGGTTCAAATCCCATATCTTTTTTTAAAAATTTAAAAAATTAATTACAAAATATTGGTTTTAATAATTATTTACTCAATTAAGATTGAATTTTCCAATATTTTTTATAAAATTATAATTTTAATTTTAAAATTTAATTTTGAACACAAACTCCTTAAAAACCATATTAATGTCATTTCTTTAAATTTTTTAAATCGAAATATCTATGAAAAATATTTTTTTAATCAGATATTACTATTTCATCATTATCATATTTTTTACATACTAAAATATTGAAACAGTCAGATCTATCTATCATCCTGTTTCACCTACTATATTTTATAGTAGTATTTTTCTTTAGCTATATATCCAAGTCCACGTATATTAGATTAAATTTAAACTTTATTATTGTAATGATCATGTGTGTGCATATATAATAATGTATTTTATTCAATGCTTATGATTATGTATAATAAATCAGTGTATGCATATGTATGTATTATTATTTTTTAATAAATGTAAACCTTGCTGTGTGTGTAACAGAAACCTACATATATGCTGAAGGTAAATAATGCAATAGATTTAAAAGAATTATAAACTTTGCTTTATTTTAAATTTTATTATAAAGTTAATGTAGAAATTATATTACTTTGCATATAAAGATACATTTTTGTTAAACATGTTACACATAGGTAAGATGTTTATGACTTTTAAAATCAGTTTTTAATAATAAGAAAAAACAGATGTGGTTAAAAATAATTTGTTCACTCAGTCTTGACTTAATTAGCAGTAAGAAGCAAAATGATTTTAAATTAGAATCACATTAATTAACTATTGGTCAAGATCAAAGGAACCAATTTTAAAAGAGATGAGAAGTCATTAAATCAGCAGAAATCCCTCATTTTATTAAAAATATATGGCAAATAGATGGGGGCAGTAAAACTTGGTAAACAAGTTGGGTGGTTGAAAAAGAAGGGGTAAAAGAATATATACATTCTGTTCAGCCATGTTGAGCTAACTTATGGCTAAATTCTAATTTAAAGACTGACTTACTGCTAAATTTTAATTCAACTACTGCTGTTAAAGTTTAGTTTTTATAATGTGAATCTGTGAGTAGTTTAGCCATAGCTTGCCATCCAGAACCTGAAAGCTGATCTATAAGATACAGAGACATAAAAAGAACTGGTAGCCCAGTTTCTGAAGAATTGGAGACATGAGCCAAGTTCAAGTAACCATGCAAGTAGCCTTACAAGTCATAGCGGTAACCAAATCCTGTAGATCTTAAAATATTTGAAACTAAACCTAAACTCGTAAAGCTAGCTAACTAAATGTAAGTGGCTACTTTATTAAATTAACCTATTTAACTTTCCAAATATTAAGTTATAAAACTAAACTAAATGTAACTTTTATTTTGTTTATTTTTTGATTTGTAAGTCTTGCCTGATTTAATTTAAACTATGAGAAAGTAAAGCCAAATTCTAGATTTAACTTATGTGAATAGATAATTTATTAGTTATTAATTTTCTTTCTTTTAAATTAAGTTTATGCTGATATTAGTTAAATTATGTATTTGTTTATGCTATGTTTTCCAGAACAGAGTTTGCTAACATAAAATAATTAGTGAGAAATGATTGTTCTCATGATTGTTTAACTGCTCATTTATTAACATCCATACTAAACTCCTTTCTGAAAAGAGTAAATGTAACATTTATTCTATATATATAATTAAACCATTACAAATGCTTAAAGATAGATTTGCTCTAAATAAACTATTTCATTAAAATTTAGCAGAGGAGAGAAAATACAGCATAGTATTCATATTTAATCTTTTAATGTTTCCCAAAAATGCTGTAATCCTCCTTAACTTTATATAAATGCCTATATAGATAGCTTAACAGACTAGATTCTTTATATTCTATTAGTAGCATAATTATAGATGCTATTTTATGAACTGGCTTATGGTGGTTTTATGGAATGAAACTAATGTTTTGCATCTGAATTGTAGTTATGTAATGATGTAGTCAGTGGGATAAATGTGTCTTGGGAAGCACATATGTGCCTTTTCTTCTTGCTGTATTTATTGTATTAAATGAACTTGGTTTAAAGTAAATCCATTTTGTTAGTTTGGACAGCTCTTTTTTTAAAATGGGCATTGGTTTTAAGGGCCACCCCATTATCTTTATTCAAGACTGGAGCACAAGAATCCAGATGTTTTATTAGCTGTTCTGATCACCTGGACTAAATGTCTCTTATTCACAGCAAGAATGCAGTCCAAGGAAACTGATTACCTGATAATGAATCCCATAATCAAGCATGCATTCAAGCTGCACAGACTCAGATTATATATTTGTATAAATGCCATAGTATCTGAAGTCATACTACTAACTACCAGTTTATTCCTCCATAAGTAAATATTTCAGCTTTGATCTGAACTTGAATCTAGTTTTGTAAATCTATTATCTGTATAGAGAAATGTTTAGCTTATTAAAATGATATTAGTTATAATTCATAAAAAGCGTCTTTGCAAACAAACCAGTGCAAATATACTACTCTATAGCATAGCATAATTAAGGCATAGTTAACCATGGATCAAATGTAGATAAACATCCAAAATTGTAATAAATATTCACATTGAACAGTTTGTAACCAATAATCTCACTTGTGAGTGAGAAATTCACATATTGTATTTAACATAACCTCATCTTCACTTGTGAGTGAGACAATTTCACATATTGTATTTAACATAATCTCATCCTCACCTGTGAGTGAGATAATTTTATGTATTGCATTTCACATTGTTTTATTTTATTTTATTTTATTAAATTTGGCTTATATTAAATTTTATTTAAATATAGTTATGCTTAGTGTCTCATTTTTTGCTCATAAACCAATTATTAATTATTCATTATTATTTAAGAATCACAACCAGATTTATTGATATCTATTTGTGGGTCTGATCTATATATAGCTATACTTTATGAATGTGTTAGTTAATATAATCAAATGTTAGTCTCATGTTTCGCTGTTGTTCTACTGCCAGCATGGTAATTAAGGAAATATGAGTGTAGCTTCATATATGTCATCCATAGGGTAGTAAATCTCTGAGAATTGGTAAAGTAACCGGGGTGAGATTGGATTTGAGGTCTCAACAACCTCACTTCAATCAGCTTTGGAATAATTTACTAAAAATCTGGATTTTGTTGCATGAATGTACAGATATGACCGTTACAATTTCATTGTAGAATTCCAAAGGGATACAATTATTTTTTAATTAAACGCCAATAAAATTCATTTCTTTGGTGTTATTTTATTTTTGATTATAAATGTTATTTATTCTTATAACTTCTTTATTGAATCTCTTCATCAACCATTTTATTTTATAAAATAATTTCCTCATTTCTTTTTTCATTAAAATATTTTTTATTTTGATATAAAAAATATCAATAGAAGATTAATACCTTTGATTTTTGATCACTACAATTATGAATATATTTATTGTCTCCTAAGTGCAAGTTTTTTTGTGTTTTGTTTAATGTTAATTTTACTAACGCTCAATAATCAATATTGGTTGATAGTAAATAATTTTAATAATATTAAAAATTTATCCCCTTAATTTTTAAACTAATAAAACTAAAAAAAAAGATTCTATGAGATTCTAACCAGGGATCCAATATTAGATTTCAACCAGAAAGATTGCTAGAAACAAATAAGATAAAATAACATAAGCATAATTAAAATGAACTATTATAATTATAATATGTATAATTATAAAAATAACAATTTATGTATCTTATAAGAATTAGTTTATTAAAATAATATATTTATAAAATATCTTACATGTATTATTATCATTTGTAACAACTTTTTTTTTAAAAAAAACTAATAATAATCATACATATTATGTTGCAAGCACTTATTGAATTTTAATAGAGCAAAATTAATATATATATTTTTAAAAAACTATGATGCTTTACTAAAAAGTAAAATTACTAACTTTCACTGCCTTGTCTGTTTTTACAGCATATTTTCAGTTTCTATGCTGTATTTTTTTTCTCTTGTTAAATAATTATGATTTTAATAAGTCAATTATTTTATATAGTGTGATGTTTATAAACTGTAATATTTAAACAGCATTAAACTGTTGCACATGCGCTTTGGATTTTTAACTATAAAATGAATGAATACTAACACTTCAAACACATGATAAAGTCTTTGGAAAAGATAGAATGGCCATCTATCTTTTCGAATTCAAACACTTTTGTATGGGCGAATCTTAAGTGTTTGAAAGTGAAAGCGTGAAGATATTAAATAATCATTAAATAATTATGATTTAAAAATAAAAAGTCAATTCAATCAAAGTTGATAGTTTGTATTCTAATTAAAATATCCATTTTTTTAAAAAATGCCATAACTAATTACTATATTTTTACACATATGTAGCACATGCACACAAATAGCATGAACCCGATTTTTTCAGTAAAATGTTCATATTTTTTTAATTATTATAAAAATCTATAAATAACATCTATAATGGTAAAAAGAAATAAAAACAATACAATACTTACTTAATATGTGTAGGATATTTCATGGCAACTCTAACCTGTAAGTACCATAGATCTTAGTGAGAAAGTTGAGACTATTTCTTTACACAACTTTTCCAAATTAGGAAAGTAATTTGATACTGATATCCGCAAACAATCATTCAAATTTTCATCTGTTAGGTGTGATCTAAACTTATTTTTAATAAAATGCATTGTAGAAAATGTGGCTTTACTTAGATAAGTAGATCCAAAAAAATATTTTAACTTCAATACACATTTTTTTTAATATTCGATATTTTTGTGATCAATTATTTTCCAAAATGTTTTGTCCATGCTCAGAGCTTTTAAAACAACATAATTTTGTAATTCTATAATTTCTAATTTTAATTGTTTATACTTAATGAGTTAAATTTATTTAATTCTGCATTCAACATTATTCATTGGATTTTCAGAGAAAAATAAAGTTGATTCCAAGTCATTAAATTAATGAAATATTTTATTAAATTCATAAGTTAACTTTGTTAGATAATTAACATATACTCGACAATCTAATTGTTTTTCTAAAAATAATTTAGAGATATGTGGAAAATGCATCAAGGAATTTATTTGCAGGTGCAAATTGCAAATATCTAATTAACTTTTAAATGCTTTAATAGCACTTACCATATCTAGATTAATTTCTGACAAATAATCAACTAAAAATACTAAGTCACCTAACCAAGAAGGATTTTCATTAACATTATAGACCTCCTTTTGTTCAATAAATTGTTTTATCTTGGCAATCAAATTAAGAAAATGATGTAGTACTTTGTCTGTGCTGAGCCACCTCACTTCTGTATGTGGTATTAAATAATAATACTGAGCATCACCATCATTTTCTAATACTTTTTTAAAAAGTCTATGCTGTAATGGCAAACTCTTATAGAGTTTGTAATTTTAGTTAAGGAATCTAAATCATGATTAAATGAGAGAACTTTAGTGTACAGAATTTGCTGATATAATAGACAATGGTAGACAAAAAATTCTGGAAATGATTAATCTTTTCTATATAATGTTACTAATCCTTTGTTTCTACTGATCATCGTTGGAGTTTTGTCAGTTATAATTGAAGATAATTTCTATGAACAGAAGCTTTTGCTCCAAAACAATAATTTTAAAAGTTTCATAAACATCTTCATGTTTTATTTATTTTTTTTTGGAAAAACACCTAACATTTTTTCTTTCACAGAGTAATCTTCAAAAATCATTCTTATTATTACTAATTGAGATGTTTCTGTTATATTTAAAAAGTAATCCATTTAAAGTGAATATCAAGAGCAACTATTCATATCAGAATCATGTTGATCTTTTATATTAGCAGATATATTTTATCAGTTCTTCTTTTTATTGTATTTCACGGTAATTGTAGATCATACAGTGAGTATTTCTCATTTATTAAAGAAAATATTGAAATGAGAATCAGCACCAGATAATAAAGCATCTTTAATAATTTCCCATCCAAATATGACTTTTTTTTGCAAAAAAAGTACAAATTTGAATGAGGTGATAGAAACATTTTTTCATTTATTCTGTACCTTTTTAAACAATGATTGCTGGTTTGATATTTTTTTCTTCAAACTATTTCTTTTCTTTTCTAATATTACTTCAAGACACTTATTTTTTTATTGAAGTTATTATGCTCTTATTGAAAATCCTGTTCAATATTGTATTTTTTAATTGTTAATTGCAATTGCACAAAAGACATATGGTATATGTTCTTTTATTTCCACAAAATAATATTTTTATTCCCATTCTTCTTGAATGAATGAGACCATTCACTTGATCCTGCTTCAGATATGTTGTAGGGTTTTTTTTAAATCTTATAAATAAGGAATTTTTATCAAAAATAATTATCATAAATTCGTAAAGTATCAGAAATAACTATTTGACAGATGATGTATGTAATTCTTTCCATCAGCACTCCATGTGGGTGAGAAGAGTCTTTGTGCAAGATAAATTTTAGCAACCTCTTCTTATTCTGTGAAATAAAATTTGTAAATTAGAAGGCATTTTTCCCAGTGCTTTTGCAAGAAAAACTTGAATGGCTTTAATCAGTTAACACGTTTCATAAACACTTTACATGTTTTATTTATTTATTTCTATAAAATTAACCAGTAGATTATATGTGATAAAACAAAGCAAATTAATGTTTAAAAATATTTTTGAAACAATAATTAAATAATACCTTAAAACAAAAATATTTATTTAATAAATTTGAAATTTTTAGTAAAGTTTTCATATTATTTTTTGGACAATCAAGAGAAATTGTTAGTAGAGACAGGAAATATCTGCAAATAAGATAATTTATTTAAAATACATGTGTTTTTATAATATTTAAAAAATTCCTTTGATCCACAACTATGAAAATATTGCACTGCTTGTCTCCCCTTATCAGGTCAGCTCTCCATATTATATAAGTAATTGTATTTCTAGTTTGCCTTCAAAATATTATCTGCAGCCTGTATCTGATTATCTGCAATACTTCCCCTGTGAGCTTTGTTCTACATGGAAAGAAAAAAATCAGGCTTGCCAATAATTTATTAATTGTAGTTAATAAAGTTATAGTCATTCAATAAGAAACTATTTACACTATTATTTAATTTTTTATGATCATGTTATCCCACCTTTAATAATTATAATTTATATATATATAAATTTTCTTACATTGTTTATTAATGCATCTTTTCATTAAGATGACTAAACTAAGTCAACTTTAAATAACATGAGTGATAAAACTCTTTTAATCTATTAGCATCTATTTATATCATAGTTTTTTTGTTTTAAAAATCTATTAGAAACTCTCCCAAATAATTTGTTTATGTTTTCTATTAACAAAACAGTTTTTGTTTAATGATAAAATATATAAACTGCTTCAACATATTATTTTTTAATGCTTATTTAATAACTAAGTCATATTATATATATAATCAATATTTGATTGTATTTGTAATATTAATATTTTATACTTTTATTCTTCTTATTTATTTTTAAATTATCTTTACCTATTTAAAAAAAGTTGAAAAATGACATTTAAAATGTATTTTTTTAAATGATCATGTCATGGATGTTAATGTAGGCACACATGCACCCATGAGTATAGGGTTGGCACCCCTAGTGTGTAGAGAATGTATGCTATATGCCTTTGTATTTCGACAAATATTTATTAAAATGAAAGTACATTGTATATACTAAACTTAATGTAATTAAAAGGGAAGTGAAATCAAACTTTCAAGTTACCTACATCTTTCTTATACAATCATACACATGAGGTTTTTTAGGGAAAGGAATTTACAAAAAAAACAACCCAATTCTATAAAGAATAGTAAGTACTAAACATGAAATAGAAAGAAAAAGTAGGAATAAAAAATGATTTTTTTTATTATTTTATTAAAACATTTGACACAACAATTATCCTGCATATTTCTAAATTTTGACATTTCAATGTTTTTTTATATTATTTTTAAAAATAATATAATTCAATAAGATATGTGCTTGAAGTAATAAGCAATAATAATTCAATTGGATTTTTCTGATGATTATAAAGTTTTAAAATGTTATTTTATTCATGTATTATTATAGTTTAATTAATTTTTGTAATACAATCTGGAGACAGTGTAATATATAAAGTTTTACTTGACATAGTTTTTAACCAATATTTACTCTCCACAAATGAATGTAATATTTTATTTATTTATTTAGAATAATAAATACTTGAATGTGAAGTCTATGTACCTTTCAAAAAAAAAAGAGAAAGCAATAGATTATTCTCTAAAGAAAGTTAGAAATCACAGTTTTTTAATAATTATTAAATTAGATTGTTTTTAAATATGTGTAACATTAAATTATATCTGAAGTATATGGTTTATTATAATAAAATTAAACTGCATATATATATCATTTAATTTATTCAATAATTTTTTTAATCAAAAAAATTATCCCCATTACTATTGACTAAAACAACAAAATAAAATTTTTGAACTATAATAAAAAATAGATTTTATTTCTGTTACTTTATTAAAAATTATTAAGCATATTCAATCCTTTCTCTACACTTGTTATAAAAATGATTCAATTAAGAATTTTATGAAAAGAATACATGTTTCATATGTAAATCATTAAATGATATAGACAAAAATATTTGAATTAAAAATATATTTTTTTATACCTATAACAAAAAGATCTTTCAATTTGTATATAAAATAAAAAATATAATACAACAATTTATGCTAAATGCTTTGAAAAATCTTTATATAAAATTAATTAATTCATATAAAAATAATAATATGTCAGTAATAAACATTTCTTTTTCAGACCATTATTATATAATATGAAATAACATACACTTTGTAAGAAGATCATTGTGCATTTATAAAATAAATTAAATGTTCTGCATGTTTATATGCTATTTTGACAGTGCTTCTCTCTCTCTCTTTATATATATATTTATATACACAAAACAGTTGTCTATTATTTCGAGCTATGTACATTTTGACTGATTATATATATATATATATATTGTAACCTCTATGATTGAGTTTACAAGCATGACTTTAATCTGCATCATTTTTTTCTATTTATTCTAAAAATGTATAAAAGTCATGTGTATAAATAAATTATAAAATAAGCTATTTAATATTAATTGTAAGAATTAATATTTTGTTATGATTCTGTATTTTGAAATAAAGAATAATTATTTTAAAAGTACATTGCTATAGGAACTAACTGAAGCTTTCTTCGATTGTCTTCTTTATATAAAAAGTGGGAATTGTTATTATTTCTTCATGATGTCTTATAAGAGAGAAGTCGATAAAAAATTGTAGTGATTGTTTGTTTAAGTTGATAATGCGGTATCTGGAGTAAATCTTCACAATGACTTTCCTGGATTTTCCAGTGGTGTAGATGACTATGGAATGATAAACAAAAGAATGTCTTAGAAATTAACTTCAATTCAGCCAATCTATTAATTACTTTCTGAACTGGAAAAAAATGACACTTACTTGCTATAAAAAACCCTCTAATCAATTATTAAGATGAAAATATTCTTCTTTGAATTAATTTATAAGTCTAAATAATTTTGATGCACTTAATATTTGGAAAAACACTGAAAAAACTATAATAGTAATAAATCACAAGAAGTTAAAATATGAGAAAATTGTTTTCAAACAATTAAAACAATGACTCTGATAGTCATACAGCTACCTCTACAAACTAATAAAGTATAAACTCATAGAGATTTCAAGGTAATTAAATGAACTTACTATAAACTTTTTTCTTGATATATGCCCGCAAAGATTTTTCTCTCATGTGTGCTTTTTATATTTTAAATGTAAATATAATTTTTTATACTATTATCATTCTGTTTGTTAATTAAAATTATTGTTAACAATTTTGTTGTTTGTTTATTTCTCATTCAAATTCCAAGTTGATTATTATTTTGACATTTAATAATGGTGTTAATATGGAGGGAGTTAACGATCAGGAAACAGATGGAATCTGTATAAAAGTTTGTTTTTATGTTTATTCAGTCTAAGAAAAATAGGGTTAGATACAAAAGAAAAGAAAATCCCATCTAAGGTAGACTTGGCTATAGAAAAATTAAGTATTGCACATGAACATATTCAACCAGATGTTAGTGGAGATACACACATATATATATATATTTAAAAAATAGGGAATTTTAGGACATGCAGGGAAGACTTCAACAGAGTATCTTAGCATCTTAAAAAGTTACTTTAGTTTAAATAAATTGACTGAAGAGGCTAAAATCATGATTGCTTGTAGCTATCCCCAATGTGCATTTCAAGCATGATGGGGATTGACAAGTCTGTAAATTTTGACCAGTACAAACAAGCTTTGTAAAATTTTTACTGGAGTCTGATTTGTCAAGAAAGAATCAGCCACCTTATTGTACAAGAGAAATGCAGAACTGAAGAGGCATTTACTCCATTGTTTTGATGGCAAATATCCAAACAAAGAGTCTTTACCACTAATCCTTTATCTGAAAGCAAGTCATATTGTATGCATAGTTAGGCATATTTTGTTAATGATATTGAACAGATGTTTATATAAACTGATTAAAAAATTGTAGAACAAGTAGTTGGGTTACGCAGTGCTTTTGATAGCAGCAAATCACAAATGATGATGATCAAGAGCAATGATTTAAACCACAACATAGAGAGCCATTTAGAAAAAGACATGAACTCCAAATAAATGTCATTAGGTATAAAATACAATTGTATGGGGGAGATTTGAATATCAATACCACGGAGAATTACACTAAAAAGATCAACAGGTAATCCAACAAAAGGTGATCACAGTTAAAAATTCCTATAGTTACAGAGGTTTACAGCCACCTAGTGCTAGTAGATCTATAGAAAGAGAAATAGAAAGTCATCAAAATATAAAAAAAGAAATGATATAGTACCTTGATAAGTAGTTCCTCATCACAAGATCCAGAGATATAAAAGAATAATACTGTAATCAATAACAATAATGTGTATAGCATAGCAAATATGATATATATTTTGGAAAAAGTAGAGCCAGTTTGGGTGCAGATATAAATAAAAAAATCATTAATCATGCTTTATTAAGTCTGAGTGATTTGACTCATGAAGTAATCCTTGGTTTTGATTTTATATATCAGACAGGATGTATCCTGGATTATCAACAGTGTAGAATTATATAAATTACTAAGAAAATAATTTCATTCATGCCTGAAAAACTATATATATATATATATATATATATATATATATATATATATATATATATATATATATATATATATATATATTTGAAGTTGTTTTTGTGAAAAGGGAAAAAAGGGGGGGAGGTATACCGCTTTTTTTAAAGAAATCTTTTTTGATCAACTCTGATTATTTAGGGCAGTTGAAAAATTATTTTGAGATTATAAATCTGGGCTTACCTGGAACAATAAAAATATGTGAGCAATGAATTAGTATTAGTAATGATCAATGACATTAGGTTTATTTTTATCTGATTCCATATCAATATAAAACAGAAGTGGAAAAAACAAGTAACTCAAATGCTAAAATGTGGTATAATATCTAAGTTTTCTTCCCCATTTAATAATACTATTGTGGAAGTTTAAAAAAGAATCTATATGTCTGTGCTTAGATATCTGTCAACTAAATAAGATTATAGTGCCTAAGTAAAATTTTGCCACCATCTATTAAAAATAAAAAGATTTTCTTCAACATTTGACTTGACAACAAGTTATCAGCTGATAAGATTATATCCTGCAGAGCACTAGCATACTGCTTTTATATCCAATGGGTATTTCTATCATTCTAATAGAAAAGTATTTGGCCTTAAAAATAGTGGTCCTGGATTGTTCCAATGCTTAAATCAAGTATTGTTTGAAGATATCAAGCATCTAATGGTGAAGTATGATCAAAACACCATCATCACTTCAGAGAATATGATGGAACATATTAAAACTACATGAAATTATTTTACTGCAAATGTGAGAAAAAATATTAGGATAAACATTAGTAATAGTAATATAGGTACTAAAGAAATTAAATTTTTGGGCCACATAATTGGAGAAGAGGACCTTATGAAATGATGCAGGCAATTAATGAATTTTCTATTGCTAAATCCCAAAAAAAGATAAACTTTTAGAGTTGGTTTTACAAAAATTTTATAGTTAAAATGGAGCCCATGTTACAGCTGTTAAAGAGAATATTCCTTGGAAATGTTCTACTCATCACCTTAATAAAATATATTGTCATACCCTGACTTTGATAAACCTTCTTACATACAGACTGGTAAAAAAGGCTATGGGATGGACCAAATCCAAATGGCATGTCCAACAAAGAGTATTATATTTTGTTAGACTTCCACTAAAAGGACATGCTAAAGAGCATGAAATTAATTATACTGTAACAGAAAACAAAGCTCTTGCTATAATATGGGTTTTTCAAAAATTTGGTCAGTTTTAATTTGGATCTGAAGTAATATTGATTACTGATGACAAAAGCTTGGAGTTCTTAAACCATAGTTATCTGGTAAATAGTCAATTAGTCTAATGGGGTTTATTTCTGCAAGAGTTTAACTACTCAGTTCATTATTGCAAGGGTTCTAAAAATATAGTAGATAATATGCCATCTAGTTCCACCCAATCAACAGCACATATATCAATAATGTGTATATAGCATCCTTGGGGATGTTCATTGACCAACTGGTAGAAGATGCAAAATTTAGTAAACAAAAAAGTGAAAATGCAGAATACACACAAATAATGCATAATGTTAATGGTCAAACTGATAAAAATGTATGTTCAACTAATTTCTGGTAGAATTATATGAAAAAGTATAAATTAATAGGAGGGATTCTTCAATATAAACAAAATATTAATCTGAACCAATAATAGATTAAAGTGCCAATTTCTATGCAAAATATATTTATTAAGTATACACAATAAGAAAATAGAGAAGCTATTAAAAATTGGGGTTATTAGCCAAAAATATTCTACAGTGGTTTGAACTGGGTAAATGTGATATATGTGAGGGAACTAAATTATTAAATAAATCACACTTAGGACTTTTAATATCTATAATTCCACAACCTAATGATAACTTGACTATTAATTTTTATGATCTATTACCTCCAGATCTTAAAATGAAATATTTGGTCGTAGGATATAATATATTTTCCAAGTTTATAGAAGCATACCCAGTGCCTCAAGCAATCATCAAATATAATATATGTGTGTCAGAAGGCCAGAAATTGAATGCTGTGAGAATACCTGAGATTATTCTCATAAATCATGGCATGTCATTTATACTATTGAATATCAGAAGTGGGTAAAACAAAAGGGAATCAAACATATTCTCACTTCAATTCAAAACCCTCAATCAAATCCATGTTAATGGTTTATGTGAGAATTGGGGTGATTATTTAGAATTTATATTGACACCAATCATTGTGATTGGCTAAGCCAAATAAGACAAGTGGTTAATTTAACCAATTGGATGGTTAACGAATTTACTGGATTTAAACACATTTGCTGCATTATGGCAAATCCTTACCCTGCTTATTCAATACAGAATTATATGTTATATCAAATGAGATCTATTATGATCAGGATAAAGCTGATGCTTTGGAAAAATGATTAAAAATGGATGGAATTAGAAAACATCATCAAAAGAAAGGAAGTGCACATAGGCAAAACTCTCCAATTCAATCTATACACACTTCAAGGGTAAATTACAGAAAGAATAATTCTTCAAACCATTTTATAATTACTTTGGAATAACAAATGGATAGAAATAAAAAAATCTTCAAACCATCATATAGTTGCTTTGGAATAACAAATAAACAGCAGTGTTCAAATCACAACAAATTTTTTATGAGATCTTAAAAAATATGCCTAAATCTTCTCATGCAGGCCTTCTGTGAATACCAAAATTTGCATTTGAACACCTAAGTCAATTCACATCAAAATATTTTATAGACATGGCTAATTTTCTTTCAAATGAAATTTATGAAATTCCCAATTTATACCAATAGCAATTATCCCATTCACAAAATATATATATATCACCATCCACAACACAAAATATAAGACCAATACCAACAAGTCCATTAGAAATAAAATTATTTGAAAAGCTATTAAAAAACAAGATGGAGCCTCATTTATTACCACTATTGTCACAGTCACAATTTGCTAAATAAGGATCATCAACAAAACAAGCAGCATTATTATTTAAGACAGTTATTGTTATAGTGTGAAATATGAAGAAATGCAGACCAATGATAGTACAGCTTGACATTAAAACAGCTTTTTACTCTGTACCAATCAAATCAAACTTTAAAAAGTACTAATATATCTAATTTTATATGTATTTACAAATTTAGTTGTAAACAGTGAAATACACATTACTTTAAATGGAAAAATGTCTCCTTCATTTGACCCAAGTCAATTGATACCTCAATGATCACTGCTTAGTGCTTTTTAACCTATATAAACCAATTACTCAGCAATATAAAAAACATCTTCGAAGCAATAATTCCCACATTGGGTCATAATATAACCTGCATAACATATACTGATAATATTATTGTTTCTCTTACAACTAAAAATTAAATTCCAATATTAGTAAAAATCATGAATGAATTTACCAACTTTTATAAATTTGAATTCAGTCTTGTCAAATCATGTGTATGGTACGTATATACAGGTAAATTATATTCAGCTACATTTCTTGGCTTAACAATTACATACCTGTGTTTTTCTTTTTATTTGAGCAATATGGATATGTAAAAGCAGATACAAAATAAGTTGTTGCAATCAACAGAACACATAGTATCATCACTTTTAAAGGCATATCTCTCATTCTTTCCTAAGGTAGCTCTTATCAATATGATTATCAGCACAAAGATAACATATTATTTACCTATTATAATCTTTACAAAATCATTCATCAAACTGATATATTCACTATGCAGAAAGCTCTTGTTGGGGAAAAAATAGTATCAGAAAATTACAGTTTCATAGTGCTCAAAATAGATTAGGACTACACTCAATTTGTATTTGTAGAATTCAAAAATCTAATAACCTTGTGTCAGCCATGATAAGATTAGTTCTGCATCTGGAAATGATACTTAAGGTAAAACCAACAGATAAACCTTCTCCATATACAAAACAACTTCAAGAAATTCTAGCACAAATTAATGTAATGACAGATATTAAGGTAACATTTACACAAAAAAAAATAGTTATTGGAAAATTCATGATTTTCTATATTCAAACATAAATAAAATGACTGCCTCTTCATTGCTTGGCATTAATAATAGGCAATTTGATAAGAAGATTTAAGCATTAGACTCTTGAACAAAAATATTTCAATTGCTTGCTAAAAATAAATATGTGGTCTTTGTCTACATTATATTTTTTGAGGTATAAAAAAATCTTAGTAATACAAAAATGATATATTAATTATGTTTCAAGGAAGAAGATCAAAAACATCTATTTTTCAAGTGTAGTTGCCTATAAGATGCTTGGTCATACATCATAAAAAGACTTTGGAAAATAATAGCATAATTCAATCAATCATTAAATCATTTCCAAAAGCTTGTAGAAAGTAAAATCATCACATTTATTCTTTATGCTCTGTGGAGCAAAAGATACATATTTCTTTATAACAGTGATATGGGATCACACATCAACACATCTGAAAACAAACAAGACACAATTAAAAGCAGTTTAAGTTTTAAAATGTAATTATAAAAAAAACCCAGATAAAATAAAATCTGTAATACTCAAATGTTATGAAGTATAAAAGTAAAAAGACATCTTTTAATAAAATGGTTGGGGAAAAAATTTGAAATAATCATATTAATAAATATGCAAATAAAAAAAGCCTATAAAAATAATAAAATGCAAAAGTTAAAGAAAAAAGACAAGGGAATTAGAAATAATAAAATAATCTTGATTTAAATAGCAGAAAAGAAAGAATTAAATTTGTTTGGAGTGCTTTTGGTAGAAATAACTTGATACTAAAAGGAAATATGCCTAAGTGTTTGAAAAGGAAGGTTTTTAATAAATATGTTTTACCAGTTTTTACTTATGGATCTGAGACTTGGACACTTAATAGAAGATCAATACAGAGACTTCAGACCACTTAAAGAAGTATGGAGAAATGCATGGTGAGAGTAACAAGAAGAGATCGAAAATGCAATATATGGGTAAGAGAACAAACAGGTGTTACTGACCTCATTAAAAAATTAAAAGACCAAAGTGGAGTTGGGCTGGACATATTACTAGAAAAGATGATAATAGATGAATGATTGAAATCTTAAAATGGATTCCAAGAGATTCTAAAAGACCCAGAAAGAGACCACATGTGAGATGGAAAGATGAAATAAAAAAGTGTGCAGGGGTGGTATGAAGAAGAGGTGCTAGAGATAGGAGAAGATGGATTGAACTTGGAGAGACCTTCATCTTGCAGTAAATTGATAATGGTTGATGATGATAATGAAAAGAAAGAACAAAATAAATACTATTGGAAACTACTATTGAATTGGGAATGAACTAGACAGTAGAAATAATTTTCAGAATAATTTTGAAATTACAATATTTTTCTGTACGAAAAACATTGTATTTTTTAAAAAAACTTATTTGATTAAAATTTAATCAGGATTTTAAATGGAATTAAATCTTTATACATAAATGAATTAGTTGCTGTTTTAATTATTCTAGCTGTGAATTTTTTATTTCTATTTGACATTTTTTTAATCATCATATTAATGATTTTGAATTTTTTATTGTTATTTTGAATATAAAATATTTAGCAAGTTTTGAATGGTCAAATAATCTAAAATACTGTGTCACTTTTTACTTTATTAAAAAAAGTACATTACAATGACAATTAAAAAATATATTATTAGCGTGATATAAAAAATACAATAACTATATTTAAAAATGTATGCATTAATATATACTTCTTGCTTGAAACCAAAATTTTAAAATACTTTTTAACTAAATCTTTAAATTCATTTTTAGTTCAGTTCATTAAATATTCTGTAAAAAACAATTTAAATTTATTTCTATGTGTTTCAAATCTATTTAATTAAACTCTACTGAGTTTTTAATTCATAGCCAAGTTTATTCTATTAATTTTTCCCTTCTATCATTCTAACTAATAAAAATATTATTACATTTCTGAGATCAAAATCATGCACATGTATTATTTTATAATTTATAAAGATGATAATTTCATAGAATTCTTTTTGTTTTTTATGCAAGTATGTATGCTTTTCTACTTCTTAATCAATGTTCTCTCTTTGTTCTTCAAAGTAAACATATGAGAAGACTGAATTTTGATATGTCATCATATGTATGATTTGTAAATATCTTTTTTTTTTGGCCATTTTAAGAAAGTGTGTGCACATGTGATATATTTAAAGTTTAATTACCTAGGTTTTCTGGACTTGGACGACTAAATGGTTAACCATCATGTAGATTAATCCATTTCTTTTGGAGAAATGGTAGTTCTTGGGATCGGCTCGGACTCCTTCATGCAGCTTACTTTTATCGTATTATTTGCGGCTTTAATGACTGGGGAGTTGAACCATCAGGTGCTATTTCTGCTGTTACTTCATTGGGGAGATGACATTACACCTGAGGTAGGCGTGGATCAACTGGCATCCATTTGTAGCCCCTTACCCCTGCATTCTCGATGCTTCAAATTCTTGGTACGTTTGGTTCATATCATATTGTGCGGTCAGCAAATAATGTTATACAATTCCCACGTTGTTCTTTTCCAATGAAGCTCTCCAACGAATTGGTCTGCCATGAAGCTCTCCAAATGAATTGGTCTGCAATGAAGATCTCCAATGAATTGTTCTGCAATGAAGCTCAGCCACGGATGCTCTCCAATGAATGGTCTGCACCGACTGCTCTCCAATGAATGGTCTGCAAGTGGATGCTCTCCAAATGCATGGTCTGCAACTTGCTACTGCATGACTGCTCTCTACTACTCTCTATATTACACTGCCTAGTTATTACCCAGTGTTCCTATCGCTCTCTGACAACTGCAACAATCAATCAATGCACTGACCAATAGAGTAATGTCTCTTATCTAGAAATATTTGTAATCAGCAAATATTTCTAGGAATTGTCGATCGCCATCATGTCAATGAACTAATTAAATTCCTCAGCTATCAGAGCATGATCTAAAAACAGCCTTACAAATAAATTCTAGTTTTTCTGGAGTGCACAAAAATGTCTACCATTTTTACAAACACTACACTCCTCCCTCCACTCCAGAAAAACCCTTGTTGCTATTCCTTGGCAACAGTTTTTCTCTCACTACTTTCCTGTTATTTCACTCAGAAATATGCGATTTAACAGCTGCTGAAACTTTTTTTTCCAATTATGTTAGCTTCCGATGTTAATTGCACAAACGTTTTATTTCCAAACTTTCACCGATGTTAATGTTACTAATTGGGATTGTCATTTTTGCCCGGTTTCTCCCTCTATGGCTAAACTTATAGTTCAACGTATTCGCTACTCCCAGGTTCCAAATGCGACTGCGCCATTGTAAAATCCGCACTTACGACTGTGCCAAGGTTATAACTGCAAGTCATACTGTGTGGTCAGCAAATAACGTTATACAATTCTTACGCTGCTCTTTTCCAACAAAGCTCTCCAATGAATTGGTCTGCCACGAAACTCTCCAAACGAATTGGTCTGCAATGAAGTTCTCCAATGAATTGGTCTGCAATGAAGCTCAGCCACGGATACTCTCCAACGAATGGTCTGCACCGGCTGCTCTCCAATGAATGGTCTGCAAGCAGATGCTCTCCAAACGCATGGTCTGCAACTTGCTACTGCATGACTGCTCTCTACTACTCTCTATATTACACTGCCTAGTTATTACCCAGTGTTCCTATTGCTCTCTGACAACTGCAACAATCAATCAATGCACTGACCAATAGAGTAACATCTCTTATCTAGAAATATTTGTAATCAGCAAATATTTCTAGGAATTGTCGATCGCCATCATGTCAATGCACTAATTAAATTCCTCAGCTATCAGAGCGCAATCTATAAACAGCCTTACGAATAAATTCTAGTTTTTCTGGAGTGCACAAAAATGTCTACCATTTTTACAAACACTACATATATATAACTCAAACTAATCTGTCTTTCAGCTTAGCAAACTCAAGAAAAACTCTAACTTGGCTCCTTTCCTTCACAACTCCTTACTGTCTTGTCCCAGAATCCTTTTCTTATCTTCTTTGATTGTTTCATTGGAATGTCATTAAATACATTTTACACCTTTATTTTACTTTCATAAAATACATAAATTTTCTTCTTGTTTTTTATTTACTTCCATAATGTTTCCATTTCTCTTTAATAAAATAATTTTCTTATTTACACACTCTTTCTTTCCTTCACATAGCCATACATATATTTTATGCATTCACATGTGTAGTTTGAAGAGACGATTATCTTTTTTATAAATCTATTTATTTTATTTATAACTACGATCGAATTTTATGATTGCTAATTCTACAATCATTAACCCCCTTTTTATTTACTTTTCTCTTTAAGACTTGATCATCAACTTCGATGATCCTATTTTAATATTCCCTTAACTTTATTATTCTTAAATTTTTTTAAAAAGTTGACTTTGGAAGGTGAAAGATAAGAATCTTGTTCACTTACTTTCCTTTACTTTTTTTAATTACTATAATTGATTCTGCTTTTAATTGCATTCCTCAACTACACCATTTTGATTTTTTAATTGACACTATCTTAAAATAAAATTATTTTCTTTCCTACGTTTATTATTCAATTTCTATGTATTAATTTACATATAAAATTCACATTTAATATTATGCGATATATCTATGAAATGTGCACATGTGTGATCACAGTATGTGTGATCATCACAATATATATATATATATATATATATATATATATATATATATAACAATAAATCCTGGTTTAACAACACCCTGCAAATTACAACACCATTTGTAACAGAATAAAAATGAGGGTATGCCCTTCTTTTAATGCCTCACAGATCTGGGAGCTATTTATAACTGAATAACTATAATGATCATGGGAAATAAAAAATTTAATATAATCTGAACAAAAATATATCACAATCATCGGTCACCATTTGCATCTGAACAAAAATGTACTCTGAAGTGGGATTTTATTTAAAATAGAATTAAATTATGGATCATACTGTATCTTGAGTCACAGCCTAATTATTGAACATCATTGGTAACAGAATGAAAATATAAACCAAATAATAATAATTCTAATTTAATAATGTCTGTAAATTGTAGGGTCATTTGTAACAAAATGAAATTAATAAACTAAGCTAAAATGAATATCAATGAATGAATAATAATCCAACACTTACATTAATAAAACAATGATAATAATCTTTTTGTAACCTCATAGATTCCAATAGCATTTAGAATGGGTAGAAACAAATAAAGACATTACTTCAAGTTATCTTAAAATATAAGCATTATTTACAATAGATTAAAAATAAAGCAATAAAACCAAATGTCTATTATATAAATCCCTTATAATAGAATAAAAATAATCACAAGAATTACACAGATATGCTTTAATATTCCTCATGAATAAAGACACTGTTTATAATAACATAAACTTGTACCAAAAGTCAAATATTATTTATATTTATATTTAAATAAAATAATTTATGGCTATATGGAATAATAATTTTAATATAAACCACTAAATATCACATGATCAGTACTGTATGGAGAGTTTTGTCTGTTTTAATTTTAATATACCCTACATATTTACAATATCAATGATATCTAACTAAATATATAACAATGCAATAATTGATTTCTAATTACAACTAAATAAAATCAGATGTCACACTAATTCAGCTATACTATTCCACTAATAACAATATACTCTTATTAATTAAATCAATTATAATAAGATTAAATACTTAATAATAATACAAAATCAATTAACCTAACATATCTTTCTACATTTACCATCTTAAATTATTATAAAATAAAACTATCCTTAAGTGACTTTAAGATTTTTAATATGTAATCATAACAATATATAAAATAAATAATATATTTCTATTTGATGCTTTCTCAAACACAATAAATAAATCATATCCAATACTCTTCAGTTTAATAAAGATAGGTTGTTAAAAATTTACACTATAATGGTCAAAGCAGATTAAAGATTGTTAGTATTTATATAGTCAAATATTAATATTATAATTTAATATGTAAATTGAATTTACAATCCATATTGACAAATTTTAAATATAATTAAAACAGATCACTCTAAAATGTAATAGAACAAAATATATAATCAATACCAGCTCTATAATTGAATAAGATAACAATCTTTATGACTATATACTGACTTAATATAATGTTCACTTTAATCAATAATGATTTAAAATAAAATATACAAACATTTAATTGCATTTACATTTATCTTCAAAAATTATCATATTTGTATGTTTATCAATCATCAATGAATTCATATATAGTTTGTATCTTAATATAACTATTACTTGCTACTAACAAAATAATTACAATAAGCTTCTATTTACTTCTTAAATATTTAAGAATGTCAAATCAGTTAATTTATTGCTGTACAAAATCTATCCCATATCAGTTAATAAATATTAATTCAGTATGAAGAAAAATGACATGCAATTATAATTACCAATCTATGCTGTGATTTTGTTTTCTGAATTATTTTGTAACTTCTTCAAATAAGTTATGTGGTATAATCAATTAGTGAATATCATCTTATTCAAATACAATTAATGAATAAATTTGCATTTGTAAAATTAAATGACAACCAAGCAAAGTTTCCTTATTTTAAATTAATTCAAAATTTGTTAACAATGGATATAAATTAAAATCAAAAAAATATATATGGCAAATAAACATTTAAAATATATGCATATGATCTGATTATGTTTATGCAATAAGTTTTTAATTGACATTAACTTTATATTTAAATAGATGATTGCACATCTATCTATCTATCTATCTATCTGTCTGACTGTCTGTTTATCTATCTATCTATCTATCTATCTATCTATCTATCTATCTATCTATCTATCTATCTATCTATCTATCTATCTATCTATCTATCTATCTATCTATCTATCTATCTATCTATCTATCTATCTATCTATCTATCTATCTATCTATCTATCTATCTATCTATCTATCTATCTATCTATCTATCTATCTATCTATCTATCTATCTATCTATCTATCTATCTATCTGTCTGTCTGTCTGTCTGTCTGTTTATCTATCTATCTATCTATCTATCTATCTATCTATCTATCTATCTATCTATCTATCTATCTATCTATCTATCTATCTATCTATCTATCTATCTATCTATCTATCTATCTATCTATCTATCTATCTATCTATCTATCTATCTATCTATCTATCTATCTATCTATCTATCTATCTATCTATCTATCTATCTATCTATCTATCTATCTATCTATCTATCTATCTATCTATCTATCTATCTATCTATCTATCTATCTATCTATCTATCTATCTATCTATCTATCTATCTATCTATCTATCTATCTATCTATCTATCTATCTATCTATCTATCTATCTATCTATCTATCTATCTATCTATCTATCTATCTATCTATCTATCTATCTATCTATCTATCTATCTATCTATCTATCTATCTATCTATCTATCTATCTATCTATCTATCTATCTATCTATCTATCTATCTATCTATCTATCTATCTATCTATCTATCTATCTATCTATCTATCTATCTATCTATCTATCTATCTATCTATCTATCTATATATAAATTTATAAATAAATACCTAACTTTATTGACAAATAAAAATTGTATAATTTACAAATGGACATATAGGTGCGGTAATGGTTATATAGGTGAATTGAGATGCACATTGAAAAAAAGAACAAAAGAGCACTTATTATTAAAAAGGGTTCAAAATACATAACAAAATTATAAAAATAATGATAGTTTATCAGCTTTTGTCTTTGATGACCATAATAAATTATGTATATATGGTTTTGATTTTAATTATAGTAACATAAAAATTTTGGAAACTGAAAAAAATAATAATAAAAGAAAAATTAAGAAAGCTAAGTTAATATATAAACACAAGCAAGATTTAATTAATAGGCAAGAAGCAAACATTAAGATCATGAAATTATGGGAAAGCTGACATTTTAAATGTATTAGTTGACAAAAACTACTAGCATAGTTGAAAGTGCTTCTAAGTGACAGTTATAGATATATTTTTATAAACTTTTAAGTACTGTGTTTTCTAATAATTATTTATTAATTACGTATATTATTTTGAAAAAATACAGACATTGATTTGTAATATTATTAATATATATATATATATATATATATATATATTGTAACCTAGTGTTATTGACACTTGGTTTACTTGGCATTATTTCTGCAGGAAAACAATGCTATTCTTTAAAGAAATAAAAAGATAAAATAACAATAGTAATAATTGATTAATAAAGTATACTATTCACTCACTTTGGCATGTTTTGGGTGAATAACTAATAGATTTAATAACTCAATGTCATTTTTAAAGAGAGAACATGAATAATTTAATTGAGATATTAATAATTAGAGCAAATTAATATGGTATAAAAGCTAAACAGTAATTGATTTTGGATGGGTAGAGGGGAGAGTGGATGAGGGTCTTATCATAAAGCACAATAACTTCTGGTAATTTCTTTTTGTAAAAAAGAAATTAAAAAAAAAAGAGGAAAAAAAAAGAAAGAAAAAAATATATAATGTTTAAAGAATTATACATCACTGATTGTTAATTTAATGTATTTATTATTTTTTTTTATATTGTCAAATTACTTTGTAATCCATGTAAAATAATACTAAAACTATATGATTGCAATAGGTTTTTCCTTTTTTTTGTTTATGTTATAATCAAATGATTATTTTTCTGGAAGAGGTCGCTAAAGTAAAATAAAAAAAACAACAACAACAAAACGAAACAACCAATTTCATAATCAAGATCATTTTTTTTTTGGGAAAAATATAGTCTGCTTTTAGTTTTCAAGGAAGGAACAGTGCTGAAATTTGGTAACTCAATTTTTTTTCATTTTATTTTGCAGAAATAAATGTAATCAAAGTAAAATTTTAATAATATAATGTGTGGCTAAAATTTTTTGATAAGATATCCTGATTTTCTTTGCCATCTACCTATTTAATGACCTTTTATACTTAAAAATTTATTGTCTCATGCTAAAGTTAAAAAATGACAGAATTAACTAAAAGAGTCACGAAAAATTCTATTATATCTAAATTAAGGAAGAATAGAAGCGATTTCCAAGAAAAGATTAATTATTTATTAACTTTATGTCATTTATTGATATTTTCTTGGTATAGAAAGAAAAAAAAATAATTGAAAGAAATATTTTGAAACCAAGGAAAATCAACTAGAAACATTTTCACACTCTTTCTCAATATTGTCTGCCTTTACAAGTAATGTAGTTACATACGTTAAAATATGTTTTATTCACCAAGAATTGTCTGGAAATAATAATAATGATAAATAAGATTAAATTATGCACCTGTATATTTAAAAAAAATATATATATATAAAAAAAAAATATAAACTTTCTCAGAGTAAATATAGGAAAAGTTATATAGGGGCATTCTTACGGAGAAGTTACCTTTAAAAAAAAAAAAAAAATTATAATTCCTAAAGTATGAACAAAACCAAATATCTTAGTGACTTAATGATAAAAATAAATGATATATTATATTATACATCAGTTGGAATTATTAAAACTTCATGTACACATAAATTGACTGCAGTTATTATCATAATAATCTCTCGGAAAATTGCGCATTTTCGTCCATAAGTAAGCTAGCTAATAAGTATACGTATCGTCAATAAAAAAAAATATTGTGTATGTTTATCGTCTATCGTCAACTGTTCGTTATGTTAGAATATGTATATTTTATTTTCGTGGATCCCAAAATTGTAGTAGTTTAATTCAAGTAAGAATTAATCTTCAATTCTGCTATATGTTTCTTTACCTAATTTATTAAACGCACAAAATAAGAGAAAACTTTGATTTAAAGGAAATAATACCATGCATTTATTGTTTTTAAACTTGCTTCATGAAATACGACTGGATAAAGCTCTTCACCTGGACCAATTGCTCAACAGAAAAACATTTTCTAATGAGAGAGTATGCACTTGTTAATTAATGATTGTTTAAAACTAAGTTATAATTGATATGTATTTTTTTTTTATATCACATAGATTAAAGTCTGTATGGTCAAGTGATATTTAATAGCCTTGTAATAACAAAGGTATGTTTTAATATAATTATTATAGGTTAAGTTGATATTTAACACGAAAAAAAAAAAATCTATAAAATATGTTTTTATTAGTACATACAATTGTAGGTAGAAATTTGTATGTTAGATACGTAAAAAAAAAAAAAAAAAATTTAGATATTTAAGTGGTAAAATAAATATTGAAAATTATCAGAAGTAACAAAAAAAAAAATGCTATAACAAAATATTTCTTGTTAAAGTTGAAACGAATTTATACTGTATTAATTAAGGAATTTATTCCAAATTATTCTTAAATAACACATCCACTTTATTTAGTTTAAGATAGTATGCTACCAGCTATTTTTGAATGTTCCTTTATTAAAATTAAAATTATTATACTTTTATTCTATGATGTCCATTGATTTCAGATGTTGATCAAAGTATACCCGGTAACATAAGTTTATTATGATCAGTGTATTTACTTATCCTGCCCAGATATAGCATTGGTATATGCTTAATATTTGCATAGGTAATAATTATAATGTATTTATTTTGTGGGATGAAAAATGATCTCCCCAAAAGCTTTGTTTTCCATGAGAGGAAGATTTTAAATATAATGTTCGGGTATGTTTATAGCCCAAGTGATCGATTCTCATAGATAGGACGATCAAGAATTTATCTAGCATTTAGTATGCTTCATTCGTTTAAATCCCAGGAGAGGATTGTATTTGGTGTGTGTTTGTTGTATGCCCAAGTAAGAGGCAAGAAACCACCAAAATATTTTAATGTAGTAGATTACTCTACAGACCTTCATGGTTATTCCATATTCCTCATGTGAAAATAAAGATAGCTCCACCATGGAAGGTGTTGATTATTGTGCTTAATTTTGAAAGTTTGGGCAAGATAAAGGTTATATTGGAGGTGTTAGTTCCTCAAGATCCACTTTAGTATAAATAGTGCGTTAGTAACTAGGGTCGATATCTGTATTGTGCTGCTAAATATTGCTAGTATTTGACAAGTAAATCAATGGAGAAAGTAATTAAAATTGCGTAATTTAAAACGCTTATTTACTGAAGGAATATTCAAATGCAATATTTAATTCTGGTTAGTAATTAAATAATACTCATATTTAAAATTATACGTATGAATAAAATTTGTATCATAATTTAAGTTAGCATTAAGTTAAATGTAAGATGGTAAGTGTAACTTCTGATAACTGGCCTATAATTAGAATAGGTTATCCCATTAAAGACCATAGATAAAGTAAATGTATTAGAAATAAATTTAATATTTTGCGTATTGCATATGATTGGATTAATCATTTTTAAAAAAAAAAAAAATTAAAAAAAAGAAAATAGTTAGTCAATAATTTTGAATAAAAGCTTCTACAAGGATACCAAAATTTAATAAACAATGTATTGGTAATGAAATGTACTTTTAGTTAATCAATCCATACGATTGCATACAGGAGAAGTAGTAACCTCTAGTCCATAACCAAAAGAGTATACAGATTAATGTCAGTTATATTTTATATTTTTGTATTACTATGGGATTATTGAATAAATGTTCATATATTTTTTTTTGTGATAGTAATAAATTATAGTCTTGTTAAAATTTGTTGTAGATTCATTTTTTTTTGTTTTTGTATGCTAAATATAAGTGTTTGCACAATATTTGCAAAACCTTTTCTTGAGTCCGAAATCATTACAAATTCTTAAAAACTTAATATACCAGATAAATAAAGTTAAGCAGATTGGAATATGTCATTATATTTTAGTTTAATGATAATTATTTATGGAGTTGAAAACTTAAGACTAAACATTCACCTTTGTATAAAAAAAAAAAAAAAAAAATGAATTTATTCCCAAACCATTAACTTTGGTTGCACATTATTCCATTCCCATTTAGTTAAATTGTCTAAGTAATAAATCTTAGTTATATTATTGTGTTGTCATGGATGATGGAAGGACACAAAAAGCACCCTTGTCTTTTTATTATTCTGACTGAGATTCTAAAAAAAAAAAAGGGCTGTGTTATTCAAAATTATACGTCATTATTGAATAGAATTATCATCTCTTTAAATAATATAGCAGTTGATATGAGAGATGAAGACACATTGAATTTAAGGAAAAATAAATGTTTCCTATAGCCGACCAGAATGCCAGTCATATGCGACAACACAATACTGCCGAGCATTTCCTTACATGAAACAAAGAACCCTGAGATTAATATTATTATAATTATTCTTTAAATTAATAAGTGATCAATTATTGTTATTATTACAATCGTGGCATAGCTTAAGAGAATTGAATGTACAATTGTATTATATGAAAAGTATTTTAGATCATATTGGAAAATTAATGGATATGTTGCTTTTATTTCGGTTGCCTTAACAACAACCAGAAAATTAGTGTCACAAGTGCAAATAAACGAATTAATTATAAAAATATTAGAAATAATAATAAATTTCTAATATGTAATTAATTATATACTGGGTTAGAAATAAAATAAACTTTCTAATATAATTAATTTAAAATATTGGGTTAGAATATATATATCACAAAACAAACTCTTAACAAGCTTTGTAGAATACCCCCAACCTCAGGCCAGTTTCTGCTACTGGTGTCCTCAGTGAGGTGCTAGGATACTCAAGTATTAGATTAAAAATACTAGGACAAACCCAGCACTTTATCTAATGTAGTACTATTAAGTAGAAACTTTGAAATTTTCAGATATCCATATGTCTCCCAAACCAGCTATCTAACTTAAATAGCCATATGGGATTGAACTAAGTTCAGATATATAATATATTAATAGCTTAGTAATATAAAATCACCAAAGCCATCATAGCAAAAAATAAAATTGCAAAAAAATCGAGTCAGATGTCACATGACTTAATTTAATAAACTTGTGTTTACAAATGTTATATATACAGCTCACAAAACAAGCCCTAAACAAGCTTTGTAGAATACCCTCAACCTCAGACTGATTTCTGATACTGGTACCCTTTGTGAGGTGCTAGGATATTCAATCATTAGATTAAAAATACTAGGATAATCCCAGAACTTTATCTAATGTATAACTATTAAATAGAAACTCTGACATTTTCAAACATCCATATGTCTTCCAATCCAGCTATCCAACTTAAATTCTAGATGATGAAAATAGTTTAAATTGCTAGTCGTGGACTACTATTATTACTATTATTATTTTCTAACAACTTCTGAGTCATATTATTTCAATATAGTAAAACAAATTACTGGGATTATGTCTATAATTTTAAATCTTGCTGTAATATAGTATGATTGCCATCTTGAGTAGCATTTATAATTAAAATTTAGAACTCAAACTTCAATGTTTTATTTTATTATATATTATTGTGTCCAATACTATATATAATAAATGGACATTATAATTAGCACATTGGTTTGTCATGCTCCCAACAGGACATCAAAACCTGGAATCTGGATAAAATTTGCAATTTGTTTTCAGGAGGATTTTAAATAAATATTACAAATAAAAAAATTGATAGTCATTTAATCATGGCTCATCTGTTTGAAGTTTCTATTAGAAGTGAAGTGTTATAGATTATCTATTTTGCAAATATTGTTGGTCAAATGAACATTTATCTGAATTAACTGAAAAAGAGAAGATTAATGTTTTTCATATTTTTTCTTAATATCGACATAACAATTTCAATTAAAGTTAAATTTAAACTATTTTCATTATAATCTACCTTTTCAAAGTATTGGATGTGTATTTTGTCTTCAGAAATTACATGATAGTAAGAGAAAAAGTTCACCCAAGAATTATGCTATATCACCATCATCATCATCAACCATTATCAATCCACTGCAGGATAAAGGTCTCTCCAAGTTCAATCCATCTTCTCTGATCTTTAGCTTCACTTCTCCACATCATCTCTGCACACTTTCTTACTTCATCCATCCATCTCACATGTGATGTCTTTCTGAGTCTTTTACAATCTCTTGGAATCCAGTTTAAGATTTCAATTGTCCATCTATTATGATCTCTTCTAGCAATATGTTCAGCTCAACTCCATTTCAATCTTTTAATTTTTTTCAATGAAGTCAGTAACACCTGTTTGTTCTCTTACCCATACATTGAATTTTTGATCTCTTCTTGTTATTCCCAACATTAATCTCTCCATACTTCTTTGAGTCATCTGAAGTTTCTGTATTGCTCTTCTATTAAGTGTCCAAGTCTCAGATCTATAAGTAAGAACTGGTAAAACACTTTTGTTAAAAACCTTCCTTTTGAAACACATAGGCATATTTCCTTTCAGTATCAAGTTATTTCTACCAAAAGCACTCCAACCAAGTTTAATTCTGTGATTAATTTCCTTTATTATGTTTCCACTGTATTAATAATCTGACCAAGGTATTTGTACCTGTTAACATCTAATTTATCATAATCAATCTTTATTTCCATATTTTGAGCAAATCAATTAAACATTACTTTAGTCTTTTTAACATTTATCTTTAGTCCAACTTTCCTACTTTTATCTAATAACTGCAGCAAAATTTCCTGCAGAAAGGAGTTTGCTATTAACTAAAAGAATGCCATTTGATTTCTCTTGAAGGCCTTAAAGAAACTGAGCAGGGCAAATTCCTAATGTCCACTCCATATGTTCTAGTTATTGCAGCTGTTATTACTATGTGATTATTTATATAGTATACAAACATGGATGGGCTGCTCACCAACATGCATTAGCCAGCATGGTAACTTTATTGGATTTTTACCTCTGACTTTAATGTCAAGAAACACCATGGACTTTCTTCTCAGTTACCTGATAAGGCAGAATGCATGTTTGCATAAATGATAAATATTTTTCCAATACATAAAAACCATTATGAAAGACAAAAATAAATCATGGCCTTTATTTTCAAGAGTCTGTAAAATCACCACACATGGCAGAAGTTGGTGGCCAAAGGTGGAGGGTGCTAACAATCCCCTGATTGCTGGCCCAGGCTGCCATTTGTTGATGACTTTTTATCTAGGTACTTACAACTGCAGATCACTTTCAAGTGAAAGAAGATTGCAAGAATTAGAAGAACTGTCTTATATTAAACGGGACAATATTGGACTAAGTTAAAAGAAAAGGTAAAGAGACATTTAGTTTAAAAAGTGGACATGTACTCCATTATAAAGGCACAAATATTGAAAATACAAGTGGAGTGGAATTCATTATAAATAAAAAATGGAAGAACAACATTGTGGAGATTCATGGTGTATCAGGCAGAGTGGCAAGATTAGTTATACAACTTAATAGCAGATACCAAATGCAGATAATTCAGGTTCATGCTCCAACAAGTTTTCATAGTGATGAAGTAGTAGAAAATTTTTATATGGATGTACAAATGCTTTTGATCAGAGTAAACAGCATTTTAAAATTGTTATGGGAGACTTTAATGCTACGATTAGTAAACAAATGAAAGATGAAAGTACTGTAGGTAATTTTGGTTATGGTAATAGAAATGAGAGAGAACATAGACTTATGGAGTTTGCAGAAAAAAAAACCTTATATTATGAATTATTTTTTTGAGAAAAATCTTAAAAGGAAATAAACATGGAAGCATCCAAATGAAGATACAGCAGAACTGGATTATATTTTGACTAACAGAAAATACCCATTTCAAGATTGTAATGTTCTTAATAAATTTAACTCAGAAAGTGATCATCGATTAGAAAGATGTAAGATAGTGTTAATGCAAAACTAGAGAGTCAAAAATTATTAAGAAAAACAATATTTACAGTTGATATTCCCAATCTTTAGAAACATTCTAATGAATTTAATTTAGAACTTACAAATCGGTTTCAAGTAATAGTTGATTTTGAACATGATTCACATTTGAATGAAATTAATATGAAAATAACTCATACACTTTTAAAAACTGCAACAAAGATAGCTGGTAAAAAAAAGCAGCAATTGACCAATAAAATTTCTACTGAGACTAGAGAATTTATGAAGAAAAGAAGGAATATGAAGATATACAAAAAGGTTGCACTAAAAAGAATTGAATATCTCGAATTTTGTAAAATGGTGTGGAAAAGAGTTGAAAATGATATGAGAAAGTATAACTGTGAACTAGCAAGGAATGCTGTAGAAGAAAATAAAAGTCTCAAAAATATAAAGCAGCATTTTGGTATTGGTATAAAATTTATATCTGCTATAAAAAGAAATGATGGAATTTTTACTAAAAAAGAGATGACATCAGGAAATGGGTAGAAGACTTTTTATCAAGAATTATATAGTAATAAAGAACAAGTACATCCTATATCTATTACATCTTTGGAATTGCCCACAATTTTAAATGAAGAAGTGAGACATGCAATTAAATTTATGAAAAAAAAAGGAAAAGCTTTAGGTAATGATAGAATTATAATTGATATATGAAAAGAAGCAGGTAAAAAAATAGAAAATTGTTTAACAAAGTTATATACCAAATGTCTAAATGATAAAGATGTACCAGATGATTGGAAGAATGTAGTAGTAATATTAATATTTAAAAAAGGTAATAAATAAGATATTAGATATTACAGACCTATCAGCCTTTGATCAGTTTTATACAAAAAATTTTACCAAGATAATTACAACCCATCTACAGAGAATATTGAATTTCCACCAACCAAGAGAATAAGCTGGATTTAAAAGTGGTTTTCATACAGTAGATCATATCCAGGTATTGAGAGATGTTATAGAAAAGACAAATGAATATCATTTGCCATTATGTTTTTGATTTGTAGATTATGAAAAGGCATTTGATTTTATAAACATTTTTTCAGTGATTAAAACATTGGATCATCAAAGTGTAGTTCCAGAATATTGTCAAATTTTAAAAAAATATTTATAAAAATGCAACAATTAGATTACATAATGATACTTGTAAAAGTCAACATTGAGAAGGATGTAAGATAAGGTGCCTCCATATCTCCAAAACTTTTACAGCAGTACTGCAAGAAGTATTTTGTGGATTAAAATGGGAAACTAAGGGGTGAAAGTAAATGGAGATTATTTAAGTCATTTAGATTTTGCAGATGATGTAGTTGTCTTTGCAAATTATGCTATATATGAAAATATATACATCTAAATTGATTTATTGATTCAGCTGTAAAAGATAACAGATAGATAAATAAGTACTTTATTTTATTATATGTATGTAAAGATAAAGAGCTATGAATTTTTTTTAATAATTATTTCAATATTATTTACTTATTAATTTGTAATACAATAAATTATATGAAAGTAATTTAGAACTTACAGAATTTATAGTTTTTCAATGCAACTAAATTATGATATCATACCAAAAACAAAAACATCACTTAACAATACCTTAAACAAAAGCTAGCATTAGATGTGGATTTAATAAATATAACCCACAAACATTTATTGATTACTGAAGATTATCATAGATATCAACACTTGAGTAGAGTTTAGAATATCAATGCAGTAATCAAAATTTATTTTGTTACATTTTTAGCATAATTTTATCAATATGAAAACAGTCTTATTGATCTAGTTCTTCTCATCAGCCAGAATGTGAAGTAAAGATGATGAAGGTTATTATGCATAATGTTTATTATGTCTCTTGAATATCATATGTAACAAGTTAACAAGCCACAAAACATACTAATTTCATATTAATAATATTTAACAGAAATATTAATAATCACTAATTAATATGCATATATTTTTAAAATTGTCTTATTAGTTTTTGTAATAATACTTTTAGCAAATAATCAAATTTAATATCTTAAAAAATATCGAGTGAACAATTAATTTTATTTTAAGCTCTAATGAAGTCTTTATTCCTTTCTTTGATTTAAAATTTATTAATTGAAAAGAATATATATATATTACATAAAATGGAAATTTCATAATGCAAAATTAATACTATTTAAATAATTAAACTTTTCTTTGAGATGAAATATTAAATAATGAAAAATGATATAAAATCTAAATTTATTTTCAAAAAATAACTAAAAAAGAAGTATAACACATAGAATATTTTATTGATTCAATTAAATAAATTTTTACTTTTCACGATTTTAAATAAAATAGTTTATAGTCTAGAAAAAGCTTTATTAAAAAATTAATTTTAAGCAATTAATTAAAATCATAAAATCAAATTAATTATCGTCAATAATGTTTTGCTTATTTCAAGAATTGAGATTTTTTAATTTATATGCAAGTTTTCTGATAAAGAAAACTTTATTAAAACACTATGTATCTATTTAAATTATTTACCTGGAATGTTTTTATGAAATACTAAAGAAAATAAAGCCAAATTCTTATCATACAATGTTGAGCAGAGCATAAATAATATATATTTTTTTTATTTAACCAAAAAACTTAAATTTATACGGTGGCAGATAAATTTCTTTTGCAACTGAGAGTGAAGTAGGACATTCTGGATATTCCTTTAGTTTATCAAAAACATGTACTTATAAAGAAAGGTATTAGACAAATTTTAGTAGAAAAATTCCGAGTATTTACTTTTTGTTTTTTTATATAAATATTAAAACCAATTCTACCTCTAAGGCAAAAATGTTTTCATAGGTGTCACTGACAGTGATGGTTCATTGAACACACCATCTGAAATTCCTATCTCACATTTGCTTTTATAATATTTCTTATTTTTAATTAGATTGTAAGCTAATTGTTTGTATTGACATTCATTCAGTGAGGTAAGGAAAATTATGAAGATTGCTGATTTAAATGTTTAAAATAAAACCTAATTAACAAACATCACAAATTACAAAAGTACAAAAAATAGTTTATATGCTAATTTTAATATTTTACTAACATATACAAGGTACATCAAAAGGCAAAAAAGGTTCTTCTGGGTGACATTTCTCTTGTGAGACCTAACATTTTATGCCTTCTTGGTGGTTTTCATTCTTGTAGAATTTCATTAATGCTTGCTTGTATTGTGCAAAGCTATTCAGTTTCTCAAAATATACTTCCACCATTCTTGTCAAGCTCCTTGCATGTGACTGATAGCAACCACATGCATAACCTTATCCATGTGGTTGATTGTGAAACATCTACAGATGCTTAATAAGTATCTCTTAAGTGTGATTTGAAATATTTTTATTTTCAAAAACTGACTCACCAGAAAATTGTACAGTCTGTTTGGTTTATACTGACCTTTATAATCTTTACTCTGCTCGCAAATCCTTACTTTCAACTTTTTGATCTATTTCCACTTACATCTTATATGTTTTTATTTCTATGGTATCCTGATTCCATGCTCTCATGTATTTGTTTCTTTATAGTATGAAGTTTTTTATTTTATTTTCATGTTTGTTGTCACTAATTTCTGTCTTCATTTCCTAAACTTTACCATTAAACCACATTGGGCACTACTGTATTGGATATTTGATTTTTCTATATAATATTCATCTGTATGTACACATATAGAATACTCTGAGGATAAAGAAGTTTTAACATATTGCTCAATATTGGCATAACCAATATTTAAAAGTTGAAAACAAAAATTAAGAAAGCTTTTTTAATCTTGATCAAAAAAAAAAAAAACAAGTTAATGACACTTTCCAACTTACCTTAATTAAAACCAAATTTTTATCTAAAAGTATTTTTAATCCTCCAAACGCAAATAACCCATTTGTCTCCAAATAATTAATTCTAGTTTTTATTTTATTTTGGAATTAGAAAAGGAAACTTTGTTTTTAAAGAACATTCCAAATTGGATCTAACAATAATGTTTTTGTTTTTTTTAAGTGAAAAACTTTTACTTATAATTAAACATATAGGCCTAATAACCTTGATTTATGTAAAACTCATACTATCAATTTGATATATATATATAAACACATACGTGTGCATTTTATGGATATTTTCAACATTGAGTTAATTTTCTTGTAAAAATATATGGATTTAATAAGTTAATTTTTTATTATGCTATTAAGCACACAAAAAAACAGTGATCATGGTAATAATAGTCCAAATTGTAACTTATTAAACACTCTTTAAAGTGCCATTAACAATTTAGCTAGTATTTAATCCATTGTCATATGAATGAAAAACCCACATATAAACATAGCTACTTTATTTTCATTTAATATTATTAATAGGATCCAACACCTCCATTTTATGCTATAATTTGAATATTTAATTTATCAGTGTTACTTTTAGTGAGTATTTTATCAAGACTCATACAGTAATAATCGCAGAACTACAGAAATGTATTTTCTCCAAATAATCTTGTATGATCTGTTAATAAACATTGATTGCACTTAATAGTATAAAAATTGAAACAGTATCAACTTTTTAATATGCCATCTATAACAACTAATATTTTATATATTGCTAAATTAATGAAAAAATAATATATTTCTTCATATATTATGAACTCATCCATTTTTTTCAAATACCTTGATAGAATACCAAGTTATATATATATCAAAGATACTAACTTCATTTCCCTTTAAATGTGATCCAAAATGTAAATCTTTAATTTAGTGAATTTATAATAATAAAACCCATTTCACTAAAATATTGATACAATTTTTGTGAAATGGGTCTTATTCTCAATGGAGTTAAAAAGACAATTGAATTATTTATCCTGCAAGAATACAGCAATTTTTTCATCATTATATCAATACATAAAATGTTAAATAAATTGCTGATGGCATGTTGATTTGATAATGTTTCAGTTTGTTATATTTACAGTAACATTTGTGTTTATGTAATATTTGACATACATGTTATCATGCAAAATTTCTTGGAAAAATGCTTTACATAGTTCTGCCTTGCTTGTGCATGAATCTTGACGAACTGATCTTTAATAAAATAAATTTGATAAATTAAAAATTCAAACTTAACCATCAAATGAATCACATTACTAATATGTGAATAGAAATGAATTTGCTATATTTGATACATGGTTGATTTTCACTCATAGCAATTAAAAATAATGGTTGAATCTGAAACATATATCCTATAGGGATTGCCAGTGATTCATCAATGTAGCATTATATATAATATTAGATAAATTTTGGATGGAATTTTGTAAAATTGGTATTACTTCAATTTTTATTAATCACAGTTCTACTAATTTGTTATTGCTACCAGAAACAGAACAATCTTTTAGACAAAATTATTACAAGTTTTCTGAAAACTTGTACTCAATATATTCAGAATGTGCAGTTACTATCTGAAAAAGTTTACAATTTTAAAAATATTGTATAAATTTAAATTATTTATACAAAACATTCAAAATGATTAAAATATTATTTCAAAATAAACAGAAAGCAAATTATTTTAATAAAAGTTATTAATACCATCAGATTTTTAAAGAAAAAAGAAAGGTTTTTAAAAAATATTAATATATTTTTCTGGATTTATTAATTTTATAACTGGCAGCAAACTGCTAATATCTATTTAAGTTAAAAAACTACTTAAGTACACTAATTTATATAATTTTTCTGTCAGAAGACAATAATAAATTAGTTTTAGCAATAAAAATAAAAGATACTTAATTTTCCTGGGTAAAATGAGGTTGAAAGTGTATGCAGAAATAATTAGTAAAGAAGTGAAATAGTTTCTTTAAAAAATAATAGCAAAGTCAATGAAATAGATAATATAAATAATGATTTCAGATGCCCTTGTATACATTTTATTGTAAATATTATGTTTTGCTTGGATTCATCCTGCCATCTTCTGGATTATCGAAGTCATTCAGAAATATTACAGAGATGCCTGAAAATAAATTTGGGGATGGATTTATGAAACATTAATGATAATTAATGAATATTTATCTTCAAATTATTTCAACTCACTACATTCATATATCTATATTTATCACCTAAAGCTTTCTTCATGTATTTTATTTATTACTATAAAAGAAGCCCAATAAAGACTTTCAGATTTTTACCTTGCCACATTCTGAAACCCATATTTTCTTACATACTTTTTATAAGTCACTGCTGCATTTCTCAAACTTCCCAATATTACATTCAAACTCGACATTTAAATTTCATGATGTGTGATATTTACTTTTTCATTATCATAATTGTATATACCGTAACAGTACCAAATTGATCTCAGTTCAAATTGGTTGTGTTACAAAACTGAACAGTTAAGTAATAAAGATAGATTAATCAATGATTTTAATAGATAAATTAATAAGATGTTATATTACCATATGTGTATTAAATATATGTGTAACTCAAATTACACAAGTTTAAGAAATTAAAAAGAAATGAGTCTTTTGAAAATTTTTATTGTATTTTGTGACCATTCAGATTTTCTTTTTGGATTAGATTTATAAAATAATTTGTGCTTTCTCTGTAGTAATTTGAATGTAAAATATGAATATATTATTAAGCCATAAAACTGTGGATGTTAGGGAATGAATTTTAGGGCTCAGTCATGATTTTTTATTTCATTTCTCTTTCCCACTAGCCTAAAAAACTATTTTTATAATCATTCATAAAATAATTATATGAATATAGAAAAATATTTATGAAAAAACATGTGTAAAATATATGAAATCTAGTCATTAAGTCTGCATAAAAGTATTATGCAATAAACATTATGATACATTAACATTTTTTAATTATGTGTTAAGTATTAGGCAGATAATATGAGGATATGAGACATCAATCCTGAATTGATAAAGAAAGCAGTGCAGATTGATTTTATAAAACATTGCTAGCCATATTTTTTCAGAATAGCTTCGGAGAGCATTATTTTGTGGACTGTTTAAAAGTATTTTGAATACTATATCCAGCACTGAAAAATGGTGATATTAACTAACAAAAAACTTTAGCATATGGGAGTAATACAACTGAAGATACTCCAATTAAAAAAAAATTCATAACTATGCAGTTGTATTCAGACACAAATGTTGAATGTACATATAAAATGTTGCCTGATTTAGAGAAAACTATACTATAAGAAAACAAGTGGACTCTTTTGCAAGTCCTAATGTATAGCAATCTTTAATGGGACTCATCTATATTGTCTACCATAATTAATACCTGAAGAGGATAATTACAGTCATGATTGGATTTATAAAGACTATCATTAAGGTTGTGCACGCGCGCACACACACACACACACATATATATATATATAGTAAGCTTTCATTCTCTACCAAAACCATATTTTATATTTTTATTTTCTGGTAAGATTTAATATTTATGTTTATTTAATTCAATATTTTGTATTTTTTTAATATTTATTTACTTCCTTTATAATGTGGTAGTTGCAAAGATATAAACAATAATTTTGTATTTTATTTACTTATTGTAAATAAATTATTTTTTATTAATCAATTTTGTTTATTCATATACATTTATTGATTTTGTATTATATATAAATGAAATAAGTAGTTATATTGGTACACTGATTCTTATATAAATATTTAGCATTGATGCTTTACAAATTTGATTTGAATTTTCATGCTGTCTGAAATCAAATTTAACTATGAATAGATAAAAAAATAAATTTATAGTAAGTGATATAAAAATTGTGCTGGATTTATAAAATATTGATATCAACTAATAATTATTTGTTTTTTCTAGAGCTTTAAAACAGTATAAGTTATGATTGCAATTAGTTACTTACATAACAATTACAAGGAATATTTTTCCTTTACATTAATTTATTATTGCATCATAGTTTTTCATTATCACATTAATAAACTTTTTATTTTTAATTTTATCACACCTATAGTAATTGGCAGTGCGGTCAAACTTTATCATCGTTAGTCTTTCATTCTAATCTCATCTGACTCTATCAATTTAATTTTTTTTAAATTAATTTTTGTTTATAGTAAGAAAATATCTTACTTTATTATATAAATATATTATAGAAATTAAAAACATCTTGAAATAGCATCAAATGTCTAAAAAACATAATAAATTATTGTAAAGGTGTAAATTAAAAGAAAACATTAAATGCTTTATTGCTCAGAAATTCATAGACTGCTAAAACTGGAATAAATCTACAGACTTTGTGCTCTAAAGTCTGAAACTTTATCACTGTACTAAACCATGCAGAAAGATGTCTAAATAAATAGCTAAAAGGCAGTTGCAGTATGAGTATTTGTGCTGTTTAAGTTATATGCTCATATGAATTAAAGTCTGTTAACCTTTGACATAAGAGAGTGATTTATATTAAATATTATACCATATTTCAGTTAGAGCTTTACTTCTTTGACTATATTACATATGTTTGTCCATGCATGGATAATAAAATACAACTTAAAGATCTTTGAACTTTTATTTTGCTTAATTAGATAGATAACCCAATATGATAAGGTATTGGCATTATGAAGACTGTCTATTCAGTTATCATAAAACTATTAGCAATGTTATCTAATGTCCAAAGACTAAAAATATTTGTATGCTTTAAATTTATTATTTATAAATTTTAACATTATCTCACTATTTAATTATTTTTAATACCATTTATTTTTGCTTCAAATCAAAATATATTTTCAAATTTTGTTAAATTTATTTTATCTATTTCTTTGGTTTTACTTTAAAATTCATAAGCTTTCTTAGCTTTACTGTTTAACTATTTTATTGTTTCTAACTTTTTTTTCTGGTTAATGAATTTTTATTATGTAAACAAAAATATTTTTGCAAATTCTCAAAAGACTGTATAGTTTAGATATATTTTGCATAAATGCTACACTGACTCATCAAGAATAAAAGTGAATTCCTAGTTGTAATTTATATCGAAGATTCTGTGATAAATTTGAACTAACCCACGTCTTATTACTATATATCCTATAGTAAGAATATTTTAAGTAATAATAATAATGATATATCCATAAAAAATATTTTAAAATATTTATTTATTTTATTTTATACTGTTTTGCAAAAAATTAGTTTTTAAAAACATATAATTTTTGAATATTTTATTTAAAAAGTATTATTGTTAATAATAATAGTCACTGTAATATTTATAATTTGTTTTTATATATTTTAAAATAATATTGTAATTAAATTATCCTTCTACCACAGTCAATTTTAACTGACATTTTATTAATAAGAAATGAAATTTTCTCTCTCTAGTTTATTTTATTGATCTCTAGTGATTTAATATAATAATTTTTATTGGAAGTTTATTTTTGTTTATAATAAAAAAATGTCTTATTTTATTATATAAATATATTCTAGAAATTTAAAAAAATTATTAAGTCATTTAAATAAAGTAATGCGAAAATAAATTATTATATATGTCTATATTAATAATAGTTAAGATAGGTATTAGTGGATTTTATTTTAATAATAATGATAGAATTGAACTTAAATATAAAGTGATTTTTTCCTAACATTTTCTCATCATTTTGAAATTAGTTGATATAATTCACGTTTTAATTCTTCTTCACTCTTTTATCAAATTTGTTACTCTCTGAATAAATAACCTTTCTTATTGGCGTGGATCTCAAAATAAACCTGTTTTTTTTTTTTTTTTTTGTAATTGTGATAGTGATTTTGTCCAAAAATATTTTGGCTTTGGTGTATTGATTTTGATAAAGCTGCTTTACTTATATAAGGCTAAAACTTTAGTACATGTGCCTTGAGTGCTTAATTTTAGCAAGAGAGACCTCTCCAAATCATAACGCAAGATTCGACTATATAAAGATAAGAGGGACCCTCTTATCACTCAACCTATTTTCTTAATTATATAGGCAAATCTAAAGCATTTAGATTTGGAGCATGAAGCTAATAAATTCTTCACTGATTAAGTCCACTATTTCTATTAAACATTAACATTCGTGAAATCTTTCAATTTAATATTTACAACTTTAAATTGATTCAAAATATTTCTAAATTTAATATCTGAATATTGACTCTTTGTAGATCGAAAGATTTTGTGAATGTTAATGTTTAATAGAAATAGTGGACTTAATGAGTGAAGAATTTATTAGCTTCATGCTCCCAAAATCTAAATGATTTAGATTTGCCTATATAATTAAGAAAATAGGTTGAGAGATAAGAGGGTCCCTCTTATCTTTATAAAGTTGAATATTGTGTTATGATTTGTAGAGGTCTCTCTTGCTAAAATTAAATAAAGCTGTTTTGTAAATAAATCTTTCTGATTTTCATTATATTGGTTGTAATCCAATATATATATATATATATATATATATATATATATATATATATATATATATATATGAAAAGTTTCCTACAGCCTAATGGCAGGCTAAGTAGATATATACTTTACCTGTGGCAATCTGGCCATCCATTAACTGATGCACAACTGAAGAATTTGAGCCAAAAGTATTACACATCCTGGACTAATTGTGAAAAATAAGATAGAAGAAACTGATTGCTCACCTGTGTTTTAAATCTAAAATGAAAATGAGTAAAATGTTGAAGTGTCAAACCATGCTAGTTCAGTTATGCCATTGACTGAGTTTAAACCCCAGCAAAATGATAAATATATGCCATCTACCAAATATAAATGCAGTAGCATGTTCACTCAAAATAAAGGGTGACTTGTCTAGTAAAGAAAATTAAAGATTAACAAGGCAGTTAATAGTATTCTTTATATCAGTCTTTGGAACTGGATAGGCAACTATATATGTCATACATAAACAAAATAAATATTTGATGAATGAAAGGTGGACATGGTCCTTAAAATTCTATAGCTAAAAACTCATTGGGCCTACTCTGAAGAATAGACTGAGGAACCCCAGCAATATGATTTATTACAATACTTTGATTTTAAACAAATATCACAAGATCTTATTCTATTAGCTATGGAATCAAACATTTTAAGCCAATGAAATACTGCTTAAGCACATGATATATTTTATGAATTTCATAATGGCCATACTGAAAATGAGCATAATAAATTAACTTATTAACTAGTGTCCTCCATGGACTATCATCACTAATATCTATTTCGTACATTAAATATTCTGATGTAATTTGTACCTATGTTTAATTCTAATGGAATATTTATTACCACTATTTAATTTTACAGGATCTAACAGTAAAAAAAATATTTTCTTCATGTTAACACCCTGAACTTGCATTGAGATTAAATTTTTCTAATCATTTACTATGGACTTTTCAAATAATACATTAATATTAGTTATAATAATATTCTTTGTACTAAGATTCTCATAAATTAGCTCTACTGGATGTCTACTTAATACATTGGTGACTTTATATTTTGTCCTCCATAATATAAAATACTATAGTAGTTAAATAGCTAGAGATAAAGACTCCAACTGACTATTTTATATTGTTAAAGTAACTTTTTTAAAAAAAATTCCAAGCTTCAATGGTCTGATAAAACTAACACCTCAGATCCCAATAAGAACTGCTATAATTTTTTGAAATGTCCATACTACTGCTAATGTCTCTTTCTCTGTAATGAAATAGTTCAACCCAACACTCTTCAAATGCCTATTCAAAACATATATGACTTTTGGTTCATTATACTCATTCATCGAATTTAACACTATTCCAAGACCAAACTCCATACTATCAGTTTATGAGTAAAACCTCTTCTTAAAATCTGGATAATCTAACATAACATCTTTCAAAAATGTAGCCTTGATCTTTTCAAATTTAAGTATATACTCTACTGTGCACTTCCACATTTCACATTTCTTTAACATAAAATCCCCTCTTCATTGTTCAAATGATCAAGAAAAGTGATTTTCTTTGCAGCTATAGTGTATTTTACCAAATTAATTTTTTTATGTTATTAACTTCAAAACTCATATAAGAATAACTGCAAATTCTTTAAATGATCATCTATATTTTTAGGAAGTGATGACAATATCATCCATGTACATGATCAACTTTTTTTTAATTGTTCAAAAAAGATCATATTTAAGCATCTGATCAGGTCACTACCACTATTTACTAAGCCAATGGGCATCCTTTCAAATACGTATGATTGGCCCTGCTAATGGAATGCTGAATACTTTTAATCACTATAATGGAGTGGTATTTGTCAATAGCTAGGTGTCAGATCAAATGTGAAAAATATGCACCTGACTTTGAACCTGATTAACAACTCATGGATGGGTGAAGTGTCTTGGACAAAAATAGTAGGCTGATTTAGCATCTTTTTCCTTACTACTACTAAAAGAATAACACGGAATGAAGGGCTCTTTCTGAATATAGATCATTCCAATATCATATCAATCTGTTGTTAGACTTCTGTTTGATATTGGTAGAGTGTCGGATACATGTATTACTGGAAAAGATCATTATTTTTTAATTTAACCTGATTGGCGTATCCTTTTAATATGACTAATATTACAAGAAAGCTCTTTATAGTACAAGATAGTAGTTGAGTGATGGGTTTGAGATGCCCATGAGCTGTTGTAGCCTTAATGTAAGCAACTTGATAATCATGGTTATCTGGACAGATTTTTTAGATTGGACTCTATTTTATACTTTATTCCTTTATACTTAGTTGTGTGTAAGAAAACCTAAATAGAGTTTTCCAAGCACAAAATCCTTTAGACAGTCAGATTCTTGTTCCAAATCCAATACCAAATGACTCATTAAATATACTTCCCCATATAAGATAATAACTGGAGTCTTTTTTTTTAAGAATTAACAATGTTTACATTATTGTTTTTAAAATTGAGAACATTCTACATATTTTACTTATTCACATACACATACAAAAAATAGATTTTGAAACAAAACTTCTAAAAATATATAAATAAATCATAGAAATATGGGTTGAGTACTGATGATGATTATATCTGATAACAATTTGTATGACTAAAGTTAATAAAAATAATAAAGAGAAAAATAATACCAGAAAGATTGTTTCCATTTCAGTAATAATGTCTAATCTTTAGATAAGCCAACAATGCATCCTACTAGATAGCAAGTGATAATTGCATATTATGTATTTACAGTTAATCTTCATTCTGTAATTAACTAACATATGATTCTATGTATTTACTTTTATATTTTAAACTTCATTGGTGGATAAATTATTACAGAATTAGCAAGCTTTCACTTTAGATATCTATATCATTAATTCAATGGTTTTTCATTTGCATTTTTTCAGCTGCCTTGATTATACTTTTAAATTCAAACATATAACAAAAATACAAAGAGAGTTTTCAATATTATTAATTAGTCTACTTTTTATACTTTATCTTTAAATGTAAATGAATTAAGAAAATAAAAAATAAAATAAAAATACAAAAGATTAATTCACAACAAAGAATGGTACTAATTATTTAGCTGGGCTTGATCACTTGATGGTGTTGTTTTTTGTTTTTTTTTATTTAAAAAATTTAGATTTATTGATAATAGGTATATATAAATGTTTTCAATGATAGTTATATATGTTTATATTGTTATAAGTTCTTCAAGAGTTTGTGTAGAATGAGATGAGATCTGATTTGTTTGTTTAGTCAGATCATAGGTCAGAGAGAAATTAGTGTGAGTTTAGAACATTTTTAATGTCTATACATTAGTCAGATATTTGCATGTTTCTTTTACCTGTTATACAGTTTGTCAATCATTAGGATTGGTGTCATTTTGTAGGTAGGGTATTTTGAACAGTTTCCATGTCTGTTCATGTAGAAACTTTGAGGAGAGCATTCTGTCTTTCTTTTGTAGTTTTGAAAGGGTAGCAAGAAAGAAAGAGTTTGCTTCTGGCTGGGGAATGATAAACTTTAATTTACATCTTGTCACCCAGATAGAATATGTAACAAATATTGGCATCCTAATGGTGGGGAAGTCTCTTTCCTTAATACACTCTTTGATTGTTAGAATTTTATAGTAATCAATAATACTATTTTGAGATATTGTGAGTTTAACCCTTCCCAATCCTATGCAAGAAAGAATAATGTGTTCAAATGTTTCTTCATGCATTAAACAGTTTCAAAAAATAGGGTCTATGTTTCTTATACCTCTTTTGTAATGCAGGAGCCAATTGGTATGCATTGCATTTAGGTTCACCTTTATTAGATAGTCAAGGAATTTGGGTTCCAATTTCCAGAATTTGAATAAGGTGGTGATTTTGTAATTGGAACAGCCACGACTTGGTTTAATTTGAGGTGGTTTGGGGCTTATTAAATTGTGTGTATCTCATATGTTAATTTTGTTTTTGAATACCTCAGTAGTGGTGCCGTTATGTTGTTTTAGAAGGGAAATTACTTGGTCTAGCCAACCAGCCTTGATAGGAGGGGGTGTATCTGTAGGTATAACTTCTCTTAATATTAGGGGTTTGCCAAATTTTTGAATAAGGTTGAAGATTAGTGTGTGGCCTTTTTGATATTTAATGGCTTGAATGGAATGTAGAGACATTCCATTGAGTTTTCTGTGATATTGCATTCTTGAAATACTAATGGAGGTTAAGTGGTGCTTCCAGAACAGACCCGCACATATCCTATTGATTTTATTAATGAAGGTCTTTGATACAGATATGATGGGCAGATAGTAGGCTATTTTAGATATTACTTTCATGATTAGTAAGACCACCTTGTCTTGGAGAGATAAATAAACTTTTGAGAGTGTCTAAGATGATTTGTTGAGTCAATGATGGTATTCTGTATATATGTTTTGACATGGCAGAATGGGATTTATATATAGGGAATCCTAGAAACTTCTGGGGCTTGGCTAGAAAGTTAGATTTGATTTTCCTTCCATTAATAATCTACCATGATGATGACTTTTTAGGGTTTATGGTAAGCTGCAAGGTTTTAGAGAAATTTTTAAGGATTTTGTAGTCAGGTTTTAGGAATTTCTAGGATGGTAGGATAATAAGAACATCATCCATATAGGCGATGGTCTTAATCGATTTCTTGATGTGAGGGATAAATACTCCAGGGAGGGAGTTCTCTAATGCTATTAACAAGAGGATTAATGTAGCATAAAAAGAGTAGGGCACTCAGTGGGGATCTCTGTGGAATAGATCTGGTAGGGAAGAAACCATTGGAATATGACCTGTTGAGCGATATGTGTATTAGTCTGTTGTGGAAGAGGTTATCAATGATTTGGATAATTTCTGTGGGAATTTCACATCATCTAGTAAATCAAGTAGAGTATTAATGTTGACTGAATCGAATGCTTCAGTAATGTTAATTTGAACTGCAATAGGTTTGGACAATTTTTTAGATCTGATATGGTCCAGTAATATTTTGACTTCTCCCATTGCAGTTAGTGTGGATGATCCTTTTCTGGCAAAATGTGTTTCTGATATTTTGTTTAGGATTTTGTCTTGTATTTTTTTCTTTATGACTCCCTCTATTATTTTTATGAGGATAGGGGTCATGGATATGGGTCTTAAACTGTTGATGGATGTTGGATCTCTGTTCTTTTTAATAAATGGAACCATCACTATTGGATAGAGGTTGGCTATTGATCTTTTCTGTGATGACAAATAGTTAATCATTTTCATGATGATTGGGATTGTGAAGTTATTGAGGTGAGTTAGTACAAATTTGGGAATGGCATGCTTTCCAGGGTGGACATTTATGGGTAGTGCTAAAAGGTGGCTTTTGAAATCTGCCTCAGTGATGCCATGTGCATTTACTCTAGTACTGTCTCTTGATGTTTTGTGTACATCCACATAGTGAGCCTGAAGGCAATCTCTAAGGTGTTCTTCAATATGTTGAATCATTTGGAGGCCAGTGGTTTGAAAACCATTGATGGTTATAATTGTTGGAGTGGTTTGTTTTGATTTTGCACCTAAAGCCCACCGCAGGTATCCTCTTGTCCAACAGTGTTGTGACGGCAGGAAAATCTTAGATCTTTTAATAGCTATATGTTCTGCTATTGTTGTTTGTTTATGTTTATATTGATTTTTGAGGGCAAGTAAATTTTTTATAGGTTCAGTGTCTATAGCAAAAGTCTTGATCTTATTGTGAATATGTTCTAATTCTTTGAATAGGGTGGTAGGTCCTTTGACTTCCTTAGTATAGTGTGCTATCAAGGTCTGTAATATTCCTACGAATGAAAACCAAGCTTCTTCTGGAGACCTAGAAAGAATGTCAATCTTATGAAACAGAATGTATGTTTCAGAAAAAAGGCTTCTGTCATGGCAGCATGAGTTAGTACTCTAATAGTTTTGTTGAGACTGATTGTGATAGTTTCTAAACTGTAAAGAAGTTACTATTGCTTGGTTGTCTGAGAAGGTGACTGGCTGGAGAGTGGCCTCCAGACTGAGGTGTAATTCTGAGGTATAAATTAAGAGGTCTATTAGAGAGTGCTGAGTTTTATTGTAAAAAGAAAAGGTGTTGGGTGGGAAGCAGCCTCTTCCATTTAAAAAGCCTCGTTTGAGCAGGTGTAAGTATTTTGAGGTGAAGCAGTCATAGGAAATATTAAAATCCCCCATGAGGATTGAGAGAGCATTTTTATTAGCAATGAGCATAGTAGTTGTTGCCAGTCAAAAACAATACAATGCAACATTACTGGGCCATGATTTTTAAAATACTGTGACTTTTTTTGATTGCTTTAATTTTTTCTACTCCGTCTTTAATATTTCATTTGTAAGAGTTTTTTTTTTTTTTTGGCTATACAGCAATTTTTTTGGGGCTTTAATTTTTATTTTTTAAATCAATTTTTATTACCTTTTTTTAAAAATAAAAACAAACAAAAAATAACTTTTGTCTCTACCTTTTACAAGTATTTCTTAATCTACCCCTCCTTCCAAAATAATTGAAATAAGATCAAATCTTTTGACTTTTTCAACTTTCATTTTCTTTTTTTTAAATACAGCGACCTTTTTTTTTGCCTATACCATGAATTTTTTTGGGTTTTATTTGTATACTGCTGATACACTAAAACTTTTATTTTTAAAACCAACTTTATTATCTTTTTTTAAAAATAAAAACAAACCCAAAATAGCTTTTGTCTCTATCTTTTGTCTCCGTGAAAAGAAAGTATTTCTCAACCCACTTCCCCCCAAAAAATTAAAATAAGATCAAAACTTTGGACTTTTTCAACTTTTGTTGTCTTTGTTTTTTTAAAGATGGTGACTATATGGTGATTTTTTTTTTGGCATTATTTGTATTACACATTGTCTATTTTGCCATTTTTAATAACTTTTCCTATTAATTACATTTTTTGATCTTTTCAACACACCATCTCCCAAAAATTACCATAACATCAATACTTCAGACTTTTACAACTTTCATTTTCTTTTTTCATATTTAAAATATGGTGACTTTTTTTTGGCTATACAGCAATTTGTATTACATGATTTCTATATTGCCCTTTTTAAAAAGAATTTTTACTATTAATGACATTTTTTGATCCTTTTATTTTTTCCTACTATGTCTTTAACCTTTGGTTGCAAGAGCCTGACTAACATCTGTAAGTGGCACATTGTGTGTACCATTTTATTTGTCTCATATAATTTCTTGCGAAAGTGTGAGCTTGGCCGAATCATATTTGGCTCTATTTTTCCCAATGTTGTGCACACTCCAAGTTGTGTAGGAAAGCATGGGGATTGTGTGACAATTCTTAGTGAATCAGACTGCATGATTTAAGTAGAAATGAAATTACTCTGCTATGGAGATATAAAAACTTGTGGCCACTTGAAATCCAAATACCATCAGATGATATGGTAGCGATCAGTGAATTGTGCGAATTCGCATAAAGTGTCACAAAGCACAAAACAGGCTGTAAAGTTTCTGTGCAATGCCATCACATGGTTCTGCAATGGCTAAGATAAACACAACTGTTTTCTTAGCTGTGTGTGTAGGCTGCAAAAATGGCATTTGTAGCTGTTTTGGACTGGTAACAATGCCAACAGGTGGCAAAGCCTGGCTAAGTTATTAGTGCCCAAATAACTTTTAATGTTATCTAATTTTTTAGAAAGAGAGTTTTAATATTGTGAAATATAGGGTTAAATGTTTGATAGCTTCTGATGAATAAGAAAGTGTAAAGAATCCAAAATAGTAATTGCATATATTGAAATATATGTTTTGAACAATGCATTGGTAGTATTTTCTACCATAACAGTAAACTGATTTTAAATACCAGTTTTCATTGTATTGTAAGAGAGATGCATTGTTAAGCCTAAAAATTTATGAGGTGTAGAGGAAAAAAATGGAAAGTATAGTGTTATCTATAAGAATATTGTAAATAGAAGATTTTTTTATTAAAGTGGAGTGAGGGTTTATTAATATAGTTATTAAGTACAGCATCAAGGATTGTTTTCTGAGGGTAGAAATATAAGTATGTTATCCATATAAGGGATATAATTAATGAAATATGTATTCCTGGAATTTTCCCTTTCTAAAGAAGAGAATTGATATAAGTAGTGAAAGAAGAGAGCTAGGAGGAATTCTTGAGAAATAAAATTATGTAGATGAAATCCAGTAGTAATTTTCATTGAATGTGATGTACACTTCTCTATTTATAAGTAGAGTTAGCAATAGGCAGATGTGTGGGATTGCTATATCATGATCTTGAAGTAATTTAAAATACTCAACTAATCATCTTTAAACTTATGAAACCACCAAGTTTTTAATTTGGTTTACATTCTCAAATTGATAACCATTCAAACTATAAGTTGCTGAGAATTTTTCATATCTTACTGACTGATAAAAATGTTGCATTCAAAACAATAAGTACATCCTATAAATCATCTTTTGAATTATCTACAATAATAGAGTTGTCAGCATACTGCAAATCCAGAATACAAGAAGTAGAAGTTCTGATATCAAACCTGTACTTCATGTTGTTTCCTCTTAAGCTGCCTACAAACAATTACAAAGACAACTGTCATAAAAGTTGAAAATAAATTTGGAGCATGTACATTAACTTGTTTAACACTAGTTTTTATTTAAAATATCTCAGGTTTTTCATTTTAATCACTCAGAGCTATATAATATGAATAAATTTTGATGAACAATCAATTAATTTCAAACAATGCCATAAACATGAATCAAATGCCTTGACCAAATCAATAATATACAAATAACTTTTTGTCTTTTTTCTTTGCCTAGCAGGAAAAACCATGGCAATAGTACTTCCTAATTTTCTAAAATTATGAGTCTCTAATAATCAATAATCAATTACAGTCTATTCAACAAAATCCTTGAAATTGTCATTATTAATAATATTATCATTCATGATACTTACTGAAAACATGTGCATTCTCTTTATTTTTAAAAAGTAAAACAATACAAGTATTTTAGGATTAAGAAGCATAACTTTTTGAGTACATGTATTCCAATAGTTTTGAAGTTATCATATCACCATCATATTTTAAAACTTCTTCAACTATTTAATTAGGATCTTCAGCCTTTTCATTCTTAAGGTTACAAAGTAGCTCTCTTGATTTCACTAAATTGCAACATTTCTTTATATTTAAGTGAATAGATAAATGGATATATTATGAAAAGTTGACATCCTAATTCTTATACCATTATCTAAAAAATGAACAAAATATTCCTTCTACTTGTTGTTTAAAGATTCATTGTCATCATGAGATGAGTTCAATAAAATTATGTTACTATTTTTCAGATTTTTATGTTGATTTCAGTGTTTTAAAAAAGATCTTGAATATCTATGATCAAAAAACATATATTGTTTGCAGTTTTAGTCCACCAATTATTTTTAAGCCTTTTAGTCAATGATTGAACTCTGCCTTTAGATCCCTTATATTTATTATAAAATTTCACATTCAATTTATTATTCTTTCAATCATAAAATGACACATTGCCCTTTACTTAAATTTACTAATAAAATCATTGCTAAAAAACAATTACAATTCTTCTTTTTCTGAAATCAAAAATAGATTCACTTGTATCTAAAATGCACTTCTTAAAAAATTCCTTGCTTCAGGAATATGATAATCCTGAACGTTCAATTTAGCAATTTTAGTGTTTAATAGTTGTTCAAATTTAGTAGATATAGTAGACAATTTATAAGAATGAACACCAATTTTCTTGTAAATGTACCTGGAATAAGATCTACTTTTTAATGGATTTATCATTTTACCCTTGCATAATACTAGTCTAAGATAAATATTATTGTAATATATCCTCTAATTGCTTTGGATGTTAAGAGAGTGAAAGTTTATATATATCAAATAAATTTATGTATAAAATAAGTATAAAAAGAAACATTAATTTTGCTTGTATAATTATTACGTAATATTATTTTATAAATAAAAATCATTTCATTACATTTTGTACACTAGAAACATATTAATTCTGCATTGAATTCAACATATTAAATCTTTTTGATTTAATTAAAACAAAATGAGTGCATGATACAAAATTATTTACAATAAATACATTTAAATTTCCAGTGTACTTACTAACTTAATTCTGTTTTAGTTTAATTTTTTTTAGACTTTTTCAGAATATTGTTGTTTATATTTTCTAATTCCATGAGTAAATGTTTAAATGAGGCAAGCCCAAGGTTTGGAAAAAAAAATAATATAAAAATATTTTACAATAATCTATTTTGAAGATTTTAATATTTGGAATTCTATAAAATAGTTATGAAAAGTAATAATGATGTCATAACAAAAATATCTGTAAATTGATGAGTATAAAATTACGAAAGAGAAAAAAGTTTCAAAAATTAAAATCATTTTGGCATTGAAGGAAATTTGTTTTAGTAATAAACTAAAATGTACTGTTATTAAAAAAAGTGGTGACATAATGAATTATATGGAAGAATTCTCAAGAAACTTTACAGTAATAAAAAAACAAAATGGCTTCTATAATTATCTTTTGAAATTTTCAAATATTTTAAATAAAACAGTGAGACATGCTATTAAATATATGAAGAATGAAAAACTCCAAAAAATGATGGATATAATGTATATATTTTTAAAGATAGCAAGTAAAAAATAAATAAATTGTTTTTAAAGCAAAATGCCAAATTTGTTTGAACAATAAAGCTATTTCAGAAAGTTGAAAGAATGTAATAAAAATATTAATATTTTAGAAAAATGAAAAAATATTAAAAAGCATACGCTTATTAGTATTTTGCAGATTCTATACAAAATTTCCACTAAAATAATTACAATTTATTTATAAGAAAACAACTGTATTTAAACGAACAACAACAAAAAGCTGAATTTAAAAGTAGTTACAGCATAGTAGCCATTTTATTTAATTACAAACTTTACTTTAAAAAGGGAAGTTTACATTTATCTGATAAAACATTTTCCTCAGGTTTCTTATTTGGCTATCATCTAATTTATTTAAAATCTTTACAATAACATTTACTGAAAAACAACTTACTCCTTTTGTAAACATATCTTTTCCTTCATATGAAAATGTTGTCTATCAGCATTTTTATCTTCTCACAAGTTTGAATATACTATTGTGTTTCTTTAAAAAATTATTTCTCTTTATACTTCATTGGTATAAAAAATGCAAAAACAAACAAACAAACAAACATGATAATTGCAATGGCTTTTCATTTTATTGTAGTCTATATTCACAGATTAGTTAATATGATTTTTCCATTTCAAAACTGTTTCCCACAAAATATAAGCTTTTTAATATACTTTTCTATGAATATCCATTATTGCTATATACAAAAAGTTATCACAGAAACAATGAATTCCACTACCAAGCACGCAAAAATTACTCTATCTTAACTTGTAAACAAAATTAAATATTGGGATGCTTATGTAATTACTTACCCACAAAATTTTAGTAGATGCTTATAATTCAATTATTTATCTCACCAATTAATTAACTATTAAGAAATTAAAATTCTATTTTTGAACTCAAATATTTAGATTTTTTCATTTTCTCTTTGTGGCTATGAGAAAAAAAATTTTTTTTGTCTATTTTATTGGATTAGATACATTTTGGAACATTATAACTACTATCACTTATTCTTTTTCATCGTATTAACATTATATTTTTAAGATGCTGTTTTGTGTTTAATCTCATATTCTCAAAATTTCAATCCTTTTTTTTTTCAATAAAATTAACTTAAATATCAAACCTTAACTTTTCCTGACATTAATGCAGACACTTGCAGTCTTCTCTCATTATCTACGAATTTGTAAATCTACATATGTTTGATACTTATCTATTTTGGAATTTATATTAAAAGCTTTTTATATTATAACTTTATTAAATAGATTTTAAATTTTCTCTCTTTTCCTTTTCTTTATAAAACGACAAAAGATGTAACCTTGATATATATATATATATATATATATATATATATATATATATATATATATATATATATATATATATATATATATATCAAGGATTAACAAAGTCCAAATACATTATTCCTTAAAATAGATTTATATACTTAGTGTTACATATTTGACAAACTATAAATTTATTTATGTAATCTTTAAAATAATTACACTTTTTTAAATTTATATAAAACCGCAATTTTTTTACACTATTTTTTTTTCAGGTGTGAATTTGATATTTTTTGTCCATTTTTGCAAATGTAAAAATTTATTTTTTTGAATGTTGATATTGTATTTTAATTATGTATTTTTATATATGATATTAATTTCTATATTATCATACCGAAAAATTATAGGAAAAAAAAAACACCAACAAATACAAGTAATTATTTTACTTTGTATTTGCAGCTTATAATTAAATATCTGATTGTCTACGCATTTTGGCAGATTAAAACTTTGAAACGTCAAGACATTGCATAGCAGCAGTGATTTGATTACTTGGTAAATTAAAAACATTAACACTTACAAGGATAACTCTATCTTTTCAAACTTTTAATAATAGTTTTAATGTTGCCATAGCTAGTCAATTAGAATGTACATTTCTGAGTATAAAAATGAAAAACAGTAAAAAATAAATAGAGATTATAATCACGTTACTTTCCGATAATATAGTTGCTTTAATAAATAATTTTTCAGAGTTTCAGGAAACGATACAAAATTAGATCTAAAAATAAATACTAAAAACACTATAATAATAAATTAATCAGTACTATTAAAAACTTTATGATCGACAATTCTCTCTTTATATATATATATATTGATCAGATTGTTAATATAGATAAAACATTATGATTAAAATTAAATTGGGATGGATATGATTGATAGAAATAATTTAATATTTAAAAAAAGTATGCTTATGTATTTGAAAAAGGTTTTTACAAATGCACTTTGTTTGTATTTACTTATGAGTTTAAGACTTAGATATTTAAAAGAAAAATAATACATAGCCTTTCAATTTTACAATGAAGTAAAAAAAAATATTGGGAGTAATAAGAAAAAAAAAGCAAAACATATGAGCATCTAAATGAATATATATCATTGAAAAAATTAAAAGATCAAAATAAAGTTAGTTAGATTTCTGGGGGAAAAAAGGATCATAATAGACCAATAAAATGTTAAACTGAATTTCAAAAGATTGCAAAGAGCATAGAAAAAAATTGCAAGAGAGATGGAAGGGATAAGAAAGTTTTCTGAAATGATTTGGAGAACGGAGATATGAATAAACGAACTAGATTCAATTAGGGCAAACTTCATCTTACACTGTGTGGACAATGGTTAAAAATAATTATGATGATAAATATTTATAAAAAGATTACAAAAACTCAATTAAAAACTGGATTAGTAAATATAAAAGAAATTAAAGGCAATTATAGAATCATTTATAAGTTAATACATTTTATATTCAAGTACACATAAATATCTACACACACTATAACGCTTCAGAAAAAAGTAATTTAAAACATATAACACTTATAGAAGACTATAACTTTATTTAAGTGTAATTAATTTTAAAAAATTTATAAAGAAATCAGATCAAAAGAAATATATATATATTACAAAACATGTTTATAATACATTTTAAATAGAATGTTTAGATGAAAATCTTGAATGCGTAGAGTAATCTATTTTAAATCAACTTAAGTACAAAGTACTTAACCTAAAACAACTGCCCTAGGTCAAAAGTCAATGTAAACTGAGAGACTGATGCATCCAAAAGGAGAATCCAGGAAAAGCGGATCCTTCATCAGTTTATCAGTTTATTTTGATTTTTGGCCTAGGGCACTTGTTCTAGGTTAAGTGCTTTCTAATTAAGTTGATTTAAAATGGTTACTCCACACATTCAAGGAAACTTGTTTATATATCTTAGATCTTTTAGCTTCTTTTTTAAATTATATTTATCTTACATTTTGTTTTTCGTTTGTATTTTAAAAATATTATCATTACTTTTATTTACATTATGCACTTCAAAAAAATAAATATCATTAATTTTATCTAAATTTTGAGAAAATTAGACAAAATACTATAAGCAAAATTTTTGAATAATTTGTTTGCAACATCGAATAAATTATTTTTATAAGTAAAGCATTATTGTGTTTATATATATGATTTGATTTTTTTTTTTTATGAAAACTGAATTGTCAGAAAAATGTGACAAAAAGAGATATTTAAAAATAATAATTTTGAAAATTAAAAAAGTTTCAATTTTAAAGATAACCCTGATTAATAATATTTTAAGTCAAGAATTATAATTAGTGAAACAAAAATGCTTATAGTATCTCTATGAAATAAATATCCAAGAGTCGAATATCAATGATATTCAACAATTAATAATATATACATGATACATCAATCAAAGTTATAGGTAAGAATTTTTATCCAAAAGCTAGCTTAAATTTAATAAACTTAATAAGTTATTAATTTTGATTACTAGATATGTGGATGCAAATTCAATATTTTTTTAAAGCAGTCATTACTATCTGTCTATTGAGTACTTAAAAATACAATAGATAGTTTGAAATTATAATAATAAAGTGAATTATTCCTAATGTAAATGTTGAAAGTAATTATAGAAAGTCATGAGGTGCTTCTTTTGATAACTTCATCTATAGAAGATTTTTGTTTCATTACAACACCAAGCAATTTAGAACACATAAAAGTAATACCATAATAGTTCAATGGCAGATAGGGTAATAAAAGTATCCAATAGAGTGTTTCCTTATATATGTTTTTTTTATCATGTGTCATAGCATCAGCCAGGAAGTGAACCTGCTACCCTGGGACAACTGCTTGTAAAGCAGCTGTCACTGACCTTTTGACTACCAATGCTTGACAATGTTTTTGCAATCATATTGATCTCATTTCAGGGCATTCCTGAATGTAATGGAAAGCATGTGAATTACAAGCACCCATAATTACTGCATTGAAGATTCTTATGCATTTTATTTCAGAAATTTGGTACGAGATACATTTTTGTTTTACTAATTTTAATTTGTAACAGATTTAAAAGATTTTTTAAAATATTTAAATACTAAAAAGGTAAGAGGTGTCCTTGAATTTGGAATTAGTAATCAAAAAAATAGACTAAGTTATCAAAGCAAAGGTCACCACTATTTGAAATTCATAAGAATGGACTATTACAGAAATGAGATAGAAGATGAAAAATTATTATAACATTAACAAATTATCACAACATATAGAATACAGTCGGGTCTTGTTTAATGCGGTAGATAGGTTTCTCAGAAAACATGCACAAAAGAAATCACATAAAAATAAACATAACTTACTTTGAAAAATGGGGGATAGGTGCTGTAATTTTTAGAATTTGCATAAAAGCAAAGCAACAAGAAAAAATTACTTTAAAATTCACATTAAAAAAATAAATAAAGTATGACTAATAAAAATTTTTAAATATTTGAAAAAAATTAATACAAGACAAACTTTTTAAACTTATATTAACTACAGTATTTATTTTTACATTTTCCATACATATTTTAATCATTACAGCTAGCATTCATTTGTAAACTGGTAAAAAAATCAGATTCGATGTGATGTGATGTATTGTGGCTTCTCCTTAAACAAAGTCAAAACATTTTCAGCAATTATGCCCAGAGAAATCTATTAGCCACTTTATTTTTATTCATGATGTGATGTACAACTAGCACCACTTTCAGTCTTGTGCTGTGTTAATGGTTTTCTGTTTCTGTATTAAAAAAATGAGATCACAATCAAAACAAAAAGATTATACATTATCATTAGTAAGATTATTTTCAAATCAATAAAATCTTTATTTACTTAAAAATCTACAATTATTTATTTCTGTTATACCTAACAAAATACATTTTAAAAGTTTAAAATTTTTGAATATTTATTGCGATATTTTTATGTGTAAGTATAAATCTATTATTATTAATTATTCATTAGTATAAGTAGGTTATTTACATAGAAGCTAAGATTCTAAATACAGCTTCTGGCCATATTCACATTAGCTGTTAATATAACATATTTTTGAAAAAAAAAAGTATTTTAAGTCAAAATAAGTTATTAATAATTTACATTTTTTGATATCTAATAAATATAGTGAAATATGAAGGATATTAAGAAGAAACATGAATTGCATAACTTCAAAATCACATTAAAATAACCCAAACAAAATGAGACCCAGCTGTATATAAAAATCATAAACATTTTTTTGAAAAAAATGTTCATTTTTTTTTGTTATTAAAAGATTGATATAAAAGGATTAATAAAAAAATCCATGTGTTTTTTCCACTTAATGATCTATATAAATTTCAAACTATTGTATAGAAAAATATTTAAGTCAATTTTTCCATTGGATAAGTAGTTTTCAGTAAGTATAAATGTTATGAAGTCAATTTCTACCATTTTTGTCAAGCAGACAAAGCATAAGATAAAATGCATATTGTTATTTACTTGATTGAGATAAAAATCCTCTTTATCTTTTCTAAAGATACTGTGACTTCTTGAATCACAAGGGAAATAAAATATTATTTGTTGTCTAATAGTTTGATACATTAGCAAATTTTGATAAAATCTAATTGCAAATTTTAAAATAAATAGAATAAAAAATTTAAAGCAGTCTTGTGTTGTTAGCCGATAGGTATTGCAACCACCATGCAAGCAAGTAGTTGGTTGCAGACAGTTGTGGGTTCGCATCCCAGCTGATGCTATGGCATAGGAAAAAGAAAAAAATTTAAAGCAAAGTATCTTATTGTAATGGTCTTAGGGTCTTTTAAGTTGAATTGTTTTTGAAATATATTATTTTTAATGTAGAGGTAATATTTTGATCCTAATATTAGAACAGATAATAATTACAAAATACATTTGTGTATAAAACTGTCTTAAGGCTTAAAACAAAATCTATTGACTTAATATATAAAATCAGAAATAGTGATAATGCTATATATGATTTAAAATTCAAATTTTATTTTATCTTTGATGTATGATTTTAAGTAATTACATATTCAGATTCTTGAGATCACAAAGAATTCTTACATCTACCAAAAAATATTAAATATATTTTTTATCTTGTCTTAGATTTATCAATATATCACAAGTATCAATAGAAACTTGGATTTGATGTATCTTTTTGTGAAGACATTAAATACCCTCATAGTAAAATCTTAATATATTGTCTTGCGTTCAGCAACTACAGAATTTTTTTAATATTTTGTAAATACTATTTTAAATATCACAAGAAACAAATTATTCTTTATCTTTTTGAGTCATAAAATAGAATTGAAATAAAATAGTCTGAAGCAATTAATAAATTCAACAATTAATTATATAAATAGCTTAATGTTTTCAGCACATTTCTATCCAAAGTGACTGTAATTTTGAATTGACAATTATTATATCATTTTTTAAAATAATGACTGCAGAGTTGAAAAAAGAATAAAGAAGAATCAGAGTTTGTAGACTATAAATTTTAACTAGTAGAAGTATAAATAAATGACTTTACATTAGTATTAGAAAAAATATAAATATCACACTGACAATATAATATGTTTTTATTGGATGAATAGATATTTTTTTATAATTATTTGCAGAAAAATGGAAAATTGACTTACATATACATCATATTTTTCCATATGCTTTGTTCTGAATTGATAATAAACATATAATATAGAGTAAACTCATATCAAATATAAGTTAATACAATAAAAAGTTTAATAGACAATTATTTGCAAGCTTATGCTGTGACTGTTTTCTTATTCAAGACTATTATTGGCTTATGCATTATAAAACATTTTATTTATCTTATATTCAGAATAATTAATTTTTATTTTTATAATAAAATTATAAGAATGAGCAAAAAGATTATAAACTTTTAATTTAGTTGCTTCATATAATGTTATAATTACAATTATTTAAATTCTCCTTAAAATATATTTTTTTAAATTTTTTTACAGGTTGATGATAATAATAAATGTTCAGAAGTAGTTGGATGAAGATTAATTGTATCTTGATTTATTGAAATATTTAATTCTATTTTTATTTTGTTATATTTTAAATGTAGGTCTTAACTTACTGAGATTAGATTACTGTCAAAATTTTATAATGCATAGAGCCTACATCAGAATAGTCCTATCAATTTTTATAGTTTTAAATTCAGGGGTAGGAGAAAATTGATTGATATTGGCAGATACAAACTATTGTTAAGATCATTTTATAGTCAATAATTTTGCAACATTTGGCATCAGTACTTATCACTAACATAATTATAAGCAATGTAACCATGTCAGTTATATTTAAAACAAAATAAATCCTTTCCTTGAGAATGATTAATACCATATTAATAATAAATTAGCAATGTGATATCTCAACAGGATTGTCACATTTTTTTAGTGCTCCAAATGATCAACTTTGAAATTTTTATTAAAAAATCTTTTATTTAAAAGCCATTTTTGCATATGTAGAAGTTTTCATATATCAAACAATGGCGGTTATAATATTCAATAGAAATGAAAATTACAGGAAAATTAATAAAGTGTATTTTATAATATCAATAATATTTAAGAGCAGTATGTCTAACAATATTTAGCATTAAAAAGCTTTATAAATACACTGTAGTCATTATTTTATCAGATATGTTTGGCTAAATTGTTTAAAAAAATAGAGAATTATGCCCTTTAAATTCATTCCTCAGAAGAATTTTTGTTTTTTATAGTTGAAAACATAATCTCATTAACCTCTATTTTAAATCCTCCTCCTCCTCCTCCTCCTCCTCATCATCATCATCATCATTATTATTATTATTATTATTATTATTATTATTATTATTATTATTATTATTATTATTATTATTATTATTATTATTATTATTATTATTATTATTATTATTATTATTCATTACATGATACTGTTAAATTTTATGATTAATACTTGATTCTTTATCTAAAATTTGTCTAACTTTATTATATTTTGCTTATGCTTAATTTCTTTTACTAAAGTATTAAATGATATAATATTTATATTATTCTGCAACAATAATTTGAAAAATAATAGTATATGTATTTAATTAATTTAGAGCAGAGCATTTTGTTTTCGCTTCATTAATATAATTAAATCCTTAAGTTATAGGCTAAAATTGTATATTTTATATATTATTTTTAAATCTATTTCTCTAATCTGATGCCCTGCCTAACATCTTTAACAACATACAATATGCCTACTAATGCATTGTATTGAGGTAGTCCGTTTTCAAAAGCAACATTTATTTGGTTTTGTTTATTTTTTTAATACTTTTATTTAACTCAGATTTGTAATTGATTTTTAACATACATTTATCAAATTGATTTCCTTCAATTTTTTTTACATGTATTAGAAATTGTTTTTTAATGTGCCATGAATTTGTTCTCAAATATTATATAGGCTGCACACAGTTTTTATTTTTCATTTTAATAAAAATTGGAGTAATTATAAATCACATGCCCTCAGACCAGCTGCAGTGTTATATATTATGATGAATCTTGTGTCTCATTTTTCACCCACATCTCTCAGCACTGTTACTTGTACAAAAGAGCTCTGAAGAAACCCAAATATAATTTCATTCTTTTGGAACACCAAAGGTCTATTGGTCATATATTCAAAACATCTTCTTTCATCATCACCCATACAGAGCACCATAACTCTAAACATAAAGTTAAAAAAGCATGGCTTCTAGCTAGAAACACCCATGCTACAAATTGGTAAAAAATTTGTATAAAACTGATAAAAGGCTGATAGGTCTGTAATTTCTAATATCTTCTTTATCACCTTTTTTAAATATTAATACTGCATTCTTTCAATTACCTGGCACATCTTTATCATTTAGACATTTAGAGTATAACTTTGCTAAAAAAATTCTATTTCTTCACCTGATAAGTTTAATATATCAACTATCATTCCATCATTACCTAGAGCTTTTCCTTTCTTCATAAATTTAATTGCATGTCTCACTTATTCATTTAAAATTTTGGGCAATTTGGAAGATAAAATAAATGTAGGAGATACTTATTTTTTATTACTATATTATTCTTGATAGAAGACTTCTATCCATTTCAAGATGTCATCTCTCTTTTTAGTAATAATTTCATCTTTTTTTCTTATTGCAGATATAAATTTCTTATCAATACCAAAATGTTGTTTTACACTCTTAAGATTTTTAGTCTCTTCTATAGCTTTCCTTGCTAGTTCACAATTATACTTTCTTATATCATTTTCAACTCTTTTCTGCACCATTTTACAAAATTCGAGATATTCAACCCCTTTTGATGCATCATTTTCATATATCTTCATATTCCTTCTTTTCCTCATAAATTCTCTAGTCTCAGTAGAAATTTTATTGGTCAATTGCACTTTTTCATACTAGCTATCTTTGTTGCAGTTTTTAAAAGTGTATCAATTAGTTTCATATTAATTTCATTCAAATCTGAATCATGTTCAAAATCTACTAATACTTAAAACCGATTTGTAAGTTCTAATTTCAATTCATTAGAATGTTTCTGAAGATTAGGAATATCAACTGTAAATATTGTTTTTCTTAATAATTTTTGTCTCTCTAGTTTTGCATTAACACTATCTTACATTTTTCTAATCAATGATCACTCTCTCTGTTAAATTTATGAAGAACATTACAATCTTGAAATGGGTATTTTCTATTAGTCAAAATATAATCCAATTCTGCTGTACCTTCATTTGGATGCTTCAATGTCCATTTCCTTTTAACATTTTTTTCAAAAATGAATTCATAATATAAAGTTTTTCTTTTTTTACAAACTCCACAAGTCTATGGCCTCTCTCATTTTTATTGCTCTAACTAAAATTATCTACAGCACTTTCATCTTTTATATATATATTTCAAAATTTTATTTTATCTCATACTCTCGAAACATATGACCAAAGACATTTGGAAACGATAAATGATCCCCAAAATACACAGTTGGCCCAGACCACAATCTCTTTCACTCATCTTCAACAATTGCTTTATATTATAAAGATAAATGTATAGACACACAAACATACATAAATGTTTAAAGTTTTCATGAATCATTTATGTAGACAGTAGATTATTATAGAAAGTTTTTATGTAAAAAATCTTGATTAAAGTTTCAACTACAATATAATTTAGTAGCAGTTAGCAAAATTAGTCATGTTATCTAAAGCCTCACGATCTATTATTAATAATAGTAACAATATAAAGAAATGATACCAAAAATACTATTCTATGCAAATAACGCAAGGCAAATGCAACGAAATCTTTTGGTATAACATAGGTTAGATAAATATTATTGTTATTAGATCATGTGATTTCAATAAGCATAATCAATTTTAATTAGTGATTGCCTAGCTACATTGTTGCTGAAATTATTATCTAGATAATCACAAGGAAAATTTCAATTATATTTTAATGTTTATATATATAGTATATTATTATATATACGTTATAATAAATTTATAAAAATATTATTAAATTGCTGCTATATAATCTTGAAAGACAATTTTTATTTTATATTCTTGACTTTTTTTCCTGTTTCCAATATTATTTAAAGAAAATAAATTGGAAGAGCAGAAAATTAAATGCATGAATAAATAAATATTAGATCTATAAAAATGTCAAAAGTATATTGAAATTATATATATATATATATTTAAATATAACTCTTTTATAAGTAATTATAAGTCAATTTGTTTTTTAATATTTAAAAGAAATTATATATATAAAAATGTAATAAAATTATTTTGTAATTATATAGAACGGTATATTCTGTGCCTAAATTAAAATAATAATTAAATGCTGATATACAAATATGTAAGTCTCACAGTATAATAATTAATTTATTCATTTGTACTGCTCAAGATCGACAGTTTGAATCATAGTAAAATAAGATTCTTTTTTAGATATCAGACAAGTTTAGAATTTTTCTTATCATCCATAGTTTACTCAATTTGCTATATATGTCTGATCCCTAAATAATTATCTGGTTATTTTTAACTAGAGTACAAAATAAAAAAGAGAAACCATCACCTTCTCTGTTTTATGACTAGTTTCTGAATATTAATTTTTTTATTACAGGCTTTTTTTGTAGAGAAAAAATGATTTGGCCCTAAAATGAGCTATTACAGTTTAAAGTATCTTACCTTAATCATTATATCATGAGACCAATATGATTTCAGATTTTCTGGTGCACTTCTCAATTGAAATCTATTACTGTTTCCTAGATTAAAATTTGAGACTATCCTCTCTCCTTATGCATGTACTTCAAAGAGTTCTTACTATTGGCATGTGAACTACAAGCTTGAAGGATATACATCTACACAGAGAGGTTCCATTTTTACAAACCTTCAGACAATGATTTATACATGATGATTAAGTTTTCAATGTTCGAGTTAATAAATGATTGAAAGATGAAATTACTGGGTGTAAATTTGATTGTGATGATAGAAATGAGAGAGGATCACAGAATTGTAAAGTTTTCAGAAAATAAAAATATTTAGAATTTTTTCTTTGAGAAAAATTCTAACTGGAAATGGACATGGATTCATCAAAAGAATTGGATTATATTTTGACTAATAAAATATATATATTTCAAGATTGTAATATTCTTAATAAATTCAACACAGAAAGTAAACACCAGTTAGTGAAATGTAAGATATGTTGTGTTAATATAAAAGTAGAGGCAAAAATTATTAACAAAAACAATATTCACAATATTTCTAACCTTCATAAACATTTCATAAATTTAAATTAGAATTTGCAAAATATTTAAAAATATTACCACATTTTAAAGATGGTTAAGATTTGAATGAAATCAATAGGAAGATAACTGATATTGACAACTGTATCAAAAATAGGTAATAAAAAAAAGCAATTTTACATGTAGAAAGAATATAAAAATGTTTTAAAAAGATCTATTAAAAAGGATTGAATATCTAGAATTTTATAAAATAGAATTAAGTGACATAAGATGGTCAATCAGTAAGAAAAGCTATAGAAAAGAATAAAAGATACAAAAGTGTAAAACATCTTGGTATTGGTAAGAAACTTATTTCTGTGATAACAAAAAATAAGATGGAATAATTACTAAAAAGAGAGAGGACATAATGGAATGTATGGAAGAATCCTATAAAGAATTTTATAGCAATAAAAATTCTCTCAAAATTTCTCCATCTTTCACTTTCCCCAAAATTTTAAGTGAAGAAATGACACATACAATTAAATGTATGAGATTAATAAAAGCTTCAGATAATGTTGGAATTATAAATAATATTTTTAAAAAAGCCAATAATAAAATAAAAAAAATAGTTGGCAAAGTTATATATCAAATGTTTAAATGTCAAAGATGTATCAGATGATTGGAAGTATGCAGTAATAATATTAATATTTAAAAAAGGTGAGAAAGAAGATATTAGAAATTACAGACTTAGTAGTTTTTTCAGTTCTATAGAAATTTTTAAGGAGATAACTACAACTTGTATATAGAAAACTTTGGGTTTTAACCAACTAAAAGAGAAAGCTGGATTTAGAAGAGTTTATTTAGCACAGTGAGTCACATATAGATATTGAAAAAAGTTATAGAAATGACTAATAAATATAAGTTGTGATTATACTTTGGATTTGGAAAATTGTGAAATCGTAATTGATTCTACAAGCATTTGTTCAGTGAGTAAAGTATTGGATCATTAAAATATAGATGCAAGACACAGATATTGTCATATTCTGAAGAATATTTATTATAATGCACCAGAAATGTTTAGATTACATAGATATTTTAGAAAAAATTAACATTGAGAAGAGTGAACAATAGAGTGATTCCATATCATGAAACATTTTCCAGCAATTCTGTAACAAGTATTTTGTGGATTAAAATGGGAAGCTAAGAGATGAAAAGAAATGAAAAAAATATCCAGGTTTTGCAGTTGATATAATTTTTTTTTTGCAAATAATACTTCAGAGCTGCAGAAAATATTGCAAGAATTATCAGATGAAAGTAAAAAATTAGGATTAAAGATAAATGCTAAAAAGTCTAAGTAATGTTCATTAATTTTTTCAAAAGAAGAAAATAAAGATTGATGATAATGAATTGGAAGAAATTAATGATTAGAAATACATTGGATAGATTATTAATGTAAATGGAAACATAATAAATTAAACTAATTATAGAATTTTTAAATTGGATGGAGTTTTATAGACAAAAATAACCTAATATCAAAAGCAAATATACCCATCTGTTTGAAAATGACAGTTTTTAATATATGTATCTAACCAGATCTTTCTTATGGATTTGAGACATGGGCATCTAGCAGACAATAAATACAAATATTTCCAACCATTAAATGAAGTATGGAAAGATTAGGTTAGGAGTAATAAGAAACAATTGAGAATAAAAATATATGGATGAAAAAATAAATTTGTGGTTGAGAGGTCAGTGCGACTGCCTTGCACTTGCAGGCAGTTGCCTGGGTTGCGGGTTCGGGTCCCGGCTGATGCTATGACACTTTTAAAAAAAATAAACAGTTGTCCCTGATAGCATTGAAAGAATTGAGACTGAAATGAAATTGTGATGGAAATATTGTCAGAAAAGATGATAATAGATGGATAGTTGAAATCTTAAACTAAATTCCAAGATATTTTAAAATACCTAGAAAGAGACCATGTGAAATGGATGGATGAAGTAAAATAGTGTGCTGAGGTATATGAGAAAAGAAGATAGAAATTGGAGAAACTGGATTAAACTTGGAAAAATCTTTATTCTGCAGTGGATAAATAATAGTTGAAAATGAGGAGTATGATGATATATTATGATTAAAATTTCATTGATTTTAAACATTGAATATTTTCACAATCAAACATGCATACATAATGTGTTCACCTTATTAATGTGATGTCATTAATGGGCTAGACATCATTTTAAAATCAAGTAAGTTACAGTTATGATATAGAATATTCAAATATAAATATATTGTCTACACTAAATTTAAAAGAATTATAAGGGACTTGAACTCAGATTTTTGAACTCTCTATTGCTATATACTACATCTTATTCAACTGATACACATGACCACATATATGTGAAAAAGATAAATGATCTCTCTATTTATGTATTTTGTGCTGAACAGGCACTCATCAGTTGGTCCAGATCACCATCTCACATACATATGTACAATCAGTTCTCAGTTTATATTAAGATATCAAACCTTCAAACTTTAATGGACATACCAGTCTTTTTCACCCTCTAACTCTTCAGCCACCATATCATTGAAAATATGATGATGGAAAACTCAAAAGCCCTGATTGATGTTATTATTACTGGCATACTTATGTTGACTTTAAGTCACTCTGATCTCTCATTTTAACATAAACTGAGCAATGATTGTATATCTGTGAGGAGGATGGTGATCTGGACTAATTGATGAGTGCTGGTTCAGCAGGAAATATGTATATTGGAGATCATTTATTTTTTTACATGTATGTGGACATGTGTATAGAGATTGAAAGTCTGAGTTCATGTCTCTTATAATTACATTAAATTTAGTATAAACAATATACTTATAACTGAAGATTACATATCCAGCTTATATTCTTCACATCCCTCTTCTGTGTAGTTAAATGGACATATTAAGGTACTATATTTGAGAGGTCAGGTTGATTGAAGTCAATGTGTGTAATACAATAATATTAGCATCAACAAGGGCTTTGAGGGTTATATCATTACATTTTCAATGATATGGATTGCTGAAGGGTTGGAAGGTGGAGATGATAGAAGCTTGTCCATTAAAGTTTGAAGATTTTCTATCTTAATATAAACTGAGCATTGACTATACATATGTGTGTGAGATGGAGATATGGACTAACTGATGAATGCTGATTCAGCATGAAATATGTATATTGGAGATCATTTTTTTCACATATATGTGGTCATGTGTATAAGTTGGAGCCTGAAAGTCTGAGTTCAGGTTCCTTATAATTACATTAAATTGAGTATAGACAATATACTTATATTTCAATATTACATATTCAGTGTGTATTTTGCCCATAACTCTTCTGTGTAATGAAATAAACATATTAAGGTCCTATGTGTGAGAGGTCAAAGTGGCAAAGTCAACATGAGTATAACAATAATATTGGCATCAATAAGAGCTTTTATTGGTCCATCATCAAATTTTCAATGTTATGTATGGCTGAAGAGTTGGATGGTGGAGAAGATTGAAGCTTACCCATTAAAGTTTGAAGATTTGCTATCTTAGTATAAACTGAGCACTGATTGTACATATGTGTGTAAGATGGTGATCTGGACCAAATGGTGAGTGCTGTTTCAGCACAAAATATGTATATTGGAGATCATTTGTCCTTTTCACATGTATGTGATCATGTGAATCAGTTGTATAAGATAAAATATATAGCTGTACAAAGCTTGAAAGTCTAAGTTCAAGTCCCTTATAATTATGATATAGATAAATTAGGCTCTACTTTTAGCTTTTCTGACAGTAATAAGTTTTATTTAAAATACATTATATATATATATATATATATATATATATGTATTTTAAATAAAACTTATATATATATATATATATAGAGAGAGAGAGAGAGAGAGAGAGAGAGAGAGAGAGAGAGAAATTTTCATTCAAACCAACCAAAATGAATGAGTTGGATATAAAAGTGATTTTAGCACACTATATTTATATACACATATTTGAAGAAACTATAGGAAAGGTCAATAAATAGTAGAAGCTGTTAGGATTTGAATTTATAGATTATGAAAAGAAATTTGCTTGTATAAGTATTTTTTAAACCTTGAGGCATAGAGCAGGATATTAATAAAATAATATTTATCAAAATGATAATTAAAAGTATTAACATTGCTAAAAATATACAGCAAAGTGATTTTATCTCTCCAAAACCCTTTACTATAGTTTAATTGAAAAATATTTTGTAGTTTAAAAGAGAAAACTATGAATAAAATAAAGGGAGAACATTTAATTCATTTACATGTTGTAGTTAATGTGATTGCTTTTGTAAATAGTATTTCAAAGTCTTTAAAATGTTATAAAAATTATCAGGTTAAATAAACAATTAAGATTAAGGATAAATTCTAAAAATATGAAAATTATGTCAAATGAGCTTTCACACAAGGATAAAATAAAAATTGACAACTTGTGACTTAGAAAAATTAAAAACAAAAAATATCTTGATTAGATCTATCAGATTGAAACATAATAATTAATTATAATCTTAAAATTAAACTTGATAAAAATAACTCAATATTTAATATGCATATTATTTTGAAAAAGATTTTATCAATTTTTATAAATGAATCTAAGATCTGAAAACTTAACAAAAGAGCAATATAGAAAGATCATACCACACTAAAAAAGACCAAATAGTAATGGGAAAATATCAAAACCATACACATAGATCAGCAAACAAATATCATTGACATTATTGAAAAAATAATTAAGGTGGAATAGAACTAGGCTGGATATGTTTTCAGAAAATATGATATTACATGGACAACAGAAATCTTAAGCTGTATTTTACGGCATTATACGTAACCTTTTGTGAAATAGGTGAATGAAAGAGAGAAGTTTACAAAAACATATGTTAAAATAAGAAAACTGGAGAGATTTCATCCTATAACTAATTAATTGTATTTAAAAATAGTGATGGCAATTGTATATATTAAAAAATATAACTTTTTAAACATATATATATATATATTAAAAATACTTTAAACAGGCTTTGTGCTTTAAAATTCATAATAATCAAGCACATTTTGCTGACAGAGGGACATTTAGGTTAAAGATAAGACAGCCGCTCTTATCTCTTTATAAAAGTTGCTGTCTTGTGTTGTGGTTTGGAAGGTCTTTTTGTCAGCAAAATGTGCTTGATTATTATGAATTTTAAAGCACATTGAATACAGATTAAAGTCTGTTTAAAGTATTTACATATGCTTTCTGTGCACTCAATAAATTAATTAAAAATGGAAATAGATGAAAAGTCCTTGTAAACTGTTAATAAAAACAATATTGCCTATGTCTTTATGTTAGATAAACCATTAGCTGTATAGCAACTATATGTTTCTATTCTTGATTCTTTATTTGGAATAAATAAAATGAGTATTCTGTAATTATTGATAAATTGTATACAAAAAACATTGGTTTAAAACATTAAGAGAAGTTGTAATTATAAATTTATTTTAAACGCACATTATTGCATTAAGTAATATTTACTAAGGTTGTAACCTCAGGAATATGCGTCTGAAAAATGCGAAGGTAAGGTTAAGACCTGTAGAGGACCCTACCTTCGTATTTTTCAGACGCATAATCATGAGGTTACAACCTTAGTAAATATTAATTAAGAGAAGTTATAAAAAAACTTATGAATATAGGATATCACTTTATATTTGATTTTCAGATTATGAAAAGTTATTTGATTTTATATATATACTGCTATAATTAAATATTTGAATTATCTTTAATTGACAAAATCTATTGTTAAAAGTGTTTGAAAATATTTATTAAAAGAAACATCTTTTGGCTAGATTTTATATTGGCACTAAGGAGTTTAGTAATTTTATTTCTCCAAATACTTTCCAAAAATTTTATAGGAATTATTTTGTGAATTACTTCAGAATTAAAAATAAATAGAAATTTTTCAAATGTCATAGTTTTTAAAATAATATTTTAAATAAATAAATTTTTTACAAAAGCTATAAATGAGAGGAATTAAGAAATATAAATAAATACTAAATATTAAAAAATAATTATTATATGACATATTTTTTTCAAATCAAGTTTTACAGAATCAGAGATTAAGAATGACAATTATCGAAGTGTTTCTATGAAAAAAGATTTTGAAAACTTTCTGACTGGAAATTGTAAGTAGAATAAGATTAAGAAAATGCTTTTACACAAATGAATTCTAGTGTTATCTATAATAAGCTCATACAATCACTGATTATGCATGCCTTCTATAAATGGCAAAAATAAAGAAAGAATGTTGTTTTATCATACATTTTAAGGATTTGTTGCTATTATTAGAATCCTAGTCAGAAAAAGATTTCTACAGTTAAAAAAAAAGCAAGAGTACTAAAATATATAGCTATAGCCCGGAGTTAGATCTATATAACAATTTAAGCAGATTGGCTTCCATTCAAAATCTTAGGTTGTTTTGATTATCAAGTTTTTAGTTTAAATAGTAAATGGGAGTTAAATGCAATTGATAGCTACATAAACTTCATTGACAAAGGCAAACCCATATCTGAGAGTAGTGATTTGAATGTACTACCATTTGATAATTACTGATTAATTAAGCATATTATTGGTGGCACTAGAGTCTCATGCTCTCCACTGAGTTAACCGGGAGCTTATTGGTGGCACTAGAGTAGTTTTGTTATTTACATATTTACAAAAAAGGATAACTGTAATCTTTAAAATGAAATAACTCATAACAATTTCATTGTTTAACAATTTTCAGCATTTTTCCTTCATTAAAATCAATTCAAGAGAAATAAAATCAACAATAAAAACATCAATTTGTGAAAAATCATTTCATAAAACAATTGTTTTCATTATTCTAGTGAGCCAGAATTTTCAGCTCAATAATTATATAACCCATTAGCACAGGATTGCCCCCTAAAATTTTCTTGATAAATAAGTAGATTGATTTAAATAATTAAATAATAAGGATTATGTTTATACAAGTTTATTAACAATAAAAGTTTTTATATAATATGAATTGATAAAGAATATAGTAAATTACAATATAAATAATAAAGGCATAAAACATACAAATAACAGTTACTTAATTTCATAAAGAAGTCATGGTCCACATCAAGGTATTAATAATTACTGATGGTAAATCAGATATCATCACTGAATTTTAAAGTATAATTAAAATATGAAATGAATTTTAATTAAATTGAACTTGGCTATTAAATAAAAAGTAAATTTTCATTACAATTATCTAAATAAGTTTACCAAAGGCTTGATGAAAGAGATCTTATTTTCTCTCATCTTTTGGGATGTATTAGAAATTCTGAAATATAACAACAACCAGTGAATAGAAAAAATCTTTAAATAGTGCACTGCTATCATGGAACAAATTCTAATCTCTTTAAGTCATAAAAAGCAAAAGTAGTTAAGGTCACTAATTATATACTTTTATCAGATAAGTTGAAGGAAAACATTAAAATTTATTCCTCTTCCCAACTGCAAACATTCTTTAAAATATAATAATAAAGTAATCAAAAATTGATTACTGCTTCACTATTCCATATATTGTAGATTTTACTAGATAAAAAAAATACATGTTAATTTCTTAATACAACCATAAAATTATTATCGTATAGGAATTAAAAATCGAATTGATAAAAAATCAAGTCAGATGACCTAATTGTAATAAAGCTCGTATTTACAAATGTTATATATAGAGTAAGTTAAAAACAAACTCTTAACAAGCTTCAAAAATACCCTCAACCTCAGACCGCGGTTTTACATTTGTAAATCCGAACTTTATTAAAATTAGATCATCTGACATGATTTTTTATCAATGTAATTTTAGTTTTTTGCTATTAAGGCTTTGGCGATTTTATATTGCTAGAGCTATTAATATATGGTGTATCTGAATTTGGTTCAGTCCCATACTGCTATTTGAGTTAGATAGCTGGATTTTTGGACATTTAAATGTCTCAAAGTTTCAGATTTTTTTTGCAATAGTTAGGCATTGATAAAATGCTAGACTAGTTCTAGTATTTTTATTCCCTACCACCTCACTGATGACGCTAGAGGCAGAAACCGTGGTCTGAGGTTGAGGGTATTTTTGAAGCTTGTTAAGAGTTTGTTTTTAACTTACTCTATATATAACATTGGCTGCAGAAGGGAGTTTGCTATTAACTGAAAGGAAACCCTTTGATTCCTCTTGGAGGCCTTAAAGGAACTGAGCAGGGCAAATTCCTAATGTCCACTCCATACGTTCTTGTTGTTGCAGCTGTTATTACTATGTGTTTATTCATATAGTATACGAACATGGATGGGCTGCTCACCAACACGCATTAGCCAGCGTGGTGAGTTTATTGGCTTTTTACCTCTGAGTTTAAGATCAAGAAACACCATGGTCTTTCTTCTCAATGCCTGATAGGGCAGAATGAATGTTTGTGTAAATGATAAATATTTTTCCAATACATATATACAATTATGACAGACAAAAATAAAGCATGGCCCTTATTCCCAGGAGGCTGTAAAGTCACCAACCAAGGCAGCGGTTGGTGGCCGAAGGCGGAGGGTGCTAAGAATCCCCTGATTGCAGACCCAGGCTGCCATTTGATGACAACTTTTTATTTAGGTACTTACAACTGCAGATCACTTTCAAGTGAAGGAAGATTGCAAGAATTAGAAGAAGAACTCTCTTATATTAAATGGGATATTATTGGACTTTGTGAAGTTAGAAGAAAAGGTGAAGAGACAATTGATTTAAAAAGTGGACATATATTCTATTATAAAGGCACAAATATTGGAAATACAAGTGGAGTAGGATTCATTATAAATAAAAAGTGGAAGAACAATATTGTGGAGATTGATGGTGTATCAGACAGAGTGGCAAGATTAGTTATACAACTTAATAGCAGATACCAAATGCAGATAATTCAGGTTTATGCCCCAACAAGTTCTCATAGTGATGAAGTAGTAGAAGATTTTTATATGGATGTACAAAAGGCTTTTGATCAGAGTAAACAACATTTTAAAATTGTTATGGGAGACTTTAATGCTAGAATTGGTAAACAAATGAAAGATGAAAGTGCTGTAGGTAATTTTGGTTATGGTAATAGAAATGAGAGAGGACATAGACTTGTGGAGTTTGCAGAGAAAGAAAAACTTTATATTATGAATTTTTTTTTTGAGAAAAATGCTAAAAGAAAATGGACATGGAAGCATCCAAATGAAGGTACAGCAGAATTGGATTATATTTTGACTAACAGGAAATACATATTTCAAGATTGTAATGTTCTTAATAGATTTAACACAGGAAGTGATCATCGATTAGTAAGATGCAAGATATGTGTTAATGTAAAACTAGAAAGACAAAAATTGTTAAGAAAAACAATATTTACAGTTGATATTCCTAATCTTCAGAAACATTCTAATGAATTTAAATTAGAACTTACAAATCGGTTTCAAGTATTAGTAGATTTTGAACATGATTCAGATTTGAATGAAATTAATATGAAAATAACTGATACACTTTTAAAAACTGCAACAAAGATAGCTGGTAGAAAAAAGCAGCAATTGACCAATAAAATTTCTACTGAGACTAGAGAATTTATGAAGAAAAGAAGAAATATGAAGATATACAAAAATGATGCATTAAAAAGAATTGAATATCTCGAATTTTGTAAAATGGTGCGGAAAAGAGTTGAAAATGATATAAGAAAGTATAACTGTGAACTAGCAAGAAAAGCTGTAGAAGAAAATAAAAGTCTTAAGAATGTAAAACAACATTTTGGTATTGGTAGGAAATTTATATCTGCAATAAGAAAAAAAGATGGAATTATTACTAAAAAGAGAGATGACATCATGAAATTGGTAGAAAATTTTTATCAAGAATTATATAGTAATAAAGAACAAGTACCTCCTATATCTATTACATCTTCTGAATTGCCCAGAATTTTAAATGAAGAAGTGAGAAATGCAATTAAATGTATGAAGAAAGGAAAGGCTCCAGGTAATGATGGAATTATAATTGATATATTAAAAGAAGCAGGTGAAGAAACAGAATTTTTTTTAGCAAAGTTATATACTAAATGTCTAAATGATAAAGATGTACCAGATGATTGGAAGAATGCAGTAATAATATTAATATTTAAAAAAGGTGATAAAGAAGATATTAGAAATTACAGACCTATCAGCCTTTTATCAGTTTTATATAAAATTTTTACCAAGATAATTACAACTCGTCTACAGAGAACATTGGATTTCCACCAACCAAGAGAACAAGCTGGATTTAAAAGTGGTTTTAGTACAGTAGATCATATTCAGGTATTGAGAGAAGTTATAGAAAGGACAAATGAATATGAGTTGTCATTATGTTTTGGATTTGTAGATTATGAAAAGGCATTTGATTCTATAAACATTTCTTCAGTGATTAAAGCATTGGATCATCAAGGTATAGATCCAGGATATTGTCATATTTTAAAGAATATTTATAAAAATGCAACAGCAACAATTAGATTACATAATGATACTGGGAAAGTCAACATTGAGAAAGGTGTAAGACAAGGTGACTCCATATCTCCAAAACTTTTTACAGCAGTGCTGCAAGAAGTATTTTGTGGATTAAAATGGGAAACTAAAGGAGTGAAAGTAAATGGAGATTATTTAAGTCATTTAGATTTCGCAGATGATGTAGTTGTTTTTGCAAATAATGCTTCAGAGCTGCAGGAAATGTTGCAGGAGTTATCAGATGAAAGTAGGAAAGTAGGACTAAAGATAAATGTTAAAAAGACTAAAGTAATGTTTAATCGATTTGCTCAAAATATGAAAATAAAGATTGATTATGATGAATTAGAAGAAGTTAACAGTTACAAATACCTTGGTCAGATTATTAATACAGATGGAAACATAATGGAGGAAATTAATCATAGAATTAAACTTGGTTGGAGTGCTTTTGGTAGAAATAACTTGATACTAAAAGGAAATATGCCTATGTGTTTGAAAAGGAAGGTTTTTAACAAATGTGTTTTACCAGTTCTTACTTATGGATCTGAGACTTGGACACTCAATAGAAGAGCAATACAGAGACTTCAGACCACTCAAAGAAGTATGGAGAGATGTATGTTGGGAGTAACAAGAAGAGATCGAAAACGCAATGTATGGGTAAGAGAACAAACAGGTGTTACTGACCTCATTGAAAAAATTAAAAGATTGAAGTGGAGTTGGGCTGGACATATTGCTAGAAGAGATGATAATAGATGGACAATTGAAATTTTAAACTGGATTCCAAGAGATTGTAAAAGACCCAGAAAGAGACCACATGTGAGATGGATGGATGAAATAAGAAAGTGTGCAGGGGTGATGTGGAGAAGAGAAGCTAAAGATCGAAGAAGATGGATTAAACTTGGAGAGACCTTCATTCTGCAGTGGATTGATAATGGTTGATAATGATGATATATAACATTTGTAAATACGAGCTTTATTAAAATTAGGTCATCTGACTTGATTTTTTTATCAATTTAATTTTAGTTTTTTGCTATTAAGGCTTTGGCGATTTTATATTGCTAGAGCTATTAATATATGGTGTATCTGAATTTTGTTCAGTCCCATACTGCTATTTGAGTTAGATAGCTGGGTTTTTGGACATTTAAATGTCTGAAAGTTTCAGATTTTCTTCTCAATAGTTAGGCATTGATAAAATGCTAGACTAGTTCTAGTATTTTATTCCCTATCACCTCACTGATGACGCTAGAGGCAGAAACCGCAGGCTGAGGTTTAGGGTATTTTTGAAGCTTGTTAAGAGTTTGTTTTTAACTTACTCTATATATAACATTAGGAATTAAGATCTTATCTTTATTTATTAGTAAAAAAGTTTAATATCTTTTATTCTCTTAAACCCATTTCTTTATTATAATGAGTAAAATTTATAAACACTTTATCTTTGTTATTATATATATTGTGCCATTACAATTTGGCAGATAAATGTATATATGTATATATATATATATATATATATATATATACACACAAATGCAAAAAACTGCATTAAGAACAAAACTTTATTAACATTAACACTAGTGTACTGCTTAACATTCTTTCTAAGGATAATCATCATAAAGTTAGCACTGTTTTTAACAGAAATGGTATAATAAGACCTTGTTTAAAAGCTATAAATATTAGCATAGTGTTTGTGTAGTGCATTAATTACTTACAGAAAATCACTTTTTGGAAAGAGAAATGCAAGATTATTTTTTATGGCATAATTGTCTTTGAAAATGTGCCAAGACTCCTTGACCTTTCACATGCCAATGCATTCTGAGCATACAATGCTGAAACATGTGGGCTCAAATCAATGACTAGAATTAGTGAAATGCCTGAAAAAACAGATTTAACATCCAAATGTGTTTTGCTCAATTATACATGTATTTATGTCAAGCCAGTTGGGTGAACAGGTTAGACAGAGATTGACCATAGTAAACAGATATGCATGAAGAATCTTGGCATTTAATTTATATACAATATGGGAATGAAGATCCGGTGGTAGTCTATCTTTTGAATTATTGATTAACCAGTTCAAAAGAGAAGTATGGAGTCCAACTCAATGGATAGAAGCAATAATTTTATGAATCAAATGAGTGACTTTGGGTATGTAGGAAAGAGACAATGAAGGTTTATTCCTGGTTTTGGGTGAAAGTGTTGCTTTTTATAATGAAAGTTCTTAATAATTTGAATGAGAGATAAAAATTTAAATCCAATATTGTGCAGTTCAGATATAAATATGATAATATTGTTTCTATGATCAGATTTACATTTATATGACTATCCATTGAAAGCATGCTAAGCACTACAATACAGTTTTTGCATTTGTATATATATATATATATATATTGTAACGTTTATTTATATATGTTGCAAATATATTGGCATTTGGTAAAAGCTAAAAAAATAAAAGTAAATTTAGATTATTTTTTTTGACTATAATTTTTTTTAAAAAAAAAATAACGTACAATGAAAGTTAAATTATTCTTTCGTTTTTTTTTATGTAATTAGAAATAAAAGTTAGAATTGGAGAGAACAAAAGACACAAATTACCAATCTAGATAAGAGAAAGTAAAAATATTTCAACTAATTAAAGATGGCAGAGTTATGCTGAAAAAAATTAAGACTTTGTAATTTAAATTTAAGAGAGAGTGTACAAGATTATTATCTTATATGCTGATAAAAAGACAAAAGAGTGCGCAGAAGTTTCATAAACTGGATCGCGATATAAAAAGGAGAGGACAACTTCAATCTAGGTCTTCTCTTTAACTTCTAGTTACGTCTCTGAAAGTTGGAGGTTTCCACGAGCATAACCTGTGGCAAGAAATATACTTCTACACAGGTATGCCCCTTGCTGTACCAAGCTGTCACGCAAGCATGGAAACGGGACTTGTGAAGACCGCTTTTTGCAATAAAAGGGTCACTACAACCGTGCCTTTTCTCCAGCTATAGAACGGAACAATAATGGAAGACGCCGGCAGGAGAGACCAATGGAAATTCTCATGATCTGGGATCCCATAAACCTACATGAACTTACCGGTAAGTTAAGAATAAATTTTCCTGATAGTGACTTAAAAGTTTGCAAACAATTATTTATCTAAGCTTAGACTACCATCCTGATATAGACTTTTCGTATTCAAGGGACTTTCTAATAAAGAATTTTATACAAGATCTTGGGACATTATTAAATTGCTTTAATTGCTTAATCTGTTTTTGTTAATCAATTCATTATCTGGATTGGTGTGTGTGTACTTTCCTGTTTAGTTAATTCGTAATTTAACTTATAAATATGTTTAGTTTGTTAGAATAAAAGAGATTTTACTTTTATCAACCTTTTCATTGTGCGTTATTAATAATAGTTGTTTTTTTTTTAGTATTAAATTTATTATTAGTTTAGTGGGATTTAAAATGGAATTTACCTTGCCAATATATTTAAACAAGCCCAGGAATAATAATCAAAAAGGAGAAAATAGTTCTCGTTACGGTATGATGCAATACCGATTAGTTTAAAAGCATTTTTTTTCTGTTTAGTTTACGAGTTACAATATGTTTGACACCGACTCAGTGGGTCTAATGACTCTGGCGCCCTCATGTAGAAATTAAAAACTGAGTCAGCTCACGATTGTACTTAGCAATAATTCTAGGCCGAGTTGATCAGGAAATATAGCTATGTTTTTAGAATAGAAATATAACTTTCTTCTTTTTTGACATAGCTTGATCAACTCACGCGCAGTTTATATTAGCGTGTAAAGGCCTAGCAAAACGGAAAACGTTACAATGGCGACCCAACGTGGGGCTTCGATTTAACAACTACAACCTGAGATAAGTTGTAATGATAAAGAACGTTACAACGATGACTCAAAGAAACTCACAGCCGGAAAATAAATAGTAATTTTTTTAAAAAAAAAAAAATTATAAAAACTAACTAACTAATTAAACCCTGATTATTAAAATATAAAAAAATATTTTTTTAATATGACTTCCAGAAAGAAAAAAAATGTATGTATATATTTTTTGATATGTCTAAAATAAAACACGATCGTGGCTGATGTAGACATAAGTCACAAGTATTTGACCGGGTAGGCGGTTACTGAAGAGGGGAAAAACATAGCCCCGAGTCCTAGTACGCAGTATATTAACATAAGACCACCTTTATATGCCCATCAGACTATTTCTAGCAGGGATCCCAATAAAGGGGAAGGCGGACCAAGTTGCCGCGAGCCTGTAAGACTCAAAACGATGAGCAATGCTCGTTAGTGCTTATAACTTGGGCTTCTTATCATTACTATTACACTTAAGCGGAAAGGACACAGATGAATGTTGAAATATTTTCCATTCCCGCCGTGTTAGACCTAAAAGTGGGCGTTAAAGCCGAACGTCGCTTGTTGAATGAGTCTACGGAATATATCAGCACGCTACTGCTACAAAAAAAAACAACAACAACAACAACACGAATATGAATTTAAAAAACTTAAGAATAAAATTAGTGTAAACCCCTATTTTATTCTCATCTCCTGGCACTGGTGGTATTGTAACGTTTATTTATATACGTTGCAAATATATTGGCATTTGGTAAAAGCTAAAAAAATAAAAGTAAATTTAGATTATTTTTTTTGACTATAATTTTTTTTTTAAAAAAAATAATGTACAATGAAAGTTAAATTATTCTTTCGTTTTTTTTTTATGTAATTAGAAATAAAAGTTAGAATTGGAGAGAACAAAAGACACAAATTACCAATCTAGATAAGAGAAAGTAAAAATATTTCAACTAATTAAAGATGGCAGAGTTATGCTGAAAAAAATTAAGACTTTGTAATTTAAATTTAAGAGAGAGTGTACAAGATTATTATCTTATATGCTGATAAAAAGACAAAAGAGTGCGCAGAAGTTTCATAAACTGGATCGCGATATAAAAAGGAGAGGACAACTTCAATCTAGGTCTTCTCTTTAACTTCTAGTTACGTCTCTGAAAGTTGGAGGTTTCCACAAGCATAACCTGTGGCAAGAAATATACTTCTACACAGGTATGCCCCTTGCTGTACCAAGCTGTCACGCAAGCATGGAAACGGGACTTGTGAAGACCGCTTTTTGCAATAAAAGGGTCACTACAACCGTGCCTTTTCTCCAGCTATAGAACGGAACAATAATGGAAGACGCCGGCAGGAGAGACCAATGGAAATTCTCATGATCTGGGATCCCATAAACCTACATGAACTTACCGTAAGTTAAGAATAAATTTTCCTGATAGTGACTTAAAAGTTTGCAAACAATTATTTATCTACTTAGACTACCATCCTGATATAGACTTTTCGTACTCAAGGGACTTTCTAATAAAGAATTTTATACAAGATCTTGGGACATTATTAAATTGCTTTAATTGCTTAATCTGTTTTTGTTAATCGATTCATTATCTGGATTGGTGTGTGTGTACTTTCCTGTTTAGTTAATTCGTAATTTAACTTATAAATATGTTTAGTTTGTTAGAATAAAAGAGATTTTACTTTTATCAACCTTTTCATTGTGCGTTATTAATAATAGTTGTTGTTTTTTTTAGTATTAAATTTATTATTAGTTTAGTGGGATTTAAAATGGAATTTACCTTGCCAATATATTTAAACAAGCCCAGGAATAATAATCAAAAAGGAGAAAATAGTTCTCGTTACGGTATGATGCAATACCGATTAGTTTAAAAGCATTTTTTTTCTGTTTAGTTTACGAGTTACAATATGTTTGACGCCGACTCAGTGGGTCTAACGACTCTGGCGCCCTCATGTAGAAATTAAAAACTGAGTCAGCTCACGATTGTACTTAGCAATAATTCTAGGCCGAGTTGATCAGGAAATATAGCTATGTTTTTAGAATAGAAATATAACTCTTCTTTTTTGATATAGCTTGATCAACTCACGTGCAGTTTATATTAGCGTGTAGAGGCCTAACAAAACGGAAAACGTTATAATATATATATATATTTCTTTGTTATGTAGAGAGATATGATAGGACTGGATAGAAGTTAATACACATATGAAGCATGCCATATGATGCCATTAATTTTTTATCATAATATTAAAGATAACTGTACAAGTCAACTCTAAAAAGAAAGGATGATATTATATGAAATAGATATTACACTAGATACATTGATGTTCAAATCTTTGCCAATATTCTGAAAAAACAATATAGATTACAGATTAATAAAGGTATAGAAATTTTTTTTAGCACAATGATATAATAATGGATTAAATAGTCAAAGATTTTTGGAATTGAAATTCAGCAGGCTGATTGCTGTGTACAGCCACTCACTCGGCTTAACAATCAGGTAAATAGACAGCAGAATCCAAATGATTAGACAAATAGTTTAATAGAATTATCAGTCGGATAAATAATATTACATATATAGTTATAAGACAATTAAGTTTAACTTACGAATGCTGGCCATGTAGGCATACAAAAAAAACATAATATAGATCGGTGTGGCCTGCAAATTTCCTAGATTCACTTTTTAACCTTCAGCGGTGGAGGTCACTGGGTTTGTTCTGTAGCTAAGTTAAAACTTTTGACTTTCATGTGCATTCAATGAGTTCCCTGCTGCAAGTGCTGCTTAGTTATTTTTTGTTCCTTCTTTTTTCTTGTTAAGGAATGTTTTAGAAACCAATTAATTTTCAGCTATGTCTTCTTTTAGTAATCAGCACTTTTAATCTAGCTGCTTAATTAGTTTCTAATCTGGAGCACTTATTTTAATAGCGTACCAAATTTAATTACAAAATTCCTGTCTATTTCATTTAATAACTTATTTTAATAAAGCATTAATTATTATATACATATAACTTATTTTAACAAAACTTATTAATTATTATACACGTATATAGCACCTCCACCACTTCAGAAATTATTGTTTCTGAAGTCTCACATAGTCTTTTAAGTAAGCAGGTTCTTTTCTTGTTCTTGAAGATCTTCATGAAAATGTTTTCTTTTTTACTGGCATTTTGTTGGTCTCTTGATCATCGTATTTCTCTTCCACTGGTGTTTTGATAGCTCCTTCAGTTTCTTGATCATCAGATTTCTCTTTGCTTTTGGGAATGTGCAGTGCTGCAGTACTTCCAGTTTGCACTAATTCTTCTCGACGTCTCACATAATTTATATGCTTGTACGTTGTTTTTCCAGTTTAAATAAAAATAAACTCTTTCACCTTAGATTCTTTATTAAAAGTGGTCAAAATACTTTTAAAAAATAATTATAACATACACCAAATCTTTTAAAAACTTGTTTTTATTTTTTTGCCATCAAAATGAAATATATATTAAAATAGATTTCCAATGTTTCGACTATTTCTTTATTTTTTTCTATAGTCTTTTTCCAGTTTCTGTCTCTACAAGTATTATTTGTTTTGACAGAATTTCTTTTATGAAGGCCTTTACCCAGTATTTCCTGATAACATCTCTAGCCCAGACTTTTTCTCCCTTGGAGTAAATAGTATCTCCAGTGTAGCTTTCGTAGTGTGTAGAGTTTTGTTCTGGGTGGATTAACGATAGTTTCATGCAAAGTTTCCATCCGAAAATTAATTCTGCAGGAGATTTTCCTGTAGCACATGGAGTACTATGTTGATATAATAAGGCAGAATGTAAGGTGTCTTGTATATTTGCAGTGCCTTCCTTCCGTAACGTTTGCTTCAAAGTTTGTACTGCCTTTTCTGCAATACCATTGGACTCCGGGTGATATGGGGGTGTCGCTAAGTGTTTAATTCCCCATTCTGTGAGAAACTCTTCAAATTTAGTGGATGTGAAACTGGTACCATTGTCAGACACAATTGTTTCAGGAATCCCATGGAAAGCAAAAATCTCCTTCAGTTTTGCGATTGTTTCTTCGGTACTGGTGTTTTTCACTACTCTATATTCCATCCACTTTGAATAAGCGTCGATCACTACCAAAAATATAAAGCCATGAAATGGTCCAGCGTGGTCAATGTGAATATGGCTCCACGCTCTTTCAGCTGCCGGCCAAGCAGCATATTTTTTCTCATGCATATTTGCATTTATTTGGCAACTTTCACATGATTTCACATATTTCTCTATGTCAATATTAATTGCAGGCCACCATATGTAACTACGAGCCAGAGCTTTGGCCCGCACTATCCCAGGATGACCTTGATGAATTAAGTGAAGAATCTTATTCCACCCACTGCTCGGTATCAACACTCTATCATCCATTAATATAATCCCTTGTTTATGGACAGTCTTTGTCTTACATCCCATAAGGTTTTATGTAGTGTCTCGGGCTGACTTTTTGGCCAGCCTTTGCTGATCCAATTACTTAAGTATTTATATCCATGGTCTGCCTTAGTCCAACTAGCTACCTTTTCACTGTTTATTAATTCGTTGTTCCAATTATCGATGTAGTTAATGGTTTGGTCGTCTTTTTGTAGTTCAGCTTTAATGGGCATTCTTGACAGTGCGTCTGCGTGTTTAATGATCTTTCCTTTTTTGAAATTTAGATCAAAATCATAGCCTGATAACAGATTAACCCAACGTAACATTCTAGGGCTTAGATGATCAGGGGCAGTTTTATTTTTTGCTAATAATCCCAACAGCGGTTTATGATCGGTAAAGATTTTAAACTGTCGACCATACAAATATTGGTGAAACTTTTTTATCGCAAATATGATAGCCAGCGCCTCTTTATCTAGTTGACTATAATTTTGCTCAGCTTTTGTTAACGTTCTGGAAGCGTAGACAATTGGTCGCTCACCGTCAGCTACTGTATGGCTTAAGACTGCCCCTACTCCAACTTCGGATGCATCTGTTGTCAATATCAATTCGAGGCTACTGTCGTAATGTACTAATAAGCTGTTTGACGTTAATAATTCTTTCGTGTCACAAAAAGCTTTTTCTTGGGGTTGATCCCAAAGCCATTTTTGGCTCTTTTTTAATAAATTGTATAGCGGTTTTGCTATGTGAGCTTTCCCCTTAAGAAAAACTTCAAAATAATTAAGAAGTCCTAAGAAAGCTTGAAGTTCTTTAACATTTCTGGGTCTTCGGGCTTCCTTTACGGCTGCAATTTTTTGAGGGTCGGGTCTCTTTCCCTTTTTTGAGATTATGTGTCCCAGGAATTTTAATTCAGTTGCCATCCAGATACATTTGTCTGCGTTTATTTTAGCTCCGAAACTACATAACTTGTCGCAAACTTTTAAAACTCATTCACGTAATTCCTCTTCTGAATTGGCCATGACCAAAATATCATCAAAATACGGTGTTACACCATCCATTTGCTGGAACAGCATGTCCATTTTGGCCTGGAAAATATTTGGTGCAACTGTAATTCCATAAGGCAATCTATTATACTTAAACAACCCCTTATGTGTTGTAATAGTTAGCAATTCTGAGGTGCATTCAGAAACTGGTATCTGGTAAAATGTGGCCTTTAAATCAATTTTAGCATAGTGACTTGCCTTTTGCATATTTGCCAGTATTTCCCTGACATTTGGTACAGGATACTGACTTTTAGTGAGGTTTTTATTTATTGTGGTCCTATAATCTCCACAAATGCGGATCTGCCCATTTGGCTTAGATATAACCATGATTGGAGTGGCCCATTCCGTTTTCTCGACTGGCATTAATACACCTTTACTAACCAGATTTATCAACTCTTGTTCCACCTTAGTTTGCAGTGCAAAAGGAACTTTTCTGGGTCTGCAGATAATGGGGGTCGCACCACCTTGTAGCTCTATGTTTATAGGCATCGTAATAATTTTTCCCTCATCACTTTTAAATAACTCACTATATTTATTTCTCATTTCTTGCTCAATAGCAACTTTATTTATCACACATATCTCTATTCCCAAAGCATCGAACCATTCCCTACCTATAATAGGATTTAGACCGCCTTGTACTATATATAACGGTAGTGTTCGAACCTTACTATTTAATTCAATCTGAGCCATCACCTTCCCTAATATTTTCATACTATTTCCGCTAGCGTCTTTTGCTCTTAAACTTGTCTTCATTAATAAAGGAGGATTTTTTCGATTTTGCACTACTTTCTCCCAGTCTTCAAGTGTCATCATTGACATGCCTGCTCCGCTGTCAATTTCCATTTTCACTGGTGTCTTTAATAAATTAACTGTCAGCATAAACTGATTTCCGTATCCAATCTGTGTATTGTAAATATCACACTTTTTTTTATTTTCGACTTTACAAGTTGGCGAGTTGCCACGATCCTTTTCTCCTTTATTTCGACATACTTTCTGCAAATGCCCAACTTTACCACAGGTCCTACAATGCTCCTTATTATATTTACACTTACGAGCCATGTGGCCTTTTTTTCCACAGCAATAACACACTATCTCATATGTTTTGCTCTTAATAGGTTGGGACTTATTTTCAGTTTTCCGAATATACGCATTACCGTCATTTTTGTGGGTAAAATTTCTAAATTCTTCCGATTGGTCGAGTACTATTTCGTGGGCTACTCCCATTTTGGTTGCTTCATCGTACGTCAACTCTCTTGAGGCCAGTAACTGCTGCCTAAGCCTATCGTCTGACATGCCCCAAAGTAATTGCTCAAGCAGATTATCCTCTAAGGCATCGCCATAACTGCAACTTTTAGCAAGTTCTCTTAGAGCTTGATCATAATCTCGTATACGCTCTCCCTTGTTTTGCCTTCGGTTTCTGAAGTGTAGTCTTGCGACATGCTTCGAAGGCTGGGGGCTGAAAAAATTATTTAATTTCCCCGTAACTACATTGTATGGCAAATTCTCTGGCTCTTCGTGATCACAGAGTCTATTTGCTATTTCGATTACTTGTTGCCCGGCATAACACAATAATGTGGCAACTTTAATGGGGTCGCTTGTCGTACCATTAATCAAAAACAGTTTCTCGATTCTCTTAAGGTAAATTGGCCAATCAAAAGGGTTATTAACGTTGAACTCATTAATTGTTACCTGAGGCACTGATGTCATCATTTTCTATTTTGCTTTTTTTTTTTAAAAAAAAATTTCTATTTCACTATGAGATAACTATTAAACACGCTTACTGGGACAAATTTCTATTAATATGCTTACTAAAACAAATTACTGTTAATATGCTTACTAAAACAAATTAATATGCTTACTAAAACAATTTTTCCGACTACTAATTCGATATTCACCCGGACTTCGATTCTCAATTTCCTTGTAGCTTTCTCTACATTATACAATTCAATTCGAATCCACTACTGTTTCTAAATTGCACCAGATTTTTCTACTGGAACGTATCCTGTCGATTAACTGCGCCAATTTTCTGCTGTGTACAGCCACTCACTCGGCTTAACAATCAGGTAAATAGACAGCAGAAACCAAATGATTAGACAAATAGTTTAATAGAATTATCAGTCGGATAAATAATATTACATATATAGTTATAAGACAATTAAGTTTAACTTACGAACGCTGGCCATGTAGGCATACAAAAAAAACATAATATAGACCGGTGTGGCCTGCAAAGTTCCTAGGTCCACTTTTTAACCTTCAGTGGTGGAGTTCACTGGGTTTGTTCCGTTGCTAAGTTAAAACTCTTGACTTTCGTGTGCATTCAATGAGTTCCCCGCTGCAAGTGCTGCTTAGTTATTTTTTGTTCCTTCTTTTTTCTTGTTAAGGAATGTTTCAGAAACCAATTAATTCTCAGCTATTGTCTACTTTTAGTAATCAGCACTTTTAATCTAGCTGCTTAATTAGTTTCTAATCTGGAGCGCTTATCTTTAATAGCGTACCAAATTTAATTACAAAATTTCTGTCTATTTCATTTAATAACTTATTTTAATAAAGCATTAATTATTATATATGTATAACTTATTTTAACAAAACTTATTAATTATTATACACGTATAGAGCACTGATGCTTGTACATACGTAATCTATGGAGAGACCAATAATTCAATTAACCATTGTAACATTATTTTTTGTTTGTTTATCAATGTATTATGCTTCATCATATAAGTCTGTAAATCTTTTTGAAAATTCTTTCACTCATTTTTTTATAATGACTTGCTTATAATATATAAGTTTTTGTATAGACAATTTTTTCTCTCTTTTTTAAGTACTCTTTTTAAAAATGCACAGAATGACTCTTTACTCAACAGCTGGCTAAGATGCTTAGACAAAAGAGACATTAACCCAAAAATAACTCTTGTTATTTCTAGTGATATATTATTAGTTATCGATAAATAATATAATTAAATTAAATAGCTTACATTTAGAACATTATTAGTCATTTTGTTAATAAGTTCTAAATTTCTTATATATATATACAAACACACACGTAATTTACGTAGCTAATTTCATTACTTTTTTTTCTTCTGTGTTCATGATTATTTTGTTGACGAAATTTTTTAATTTGATATTTTTATTTCAATAAATAAAATCAGTTAATAATATTTATATATATATAAAATATTGCTCTATGTATTTGAGATCAATATTTTACCCTAAGTCTGAACTTCTTTTTAGAATCAGTGACTTGTAAAATTTTATGAATGTAAACGTTCAATCATCTCTATATTTCGTACAATTGCACAACTTGTAGTTTCTTCCTTCGAAGTTACGCCACAGTTGTCAAAACATAAATCTTACATAAAGATCACAACCTTTATAAGATCAGCAATGAAATGAATTTAAATTCCAAATTTTTATAGCACTTAAAGCACATAAAACTATTTTTCTTTATACGTTTTTTTTTATTGCTTTATCTTCTTAAAAAATCAAATAAAGAAATTTTTTGTAATATCTCAATTTTGTTCAACACAAACGGCTTTCATTTTATTTATTAAGCTAACTAAATCTTTATATGTGAGGCGAATATAACTAACTGTTTTGATGTCTATAAACTTATTATTTAAAGGTAAAATAAATTAATTTCAGGCAAATGCTTGCTCATATATATATATACTATTTAAAATTTAGTATGCATGAATGAGTAAAGATATATATATATGTATATTATTTATAATTTAGTATACATGAGTGAGTAAAGGATATGTAAAGTTAATAAAATCATACAATGCAAGGTATGTTATTTCAAACAAAAATTTAAGAATGTATTGGAAATAATATTGACTATGAGTACATTTTAAATATGTTAATTAATGAATGCTTAATAGCGTAACTAGAGAAGAAAAAGTAGAACGTATTTTAAAAAAATGTAAAAGTCGAATCTGACAAGCAAAGTTCAAATAACCTACGTTATTTTTTTCTATAATGTCTGCTTGTGGGTTTATGAGACTGTGTGAAGAGGTTAACAAAAACTGATCCTATTTTCAGTATTTTTAACACTGTAAAGTTTCATTGAATATTATGATGTAGCTGTAAAATTGAGAGACACTGGAGGGTAGCAATCAATGGAGAATTATGACGAATGACAATCAAACATAACATTATATGTTGATCATAACACTCTATTGCCTACTTACTTTATATGTCTCTTAAAAATATTTAAACTTAGATAAATTTCAATAAGAATGATACTTAGCAAATCCTTAATAATAAGTTAAGGTGAAGAGTGCTTTTATTGCAATTTTAAAAAAATAATTTTTTTTTTGTAAAAACTCACGTTATTATATAAAAGAATAAAATAATCAAATTACAAAATTACAACTAGTTAGACGATATATAACTTATACATCCGAGATGCCAGAAAAACAGAATTGTACAGAGAAATTATTATTTTATTATTATTAAAAGTTGATATACAAAGTAAATAAAGTCAAATAGACTTTAGCCAGCAGTATACACATTAACTTATTTTTAGAAAATAAATACACCAATTAAAAGTTTATACTGAATAACAAGAGTTTATTTACTGTTAAAATAAATGTATAATGAATTAGAAGAAATATTAGTAACTTCGAATGGCAATTTGCTGGTTGATTCAGCATTAATCAAACAGTGATAAAAAAGGAAGCTTCTTGCATTTTTTATTACTATACTATCATGTATACTTCTTTGCATTTATTTACAGATGCACAGTTTATATAGTGTGAGACTATACTGCTTCACTGCACTTGATTGTTGCACATGGCTCTATTCAGTGGTATTGTATTTGCAACATAATATTGACCACATAATATTGCACACATGTGGCTCATGATGTAGTTTTTATTTGACATTGTTTATCTTGCATAATTAGTCCTTATCCTTCATTCTTTGCAATTTAGCATACTTTATGTAATTTTCATATTTGCATAACTTTATTGTTATGCATAGTAAATTTTCTAGAGTGCTATTTTATTTCTTAATATCTGACAATTTATATATGTGTATGCATCCATAAATATTTTATTTGTTTTTATATTCTAGCAGTATATAATTTTATAGTCAGAACATATTACAATCTCTACAAACTCTAAAAAATTGTATAAAGTATGCCAGCAAACCTTCCACACTATGTTGCTCCTCTTGGTAAAATTAATTGTTCCCTGTTTAACTTAGCACACAGATCAGGAGAATTAAAATTTGATGACTTTTCTTACTTGTTTAATTGAGTATCCATAGATTTTTCAGTGCTATCCATTATTTTTACATGATTGCAAATTTTAGAGTTATGAAGATATGCTGTTTCCCTTATTTAATCTGTTGCCTCAAAAATGATTTCTTAAATGATCAATATGCCTATTAAGGTTTTTGCCTTTACCCAGTTTAATAACTCAAAATGTTTTAGACAGCAGTTTATTTACTATTTTAGGCAACCACTTCCTTTTTTCATATCTGATGCTAATTTAATGATTCTACATTACTATCTCTTTTATTAATTTTATCTAGTATCAATAGAGAGATATGAATTATGAAGTGATTTTCATCAGTTATTGTGCAGGTGTTCTACTGGTCACTAAATGTGACATGAAATGCTGATAGAATATTACTGCTAATAAAGCTTCATGAATATCTGTGTATTTCATCTTATTAAAGATAAGCTTCAGTTGTTATATAGTATTTATAGTTAATCCAGTTGACTCATGGTAAGGGAATATTAAAAGTGCTATATACTCTTATTAGACAAAAAGTCGTAAACTGCAAGAATTCAAAACCTTATCATTTTCAGTAACTATTAATTCCATGAATATCCACAGGTACTGGATAGTTAATTCAATTCTTTATTACATTTTTCATGCTAGTATTTTTCACCATCTTATTATTCATCCATTTTGAATATGAATTATTTACAACTATGGATATATATCCCTAGAATGATCATTCAAGGTCTAAGTGGAGTCTACGACAAAATTTAATAGTTTCAGGCCATACTTATAACTCTTTCATAGGTATCGTTACTGTTGATTGACAAGCTTGGCATTCTTTATGATTTTTCTCTATGTGACCAATCATTTTTGACCATTGTACATAACAAAACTGAGCTAATTATTTTATTTGAATTATACCAAAGTGGACTTTGTGTAATAAGTTTAACATATATTTCCTTCCTCTGTTGATATAAGAACACAGTAATTCAGGAGTGTCCAACCATTACACATGAATAATTTTTATGAGCTTTTGAATTTGGTGGACTACATAGTTTGGTTAAGTATTAGACCAATTCTTGCTTTATCTATTTTTTAACTAACTGATATGTGTCATTGTCCTTCATTACTTTACCATAAGTGTACTGTTTATTAATTCAGATTACATACAATCAATATAATTAACTTCAGTGACTCTTGACTCATGTTCACACATATCTGGAATTCTAGAAATAGCATCAGAATGTGGAATTTGCTTTCACAGCTTGAATAATAATTCAAAATCATGGAAAACTAAAATGTTAATCAAACATAAACATTCACTGAATAACAAGATCTAGAGCCTTTTTATATTTTTCAGATATCTCCAATTGAAGTCTATGGTCTATATAGCATTCAAATAAAGATCTATATTCATATTGGTGGAATTTCCTAATCACAGGCATGATCACTAGAACATCTTTATTTAGTTGATTGTAGCTTTTATTAGAAGCTATAAGTGTTCTGGATGCATATATAATAAAGTCATTTACCTTTATAAATGTTGAGAGAAATTACAACACCAACTCTATATCCTGAAGCATCAGTGGTAGTAACTAGTTGATTAAATATAAAGAAGTCTTTAAATTTTTTGAAGGCTGTCTTCTCTAAACTGTCCACTTGCATATTTGATTCTTTTTTAATAACTCATAAAATAGGAGTTGCAACATAAGATTTTCCATAGAAGCTCTCATAAAAGTTTAGTATATTAAAAAGGCTTGCAATTCACTGACATTTTTGGATTTGGAGCATCTTCTACTGCTCTGACCTTTTTGTATTGGAATATTTGCACTTATTCATAATAATGTATCTAAAAAATATTTTTTATGTAGATCATATGCAATTTGACAAGTTTAGATCCAAATTTGCCAAGCTTTTCACATATTTTCTTAATTCATTTTCAGTCTTTGAAACTATCAATATATCATCTAAATATGATATAACTTCTTTTAATCCTTTCAGTAGATATATTCATTTTAGCTTAGAAGGCATTATGAACTATTGCTATATCATAAAAATTTTTTATTAAACATAAATAATCCTAGGTGTGTATTTTAGCTAGAAGTTCAGTTGTTCCTGTGGTCATTGGTATTTGGTAAAATGTAGATTGTAAGTCTATTTTGTTAAAATGAGAAGCATTTTATAAAGAAGCTAATACCTCTGTAACACTTGGAATTGTATATGCTCCTGTATTTATATTTTTGTTCATGGTTATGTGATAATCATCACATACCATATGGTTTTAAAATTATTACTATGGATGTAACCTAAGCAGACTTTTCCATTGGTGATATTATATCTCCTTCTTTAGCTTTAGATTTGAGAGTGAGTTGTACCTTTCTTGGTCAATGGATGATTGTTTGTGTGACAGTATTTAGATTTATATATATACTAATAGAATTTTCAACTCTTCTGGAATGGATTTGAATAACTGGGAAAATTTGTTACATGAATTGGATTTGGTCTGCCTAATATTGAGCTCAAGTTCTCTGATATAATATACAGCAATAATTTTTTTATTTATTTTATTGACTTTTAATAACACTATAGCTATCCCTTTGATACAATGTGAATTTCATTTACATTTGTAATAACCAAATCTGTTTCACTGATTGGTATATTATTTTTCCATTTTTTTTTTTTGATAGCAAATTAATCTACCAGAGAGATAAGAAACATACTTGTACCATAATCTATTTCCATTCTGATATTTTTTTTTTACTTTTTTAACATTAGTTAGTCTCTTGTAGATTCCTCCCTTTGATTTATTATTTGCTGGTAAATCTATCTTGATCTTTTTCTGTTTGTTTTATAAATATAGATATCCTCCATAGTATTAGGTTTGATAAAGTCTGCAGTACTTTGAAATTGTGGTATATTTTCAAGGATGAGCTCAAACACTATTCCTTTTTCTATAGCACCAGGTTATGAAAGTGCAGATTCACTTAAAAGTACTTATCTGAGTTTATCTTGCATTCTCCTTAGAAACTGATCTAATAATATATTTTCTACCTCATTTTTGATGCTGCATTCTTTCATTAACTTATGGAGACACACTTTTGTATGTTTTTGCTTTATGATTGGAGTTTATTTTAAACCATAGATGTTCTATGTGTCTTGATATCAGTCATTTAAATGAATATTTAACTTTTATCCTCAGTCATGTTGTGGTCTTACAAATGTTTGAAAATTCATAGCATGTTCTATTCCAGCATACTAATGTAGCAACTTTTAATTTATTATCCACAACATTATTAAGTATTGTACACTTTTCAACACAGAAAACATATATCTTCTATTCATGAAACATAATCATTTAACTTTTATGCATTGTCATGTTGTTTGCCTTTATTATTCCTCAGTACTCCTTTTTTTTTTTTATTTATTTTTTTTATTTTAATAATATATTATTATTTATATTTAAATAAATATTAAAAAAATAAAAAATTATATATAATTTATAAATTTTTTTTTTAATTTATTAATAATATATAATAAATAAAAAAATTTATAATTTTATTTATTTTGTTTATTTTTTGTTTTTTTATTATAAAAAATCAAAAAAAAAAATAAAAATTTTTTTATTTTTTTTTTTTTATATTATTTTTTACAATTTTTTTCATTAATATTAATTAAGATTCCATTTACCTTCATTCTTTACTACTTTTTTCTAATAATTTTTTTACATTACTTTATTCAATTGGATTTTCATTTGCAAAATGGTATTGTTCGCACAATATTACACAGACATAGCCTATTGCTAGTTTTTATTTGGCATTACTTAATTTTCATAATTAATCATTATTCTTCATTCTTTTCAAATTAGCATAATTTAGTTAATTTTTATATATGCATTACTTTACTGTTATGTATATACAGACTCATAAAGTTTGTATTTATATGTTAGTGGTATAAAATTTTATAGTCAGAATGTATCAATATGCTATTGTTGTTTAAAAAGTAGCTAAAATAATGCAAGTAAATTTGAACTAGAATAAGAATCTTTCTAAAACAAACTCATTGATAAATTGATCTTTGTGGAAGCTTTCTAAAAATATAAAAATATATTTGATACTTTTAAAATATATTTAAAGCGTTCAGAGAAAAGTAAATAACATTAAAGTAATACATATGATGAGAGTTTGTCTGTATATTTATTATTATGTTTACTCTTTAGAATAATTAATGTTTTATTACTGTAGATCAGTGATACTCAACCTGCAGCCTGGGCTGCATGAAACTGCATGTGGCCTGGCAAGCTTTTATGTGTGGTCCAGCAATAAACTGATGGTCAACAGATGTGACAACACTCTTCTTAATTAACTAATAACCATGTGCGATTGATATTTTTTATTGATGCACTAATAATGTTTTTTTTTAATTTCACAGATCTGAAGAACCTGCCAAGTCTGTACCAGAAATGTCAAGTACCTTCACATATGACTTGTACTCATTTTCAACTCACTATCTTTAGCATTATTTCACTGATTTTAGCACCTTCAGTATTTTTTTTGAAAGGAAAAAAGCAGTAAATATTTAAATTTAATGGTATAATAATGATGTAAATCCATCTTTTCAAGCTTCTGACTGATTGTTTTCCTCCACAAGGGAACACCAATCAATGACTTCAACAGTTGTATTTTTACATTTTGAATTTGAAAACGAAAACAATTTACTAAGTTTTTTTTATTTTTACCCAACTTGTTTGTTTCTCACATTTTAATCAAAAAATTTATTTTTATACTAAAACATATTGATAATGAATTCAATGAATTACTTCTGGAATTTATAATTTGATGGTAAGCATTTATTATAATTTGACAATGTTAGATTATTATCATCAATTATAAATATAAATTTATTTTTTAAAAACTTTTCTGTAATCAGACAAATTATAAATTTCATTTTAGATACTAAACTAAAACAAATACAATTTTAAAAAGACAAATATATTTACTGCAGATTGTATAATTGACCAATCAGAAGTTTAAAACTTTAATTCAATCAATAGTTCATATTTTTGAAAGCAAACTGAAACAACTAGTTTTATATATGAATTATTATACACATAGATGTGTAGTATTTTATATCAAACTATAATTTAAACATCACAATGATGTCTTCAAGCAACAAACAAAAATTATCAGATGAAAATAGAATGTTTCAAGACAACTGGGAAGAGGAATATTTTGTTGTGTTGAATAACAAAGGTTTAGCAACATGTTTGATTTGTCAAGAAAGTGTCACATTAAAAAAATATAATATTGATCATCATTACACCACAAAACATAAATTGTTTAATGACACTTTTGCTCATGGGTCTTTAATAAGAAGTGAAAAATTAGCTTTCTTCAAGAAATCATTGCAACAATAATAAAATGTTATATCAGTGGCAATCTCACAAAAAGCAATGGTGATATGAGCATCATATGAAATTTGTTATATACTTGGCAAAAATATGAAACCGTTTACAGATGTTGAAGTTGGGAAAGAATGTTTCCTAAATGCTTCGAATATATTATTTGATAAATTTAATAATAAAAGTCAAATATTAAGACATTACAACTGTCAGATTCTACCTGCATTAGTCGTATTGAAGATATTGCAAAACATATTTTTGATAATATAATAGATTTGAAAAACTGCAAATATTTTAGTTTGGCTGTTGATTCTAGTACTGACATTTCAGCAAAATCACAATTGCTATTTTCATCAGATACTTTATGGAACAATTCAATTTGTGAAGATTTTTTGAAATTTCTTTCTATGAAAAATTAAACTAGAGGTAGTGATTTTCTCAATAGTATTTGTACTTTTCTGGAGAAGATTAATATTGAAATAAAAAAATTGATTTCTGTATGCACTGATGGATGTCCTTCAATGATTGGATCAGAAAAGGGTTTTGTTTCCCTGTTAAAAAAGAAATATAATCTAACAAATCTTTTATTATTTCATTGTTTAATTCACCAAGAAAACTTGGGGGCACATATATCCATTAAAGAAGTAGATGCTGTAATGAAAATCATCATAAACATTGTGAATTACATTCGAACCCAAGAATTAAACCACAGAAAATTTAAAAATCTTTTGGAAGAAATAAATAGTAATTATGGTGATGTACTTTTGCATACTTTGGTGCAATGGATAAGCAGAGATAAAGTTTTGAATCACTTTTTTTTTATTACATCATGAAATTATTTCATTTTTTTTTTTAAAAAAAAATCTTATAATGAGCTTGACAGTGATGGATGATGGTGTCTTTTAGCTTTTTTATGTGACATCACAAAAAAAACTTTGTGATCTTAATACTTGTTTGCAAGGTGAAAATAAAATTATTTCACAAATGACAAATAAAGTATTTGTTTTTGAAGAAAAACTTAATATTTATTACCAGATATACAAAACCAAATACCACATCATTTTCCAACATTGACAAATGCTAAGCAAGATGGTATTGACATTTTTTCAGAAACCTATGTAATTATTTTAAAATATTTAGGTACCTTATTGAAAGAATTTAAAAGTAGATTTCAAGATTTAAGAAATATTAAGAATTATCTTTTGCTTATAGAAAATCCCTGGCTCTTAGAAATAGCAACTATTACACAATTAGCTGCATTTGGACATGATTATGTTAAGCTATTTAATGAATTTGTTGAATTTAAAAATGACACAAATTTGGAAGCCATTTTTAAAGAGAAAAGGGAGGAAAGGAGTATATGGAATTTTGGAAATTAGTGCCTGAAAAATATAAAATTGTCAAAAAATGTGCACAAATGTAGCTCACATTGTTTGCATCAATATATCTTTGGGAATAATTTTATTTGAAAATGAAATATGTGAATAATGTGCATAGAAATAGACTTACTGATTTACTCCTTGATGGTATATTAAGAGTAGCATGTAGCATATATAAACCAGATTTATCTAAAATTGTTAAAAGTTTATCTCAATATCAAAATATTTAAATAAATGTTTATATTAAATAAAAGTGTTTGTGTTTTATTAATATGCTAATTCTAAGACATAAAGTGATCCACAAGCTGTGATATGAATGAATTGAGAAGTGAGATTTTTTTTTATGTGACACCAATTATTTGCCGCGGCCCACTTGATGTAGCACTCAAATATATGTGGCCCAGGAGAGAAAAAGGTTAAGTATCCCTGCCTTAGATGATCAATTCCTTTTTAAATTTATATATTATTAAAGGTTTGTTCTTTTATTTACTTGGAATTAACATAATTTTTGATTTCAGTATCTTAAAATTTACAGATGTGAATACAAATATTTTTTCACTGTCAATAGAAGATTATTACAAAACAAAATAAGAATTTGAGAGAATATAGTTTAGTTTTAATTGTTTTATTAAGACAATTTATATCAAGTGTGTTAAGAGAATAGTAGTCTTTATTCATTAGTGAATTGGCATCAAAGTCTAAAGTTGTCAACAACACAATGATAAAGATAATGATTATTAAAAACTGGTTTCAGTTTTTCTTTTTTTTTTAAAAATAAAAATGATTTTCAGAAAATTCCATAGTGTTAGAGTTAAGGTTAAGTTTGTTGTCTCTGAAATAAGATAATAATATTTTCAAAACCTATAAATGGGTTCCGTATTACAAACAACTGTTATGTATTAACCTGTGGTATTATTGGTAAAATTTAAATGCATTTTTAAAAATGCAAAGTTTTATTTTATTGAAAAACATTTAACAATTTAGCTAGGTGGTAGAAATAGTTCAATACATAATCATAAACCTTCAGGCACACACTATAAACAAGTTGAATTAAAATACAAATAGAGAATAAACACAATAAAAAAAAGTTAATGTTTCTAAAATAGTAAAATTTATAAAATAAATAGTTTACTATAAAGTAACTTTTTGATCTATAAAGAAAAAAATATATAAATAAAATGTGGATAAATAAGTTTATTAGTAAAAATAGGTTTTATTACATATATATATATATAATTTTAACGGTAAATACAATATTATAGTTTAATTTCTTTTGTAGCGCTTTCGATTTACGTGGTAATCCTCGTCAGCTTTAACTGAATTTCAAATTTTTAAAACTTAATGTTATGTATATTTCCATAAGCTGTGTATGGCCATATTCGCAACTTATCTATTAATAACATCATTCTTATATTTATCAATTAATATTACCTCTTTAATTTTCCTCTTTTTATGATTTCTTTCTTCCATTAATATTTTTATTTCATTACTATTAAATGTAAATTTATAATTGCAAGTTTTTTCATGGTCAAAGAATACTGAAACTGTATTAAATTGACTATTTACGTTATTTTTAATTTGATTATATAATAATTGATGCTCCTTCAATCTTTTTTCCGTAGAACATCTCTATTCACCGATGTAAAATTTCTGACATCCACGTGAAATCTGATAAATTATATTACTTCTTTGCAATTTAGGAATTATACTCCTAGAATTAATAATCAATCAATTAACATTCAGAGGAACACAAAATGAAATATTATACTTTTTTTAAAATATATTCTTAATTCATTTAGATCATTTAATAATAAGAAGAGTGTTTGCAGTGTTACTTTAGATAATAAAAAATGGATATCTATGTCATTTATAAATAAGATGCAATCTAAATTAATTAAGAATATATTTAAAAAAAAGTATAATGTTTCATTTTGTGTTCCTCTGAATGTTAATTGATTGATTATTAATTCTAGGAGTATAAATCCTAAATTGCAAAGAAGTAATATAATTTATCAGATTTCATGTGGATGTCAGAAATTTTACATCGGTGAATTGAGATGTTCTACAGAAAAAAGATTGAAGGAGCATCAATTATTATATAATCGAATTAAAAATAACGTAAATAGTCAATTTAATAGTTTCAGTATTCTTTGACCATGAAAAAACTTGTAATTATAAATGTACATTTAATACTAATGAAATAAAAATATTAATGAAAGAAAGAAATCATAAAAAGAGGAAAATTAAAGAGGCAATATTAATTGATAAATATAAGAATGATGTTATTAATAGGCAAGTTGCAAATACAGCCATACACAGCTTATGGAAATATACATAACATTAAGTTTTAAAAATTTGAAATTCAGTTAAAGCTGATGAGGATTACCACATAATCAAAAGTGCTATAAAAGAATTTAAACTATAAAATTGTATTTACCATTAAAAAATTGTTTTTATTTTATATATATATATATAATATTTTATAACAGGTACTGTATTTTGTATATATATATATATTTATATATATATTGTAATGGACCGAATAACATAATCTAGTGACTCTACCTACTATTCTTGCCCAAATATGTAAAAGACCAAATACTATATGATGGTATACCAGAGTCCTCACAATATACAGGTCCTATTACATCTCAGAGTTCAAACTCAGTGAAGATATTTGCCTTTAACTCTACTCAAGGATGGATTTAAACAAGATGGCAATAATGTGACCTCTATATAGGTCCCTAATGGCATTTTACTAATGAATATATTAAAAATGTGTACACATGTATGATAGATATTCTGGTGACTGAAGTATGAATGATGCTTGATAATCTAGAGACCAGAAATACAAAGATTTTAACTTCAAACAACAAATATTTATTAACAAAATCTGGGTTGAATTTATAATATTTATAACTCAATAAATATATATATACATGAATATAATAAAATATTGATTTGTCTTTACTATAATATGACTAGTTGTGATTTAAATCTTAAACATATCAATCAGAATAAAAATTATAATATTACAATGCCCAATATAGAATAAAGTATCTATTATTTTGCAAATCACACTATATTATTAGATGCTTAATGTTTACTTTGATTATGTCCTCTGAATGTATATTAAAGTTATGTCTATGGATTGCTAATTTATGCTTTATAGATAGAATTCATTCATAAGATTATTAATCATACAAACAGGAAAATGTACTCATATATAATTACCTATTAGTAAATCTAATTAATATTTAATTTTATGTATTAAATGTCTAATTAAGTGTATATGTTTAACATCTTACCTTTTGTCTTTTAAGTCAATGTCCAGTCTAATGCATCCAATTATGTTAAGACTTTATTTATGAACATATAAAATTTATATAAGTATACTTTGAGTTGTGTATTTACATTTCTCTCCTCCTATAAAAATTTAAGCCAAATGGGTTCTTTTCATTTTAAGATTTAGAGAAAAAAATTGTTTTCTACAAATGAGTAAAAGGTGAAAAAAATTCCAAATCAACTCTCCATATACACTAAAAAAAAAAAAAAATACAAAATATTGAAGAGCATCAAAATTAAATAAAATCTTGGACCTCTTTAAAAACAAAGGGTTAAAATTTGTAAGAGTAGCTTCAGTGTTTTTATTTAGTAGACGATGTCTTCTTTTTATTCATGCATGTTAAATGATTTTAAAAGTCCAACCACTTAATAATTTCCACGACGAAATCATTCCATGCTGATGTAGACAATAAGCATACCATTGGTTATTATAGTCCATCACCAATCTGATGACACCAAGAAGGTCCAAAGATCCTGTGACAATTAATTTAGCAAGATTTCATCCTTAGATTATATATATATGCAAATAAGTAGTTAAATATAATTTTTTTACCAAAGCTTACAGTTATAATATAAATAGAAAGACTGTTTATTTATATAAGACTCGTGATAATAGATTTTGTTTATTTTAAAATTCTATTTCATTATTAGTTTGTTTTGCCCTCTATTTTTAAAAAATGTAACTACATTTTTTTCCTACTAAGTGTATACAACTTTAATCAGTGTATGTAACTATAAATAAACTATATCTAAGTATAAATGTTAATAATAAAAAAATTAAAAAAACTTACATTTTTAGTTTTCATTTCTAATGTATATCTAGTGGTTTTTGCTGTATATATAACTATAAATAAATAGAGTATATTAACTATAAACGTTTTTATATAAAAATGAATAAATAAAAAAAAAGAACTTACATTTCCTGCAGGCAGGATCCGTGTTTCGAACTATGTTATTCTTACTATGTAATTGCAAAGTATATCTAACTATAAATGTATTTTTTACATGAAGATTAATAAATAAAATGTAATAAAACTTACATTTTTATGCTCTATTTAGAAATGTGATGTGATGTGATATGTTGCGTGGCAAAAGTGTCACCAAAAAAGTCCCTGCTGTCAAAATTATGAACTACTTTTGTCACATGTAATTTTTGCCATGCATGTATTTTTGCTTTTTAAAAGATGGCAGATAGAGTTTCTATCACTTCTTTAATTCCTCCAAATGAAATTGTGGATGTTGTGGATGTTCTGGCAGAAACATGGAATACTTGTCGTCTGCTAGAACGATTTCAAACTGTGGGATTGTCCATGAAGTGGCTGGCCAGGAGGCATTTGTTAAAAAATAGCATGCTATATCAGCATTGCTACATTCAGTGTTTGCTGGTAAAATATTCGGCCAGCATAGATGGTGTTAGATGGCAATGCAAAATGTGTTACCAACGTACATCAGTAAAAAGTGGCTCATTTTTTTCCCAAAGCCCATCTGTTCTTTGAACACCATTATTCATATAGAATTTTGCTGGATGAATAATTTTTCAATTTACATTATTGGTTATGAGACTGAGGTCAGTGAATGAGTGGTCATAGACTGGTGTCATTTTTTCCAGGAAGAATGTGCTCCATATTTTGACAGAAATACAGCACCTCTGGATCAATTTGATGACAATGGTGAACCATGGATATTGGAGATAGATGAGTCTTATTTTTTCCATAAAAAACAGAGGGCCAGTCAGAGAAGGCCGTTGGGTGTTTAGTGGGGTAGAAAGAGACTCGAAAAAATGTTTCTTAACTGAAATCGCAGATATATCAGCTGATACTCTGGAAGTGCTCATTGAGCAACACATTTTGCCTGGAACACATATCATCAGTGATTGGTGGCATGCATATAATAATATCAGTGGTCTATCTAATGGTATATATCTCCACTCTGTTGTCATCCATCAAGACAACTTTGTGGATCTGGACAACAAACTTATATACACCAATAATGTGGAAAATATGTGGATGAGAGCAAAGCATAAGCTAAAATACCAATTTGGTATGAGCAGACTTTGTTCTCATCCTACCTGCAGGAATTTTCATTCAGAAATATGCACAAATGTGACAGCATTTTTGTGCATTTCCTCGCTTGTGTAGCTGAAAACCACACATAAAAATGTAAGTTCATTTTTTTTATTTATTCATTTTTATGTAAAAACATTTATAGTTAATATACTTTATTTATTTATAGTTATATATACAGTAAAAATTGCTAGATATACATTACAATTGAAAACTAAAAATGTAAGTTTTTAAAAATTTTTTCTATTAACATTTATACTTAGATATAGTTTATTTATAGTTCAATACACTGATTAAAGTTGGATACACTTAGTAGGAAAAAACAAATGTAGTTAAGTTTTTTTAAAAATAGAGGACGAAGTGTTGAGACCACTATAAGTTAGTTTTACCAAAAAACATTTTATAATAATTATACTTCTGTAGTTGATAAGCAAATATAAATTTCTCAGAATTTATTCAAATGAATGAAAGTTCATAACTTAAATAATGTCTCTTTTCTTTTTAAAATATTTTGCACTTTACCAAATAAATGCAATTTAAGATATTAATAGTTTTCTTTTAAAACGATAAAGAATCATGATAATTAATATAATAATAATAATAATTAAAAATATTCTTATTCTAAAGCTTTAATTTAACGGTATTTCATTTTGAACCATCACCAACTAACTAAACTAAAAACTACTGTTGCTTAGTTTGTTTCACATTCCAAAATCAACAAATGTTTACTCTTTTTTTTACTTTTTTAAACAAAAGAAACTTGGTTGTTAGCACCTCTTAACATTAGATTACTATTATGTCTGTCAGGTCATGATTAAAACTATTAAATATACCATGTATAAATGTCTATGCATAAATTTTCTATTTGACATTAATTTTAACAAAACAACATATAAATTCATTCCTTTATGAATATATAATTATGTATGGCTCTGGATAAGCATTTATCATAAAGTTTGTAGAGGAATTGGCAATCCTTATTGTTTATAACTGACAAGCTTAAGAGATAGGGTCATGTGATATATGACTCTATTTTGATTATTTATAGTCTCTTCCATAAGTCTTATGCAATTTTATATTGCTAAGACTATTAATATATGGTATGGATGAAGATCTGTCAGCCCCATATAGCTATTTGAGTTGGAGAGCTGGGTTTGAAGATATGTAGATGTCTGAAAATTTCAGATTTCCACTCAGTAGATAACTTTTAGATAAGTGCTGGGCTTTGGTTGGTATTTTTAGATCTAGTGTCTGAACCTACCATGACACCTCTCTGAAAAGTGCCAAAGCACAAAAACATGGTCAGGGGTTTGGGGAGGGGTTCCTGACAGATATTTTAAGTGCTAGCTCTGGCTAAGCATTTACCATAAAGCTTGTATAGGAATTGGCAATCGTCATTGTTTATAACTTACTTACAAGCTTAAGAGATAGGGTCATGTGAAATATGACTCTTATTTTGACTATATATATATATATATATATACTAAGAAAAAAGAGGATAGAATTGATAATTCTTCTTTTAATAGAGTAATTTTGCCTTTCATTAGGGGGGTTACTGATAAAATCAGTAGAAGACTATCTTGTTTTAATATAAAGACCACTTTTTCTACTGGCAAAAAAATTGGTGATTTTTTGTATAAACCTAAAGACAGAATATTTTTGGAACACCATGGAGTTTATGAAATTCCATGTTTCCAGTGCTCAAGAGGCTATGTGGGTCAGTCTAATAGACAAATTAATGTCAGAATTAAGGAACATAAAAATGCTTTTCATCAAAAAATTAGCACATTAGTTTTTACTTCCCATTATTTAGAAACTGGTCACAAACCTAATTTTGACAATACAAAAATACTTGTTAATTTGGAAAGATATGATTTAAGAACCATGAAAGATTCAATTGAAATATTAAAGAGACCTACTGGTTTAAATAGAACTGATGAAGCACAACATATTCCAGCTATGGGGAAACCTCTCATTTTATCCAATATTAACTTAAACTTAATAGGTAAAAATACTGAGGGAAATAAACATTTTGATAAGCCTCATATTGTGAATGCTGAACTGGAATCTCATTTTTCATCTCACACACAGACACATTATTTGTTAAGATCTAATGGTTTTTCTTTCAAAAGTTAACCTTGAAAATGGCGGTTGCTATTCCATCGAAATATCGGTGTTTAATGGAAAACAATACACGGTATATCTCAAAAACTTATAATTTATATATATATATATATATATGTCTCCAAATATCCTAAAATTATGTGTTTAAAAGTTGGCTGACTATCTAATCTTTATACTTATCATTCCAAAACATCAATTTTTTTAAAATAAGGATTTGGCATCACCTTGCAATGTATATAATCAAAATTACCCTAAATTCACAACTCAACCAGACTAGCCAAGAAAATAAACTCTAAAACACTACCAATGGTTTCATTGCTACAAGCAGATTTTTCAAGCGTAAAAAACTTCAAAGTAACAACATATTTAAACTAAACATTATCCACAATTCCATTAACCTCACACACCTTAATATTAAAAGAACTTTCAAATATCTTAACTGCTTCAGAAGTATAAATTTTTAACAATAAAAATATATCCATGTAAAAGATGCAAGCCACATTATTAATTTTGATGAACCTAAGATTGTCTTGAGAGAAATTAAATTAAAAGAATTAAATAATATTTATTATTAAAAATGTATGATTCTGAAGCAGTTAATTTATTTAAGAGTTGTTTTAATATTAAGAGTAAATGGGAGGTAAGTGAAATTGTGGTTAATGTTTGCTTTAAATATGTTATTTTGTAGTTCTTTATACTTGAGAAGCTTGCTTGTAGCAGTGAAACCATTAGTAGTGTTTTTTAGTGTATTTTCTTGGCTAGTCTGGCTAAGTTCTAAATTTGGTGTAATTTTGATTATTTATTGACCCGTTTAGCTTTATACTTTAAATTATTACATACCCACACATATGAGATTGATAGAAAACCATCAGGAAATTAAATTTGACTAAGAAAATTAATTATACAGATTAGATAATTTGAATAAAAACAAGATAGATTGTTGGTTAATTAAATCTACAATAGCAACTCTTTTTATATAATAGTGGCATTCAGTGCAAACCATAGTAATCAAAACATTCTAGAAGGTTAGTGCATCAAAATATTTATTTAATGCCTACTTGTCCAATATCTTCAGACTAGTTCCATCCCTATCTAGTGCCTACTCATTCAATATTCCCGGATTAGTTTATGGAATTATTAGAAACATGTCTTACGATATTGAATTAATATGTAATTGATAGAAATTTTGAAGCACAAACATTTTAATATCCATTGATTACTTTGGCTGGCACTGGTTATCACTATTGTATATATAGAGATTCAATATGCCATTTTAAATATAAAAGAAAAAATATTTTTTTAGGTGCGTGTTTACTGCAAGGAGACTCTAAAACTAAGTCACGTGTAACATTAGTTGGTTTTTAATAGGTTTGCTATTAAATAATTTTTTCAATTTAAGAAAGGGAGTGATTTATTTGAAAAAAGAGGATAATGTTTGAGGGATAAGTATAGGAAGCACATGTTTATCAATCATTATTTTTTAAAAAAAGATTTTTTTCATTTTTTTTTTATAAAGAAGTTTGAAGAATAGTAGAAAAATCATAAATTTAAATATAAAGTAGGGGAATTGAAAAATACGGACTGCATTTGTATCTCACAATGTATATAAAATGGTCAGAAGGAAATTAGGCATGCTTTGGTAGAGTGGACTGTATATGATAAGATTTTTCATTTGAAATGCTTGAGTAAGACTAAGAAAAATGTAACAGGTGTATGTTTATGTGGATCATGTATAAATATGATTAAAAGATGAAAAATTGATTTTTAACTATAGATAGTTTAAAGAAATTAGGAGTAATGGAAGAAAATGTAGTTAAAGAAAATAGAATAAAGTATGTATTTGGTGGAGTGACAAGAGATATGAATGATAAAATGCAATGGATATAGTTAGCCAAAGAATAAGTAAGATAGAGAAAGAGGTAAAGCATGTAGAAGTAAAATTAAAATCATTAGAGATGAAGTGTGAACAGATCTAGGATTTAATGAGTAGAAATGATAAGGAAGAACTAGATAATGAATTACAGAAGATGGAAGATGTTATAGATGAAGTAGAAAAAGTGAACTATGAGAAAGTATAGATGGAAGACTCACTAATTAGAAGATATGGAGATGTTACTGCAAAAAGGAAAAATAAATAGGTATGTATAAGTATGTTTTCCTGGAGCTAAAATGTTACTGATAAGATAAAAAAACCAGGAAGTAGAAATGTTTATGTTATGGTAGAAACAAATAATTTGTCAGAGGCATCAGAGAGAGTAATGAATGAGTAAAAAGGATTAGTAATTCAAATAACATTAAAGTAAGAGTAGGAATAATTGGATGACTGCCAAGATTTGACAATAGGTATATGTTAGACAGGTTATGTTTTATAAATGAGAGATTAAAAAAAAGTGAGAGAAATAATGTTATGTTTGTGGTGTTTGCGGATGTGAGGTTTTTTTTATTAGTAAGAGGAGTTATATAGTAAAGATGAATTGCATTTAGCAAAACAAGGAAATGAAACATTAAGGAGTTTGATTTGTAAAAAAAAACTTTATAGTTTGAGAAACTTATAAAGGGAGTTTGGGTTTTAAATTACAGTATTATCAAAAAAAACAACAACGAATGGATGGGATGTAAGAAATAAACAAAGGATAAGTGATTTAGATATAGATACAGATGTGGAGAGAGAATGGGTCTTTAAAATTAATGATAAACAAGCTAATTACAAATGTAATAGAAAAAAAAGTGTCAAAAGAATTTATAAAAAGATAGTAAGAAAATAAGAAATTGTTAAAATTGGATATTAGAATGTGCAAAATGGCAGGAAACCAGAAAAGAGGAATTAAAAAAAGCAATTAAAATGAAGAGCTTGATGTATTAGCAGTAGTAGAAACACTTGTAAGAGAAGAAGAAAAACCTACATTGGAATACTTGGTATGGAAAGGTATAAATAGAAAAGAAAAATGGGGTGGTGGTATAGGAGTTATGTCAAAACATATTTAAATACTGTTAAGTGTCAAGAACATTTGTGGCTTGAGATAAGGTTAGGAAGACAAGAATGGATGGTGGATATAGTTTATATGGCCACTGGAGATAAACAAATTATAATGGAGTGGAACAGTGGCATACATGAATGCCTAGTTAAGGATATACAGTATTTAAAAAAAATAATGTTTATAGGAGATATGAATGGACATATTGAAGGAATTGATGATGTGGATAACAAGAATGGACAGATTTTGAAAAAAAAATTGTTAGAGAGTGAATTTGAGCATTGGAAATTTATCAAATATTTATAAAGGACAATACACATGGTCTATGAAATAATACATTTCACACAAAAGATTACATACTAATAGAGAAAAAGGGAATACATAAAATATAGAAAATTAAAGTATTTGATAATAAAGTGAGAGTATGTAATAGTAATCACAATTTCTTTACAATAGAAATGGTTAGTAATATGATGGAAAGTAGTAATAAAAGTAGAAAGGATATTGAAAAATGTGGATGGGGAATGAATGATAAAAATAAATTAGAATAATATAAAATAAAAGTTGAAGAAACCATGGAAGAGTTGTTGGGAATGAATATAAGGACATGTGGTGAAGTAAAAAATAGGGTTTTTGATGAGAATATTCAGAAGAATAAAAATAATAGAAAAGTGATAGCTAGTAAAAGTGTAAAAGAGAGGAAAAAGCATGCAGAGAATATAAGTGTCTATTAAAACAAAGACAATGGAAAAGATGTCAATGTTAAATGGGAAAAGTATTTAAAGAAAAAGTTGGATAAAATAGATAATTATAGAGAGAGAATGAAATTGGATAGTAAATTATTGAATCAATATTAATAAAAGTGGAGATAGGAACAAAACATTTTGGAAATATATTAAAGCAAGGAAAGTAGGGGGGGAGAGAGCAATAGTATCACTAGATAATGAGGAAAAAAGTGTAGCACTAGAGAAGAATAAGAGATAATCTTAAATAAGTATCAATAATTATGCACGTATAATGCTCGTTAAAGAAGTTATATATATTATTAAATTTATTTAAAGCTTAGCACTTTTAAAGCTCTATGGCTTCATAATCATAGCTGTGTGTGGTTGATAGTGATGAACTGGAGTATTCAAATTTATGTTAATTAGATGTTTCGGTATTTTATTTAAAATATTGTTTGAATTAGTTTGTCCATCTTTTTGAAATGGCAAAACAGGTGTCTTTTCTATTGACTGATTGGGTGTCATTATTTATGAAATATGCCTCCTTTATTTTGTGCCTATGGTCATTACTCTCTTTGCACACTATTCTGGGGTTGGTGGGTTCAAATCTGTGTCCAGTAGCTTTTTCATGTTCCACAAATGCTGATGTAGACTCCTTGTTGTTCAGTGCCCTTTTATACATATATATGTGTTGGGATGCTCTGTTTGTAAAGGTAGTTTTTGTTTCCTCATAATATGAGGCTCTGCATCTGGCCTGAGAGCATAGAAAAAATGTTAGATATGAAGGACAGAGTAATACCAAATATAAATCATATAATAATTGGGAATATTAGGTTTACACAAAAATTAATTGAATGAGGCAAGGAAGAAATTAAAAGTGGAAAGACAAGAGGTTTAATTGGATGAGCAGCAGAAATGGTGATGAATTTAGGAAATAGACAAGAATTAAATTTACTATCATGTTTTGATAAATAGCACAGAAGAATTTCCAGTTAACTGGAATAATACAAGAGTAAGGCTATTATTTAAAGGAAATAGTAACAACCATAGAAAGAGAAACAATTATAGACTTGTAGTGGTAATGCCAGTGTTATATAAAGTTTTTATATATATGGCAGTTGGGTCATAAAATGGATAGAAGAAAATAATATAGTGGATTAAATGCAAGGAGGTTTTTGATTGGATAGGCCTATAAGAGATAGTTTATTTGTAATCACACAACTTATAGATATGAATGGAAATACAGGTAGACACTTGTGTATGGTCTTTATAGATATAGAAAAGGCATATGATAGAGGCAATAGATTATGGGTAAGTTTAGTAAATTTGTGAATAAATGCAGCTTTAGTGGATCTTATTAAGAGATTGCATAAAAATAATTACTATAAGTATCAATTAGGAAATATAGAATCAGTTAGAGTTAAAAGTAAAGTAACTGTCTCCATATGATAGTGCCACCCACTGCAAATCAAGTAGTCAATGTACATTAGAAGTTTTGTGCATCAAAATCTATCTAGTGCCTACTCAACCAACATTTCCATACCAGTTTTTGGCTTGTGGTCTTTATCAATGAGAAACCTCGGAACTGTGAGCACTGCATCTAAATCTTCAGATCTAATAAAATCCTCCAGCAAACATCTTTTACTATTTTAGTTAACTATAAAGCTATGAGTCCAAAATAAAAACACAAAAATGTTTTCAATCCAAATTCATTTGCTTGTATAGTCACATAGATCTGAACTCAGTTCAGTACTTATACATTTTGATGTCTTTGTTTTTCTAATAAATAGTCATTATCATCCTTTGGCCATAATTGATATTAAACCACTAAATATTACATGATATTTCCTATGCTTACACAAGCTGTTAAAACAGTTGCATGCTAGAAATGTGTTATAAGTTCTCCTTTATCAAAATTAGGAATCTCTCAGCTCCTATGCCCAAAGAAACTTGTGAGTCACCCTACCTTCCCTTTCAATTCCTCACCTTAAGTTTTTCCCACATTCATTTCTATTCTGCTCCATTCCATTTTCACAACACCACTCTTTTTCCATCTAGATACCTCTTATCTTTATCCAAACCCAGCATAAAAACAAAAACCCACAGTCTGTATAATAACTTTGTTTATATTTATTCTTCCACAACTTCATTATTTGTATCCTTTTGGTTTGTAAGCATTTACATTTTTATATAACTTGCAGACTAAATTACCCATATTTCTCCATTTATGTATATCTTCATTTGTTGCTAACAATCCTGTTCAAACCTTAAACAGTAAACTACTTTCCTTGCTATTATCATAAATTAACTCACACCCAATATTCTGTTTACTTCTATATCTATTTAAATTCTTTACTCTTCAACTCCTTATTTAATTATTAGTGCATCTATTCTTCTATAATGCAATGTGATATGATGCACTATGGTTTCTTCTTGCTTGGAGTCAGGAATCTCTCAGCCACTATGCCCAGAGAAACCTGTCAGCTATCTTACATTCTCTTTCAATTTCCACCATAAGTTTTTCCTATATTCTCATCTATTCTGCTCCATCCCATTTTCACAACATTATCTTTGTCCACCATATGGCCTTTATATATCTAAATCACCCTTATCATTTTACAAACCCAGCTTAAAAATCAAAAATTCACTTTTCCGTATTAGCACTTTGTTCTCCTACAACTTCATTATTTGTACCCTTTTTGCTTATAAGCATTTACATTCAGTTATCAGATGTGTAATATTTTCCATGCCTTTCTTACATGCAGACTAAATCACTCACCTTTTTCCATTTATTCATAAATTCCCTTATTGCTAGTAATCATATTTGAGCCTTAAATAGTAAACTACTTTCCTTGCTACTCATCATAAATTATCTTGCACTCAATATTTTGTTTACTTCTATATATATTTAAACTCTTTTTCTCTTCATGCTAGTTCTCCATTTCTCCAACTCCTTATTCTTTTATTAATGCATATATTCTTCTATTCCATTCCTTACTACTATAACACTCAATGATTCTCCTAACACAATCATTCTTCATCTTTTGTTTAAATATACTGACATAAAATCTTTATTCCAAATCTTCTGCATAGTATACTACCTTTTTCACTCATTTTGTTGCCTGCCCTTTACCTACAACACAATTAAATACTACTTTGATTATTCTCTTACTATCCATAAATTGCAATCTACTGAATATTTTCATTTGCTTTTTGCATCTTTAATATAAAAACTTGACCATCCCATTTCTCCTTGAACTGCCCCTTTATCATCCACACATCTGCATCTAATACATGTCTTACCTACTTCTCTTTGTACTTTTTAAAGTAATATAACACCACTTTATTAACACATAACACATCATTACCATAAGTTAACCCTGCTAACTACATCATATTTATTATATAAAAACACTGTTAATTTATTTATCAGTCCCTTTCTTTTCTTTGATTCATTTATCAATTTTTCTCCCATTCATCCAAGAAATTGCTCTGATTACTTAAGACAATTCCCAAATAGTTATACCTATTTGAAATTTTATATACCACAATGAAAATTCTTTCTCTTCTCTTTCCCTAGCATTTACCATCATTACTTTTGATTTTACTTCACTAAATTTAATCCCATTACATTACTCATCATGTCTTCCCTACTTGCTGTGTACAAGAACCTATCAGAAAATAAAAAGCCTGATAATATATATACTCACTTGCCACCTATTAATGGTATCTCTACCCCTCTTGCTAGTCTTTCTATTTTGTTTTTGTGGTTTATTTAAATCTAAAGATATCACTTGTAAAGCAGCTATATTAATCTACTTGCAAAGACATTTGATTGTTAATTTATAGTTTATTATTACTGAAAAATTTTGCTCCAGTGTTTTAACACAGGATGCCAACAAAGAAAAATTAATTATCATCTTCAGGTATCCAGTGATAAAAAGTTGTAATTAAAACCTACTATTTTCAGTCATTGTAGTAGTAGTAGTAGTAGTAGTAGTAGTAGATGTCAATAGCCAAAGCAGTAATTCTTAGAAAATGCAGTGAGTGGTGAAATTCAACCATTTTGTATATTATCATCATATTATAACAAAAATAATAATAATCATGGGATTGATATAATTTTGCTTTAAATTTATAAAATTTTATGTGTTAATTTATTTTAAATAAAATATTGTAATTTATTTTTTATGTATAATAATTATAAAATTTAGCATTAACAAATATTATTGAATTTACTTGTTTTCTTTTGATTTGTATATTTATAGTTGTAATCTTATTTTTTGTAAACAATGTCTCATTATAGTTATACCATTAAATATTTCAGATTTTTTTTAATGAATTAATATCTCGGCTTTCTTGTTTTCATTAATGTTTTTTCTTCACAACAACTCTGAAAGCTATATTCATAATTTTAAATAAATTTTTAATTGAGAGGAAGATTCTGGTCCAAGTTATAGAAAAAGATCTTATATTGAATTATGAATTCTATAAATGAGTTAATATTTTATCTATTAGTATTACAATTGTTTCATAAGCAAGAGGAAGTCATTGGATCAGTTGTATTACTAATTTTCTTTATATTTATAATCTGTTCTCCATTAAAAGCAATACTTTGACTATAAAATTATAAGCTGCATAATTTTGTTTCAAAAATTATATTCTCATTTTTGATCAAAAACATATATAAAATTTTGTCAAAAATGAACTAAAAGTTACATAAAAGTTTTACAAAGATTAATATACAAACAAGAATTCCTGTTAACTATGTTTTTTGGACTCCAAAATACTATGAATGAACTTGTCATTAGCATAAAGTTAAAACTGGAAAGGCGAACCCTCATAATTAAATAAATGTATATATTATTTTATTTAAAACTCAAGTAAAATAATTCTTTGTATTATAAACTATCTTTGTATTATAATTGTGATTGTCTGAAATATTTCTTTTGTAAATTATATTATTAATATTTATTCTAATTTTTGATTGTTATTTTTTCAACAATATATATCTAATTTCTCTTATATTTTGGAGAAATATATTTTTATTAGGATATCATTAAATTTTAGTAATTTTAAACATCTTGAGAGTTGAACTAATTCTATCAAAGTCTAGTCTTATGAAGAAGTTGAAATATGCATGATATATAAGACATTAAAACCAATTTTTTTTTATCAATAATTATTGTTTTTTATTTAATACATTAAACTATCATTATCCACAAAATTAGTATGGTAATTCCAACTTCCAGTGGAAAAAATAATAAAACAAAAAATAATAATACACTATAAATAAATTATGTATGACTCTATGCACAACATCTTCCACATCTATATAGAATCTACTCATCCATTATTTTGTAAAGTTCTGTTTTAAATTCTTTTGCTGAGAACTTTTCTTCCTAAAATATTTTAATATTTTATCTAATAATGGTTTTTCAATGCATTTTGTTATCTTCCACATTTTCCCAAAGGAAAACAATTAATATTATACTTTTTAGAATGTATTTGAAATAAACTTTATGAAGTAAATGAAATTTGCTCTTTAATAAAAACTAGCTACAAAAAATGACCATAAAATAGCTTTTAGGGAAGTCATATATAGTTCAATCATTTGTTTTGTTCAGTCTATGGAGGATGTAATTTTACAACAGTGACCTTTGTAATATCCCATCCAGAAGGTTGAGAAACATATTGAGATAACCTTGCTACTGTAATTTTAAAGTTGTAAGAAAAATCAGTATACAAAACTTTTCTAATGTCTTTATATTATAGTGATAAAGGTTCGAGTATCATCTGCTTGAAATAAATGAAGTAAAATAATATCTTTCTTTGTATAGCTAATTTAATTACAGTAGATATTTCACTATAAAAATACTCCTTAATTTGTTGAAAGCATCAGCATCACATTGGAGTTTATACAGCATCTCAACCACTAAGGCTATTTCTACTTAAATATTAGCCATGAAATCTGTAATTGCTTTACAGTCTCAAGTTTATAACCATCTATGCTAAAATTTGCTAAAGAGTTTTTTCATTCACTGGCTGATAAAGAACTTATGTTTTTGAAGACTAATTTCTAAAAGTTGTTATGTGTTGATTCATAGCATAATTTGCAAGTCATTTTTTGACATGAAAGAAATAGCATACTTAATGGGATATTATAAAGAAGGTGAATTTTGTTTTTACTTTCGAGTCATATTAAAAATTGTATAATCAAATCTGTATTGTATCTTGAGCTTTGATTCATTAAGTCACCTACAAATAATTGCAAAGACAACATTCAAACAATAAAAATTTGGATCAAGTACCCATCTTAGTTTACACCAGTTAATAAATCCATTCAATTCATCTTCATTGTATTATAGCATAAGCTTTTTAAAATAGGATTACGTTTTTCCCATCTAAAGTTTTATTTACACATAGAATGTTTCAAAATATGAACATCTGAATAATAGCCACTCTTTTTCTTGATGTATTACGTAATTAATTAATATATTTTGTATCAACTGTTTTAAAGTGAAATGCATATTCTGATAAGCTATTGATAATACTTTTTCTATATGCAATTATTAGTATGACGTACAATATATTTGAAAAAAAAAATGATTTGAATGATTTGATTAAATTCCATTGTTAAATAATTTAAAAAATCATTTAATTTTAGGTATTTATATTTTTCTGTCCTACTAAATATTAAACTATTTTATATGTGTTATTTGTTTTCATTGCTAAAAGATTTTATTATAAATTTATACATATTGAATTTTTTTATTTCTTCAAATAACAAATATGCATTTAAATAAAATTATTCTATTTATAATACAAACTTAAAAAATCCATCACTAATACACAAGGATACACTTATATAAATGACATAAATTCACTTTATGGGAGCATATTTTTAGTTTGCATCTATTCATAAAAATCACATTTCAATAGCATTTAAGTGATTATTGATAATTTTTTAAAATGCTAAAAATCATTGCACTTCATATAATTCTTGATAAATACTTTATATTTTAATAAAGTCCAAATATATTGTTATTATTCTTATTGTCACTGACAAACTCAATCTTTCATTCATGGAAATAAACTTACAATTAAACTTCAATCCCTTATAATTGATCATATGATTGTGGAATACTATTGACTTTAGAATGCACTTCAACAAATCAGATTCTGTTAGTTAGACCAAACCTATATCATTATTGAAGTATCATACAGAATTTATTGGCTTATTATAGAATTCATTTAATCACTGCATATTTTTTAGCATGTATCAAATTCTTAATTATAATCAATGAATACATATTAAAATGATTGAAAATCATTTTTGTCATATTAGATATTATTAAAATTCTTATAATTCTTAATATAAATGTTAAATTTTTATAAAGTTTAAATATTCTATTGACAAACTTAATAATTTAACTATTCATTTATTTATTCAAGCAAATAGTTGCTGATATTTGGGAATACAGTTAATAAATATGATACAGTGTTATGGTGTAATTGATTAAGATAACTGTATAGACTCATCCTAGCTGCTGAAATCTGATAAAATACATAATGTATTCCATTATTATATTTTTTTCCAAATGACTTGTGCATATTATTATGGTATGTTCTAGAAATATAAAATCGGGATATATGGGTAAAAGAAATAAAATGTTAAAAGAAAAGTTTGTCAACATCAATATAAAAGTTTACATAATTTCTAATATAAGAAAATGATTAATAATCATTAATGTATTAAAGAATAATAGAAATAATAATAATAAGTAGTTGCTTGTTAAAAATATATGGACTGTTAAAGTGAATTTACACAATATATGTAAATTAATATAAAATGGCAATTTATGATATTTAAACAATTATGTGTAATTTAAGTTAAGATGAAATCTGGTTAGTTAGAATGCATATCAAAAGATATTAGGATTTTTTTTCTTATGCATAAAGCTGCATTCCTGAGTGATATGCTCATTATATGTTGATAATAAGAGTGTATTATGATTGAAGTTTATTAGACACATATATATTGTTTAATCAAAGTGTAATAATTAAATATTTCACAATTCACATAACATTTATAAAAATGTAAATTTATGCATGCCTATAACTGGAAAGAAATAAACATAAATTTTCATCATCCAGGATTAAATAGGCTAGTTGAGTACCATTTACTCTTTCACAATTTTTTCATTAAGAAAATGGAAATATTTTATTTACAGTAAGCTACTTAAAAAAGCTTTACACATAACATAAAAAAAGGTAAAAAAAGTAAAAACAATTATTTCTCTTTTTCTAAAACAATCAATAATAATAAGTTCAATAAGTCAAATCTATGTGCAGAATATTTAAATTTAAGCTTAGTGTTTGCATGCTTCTTGATTAAAATAAAAGATTTGACTTTGATTCTAAATAAGGTAAATACATTATTACTAGAAATAATTTTTGTGTTATTTGAAGTATTTGTTGCATCCATTATGTTTTCTAAATCACTAAAAGTAATTTTTAGGCTGTTATTTATAAAAAGACAATACTTTATCATTAAGAAGTTATATCACTATGCCATTAATTTGTGTATATAAAAAATATAAAACTATTTACATAAGGAAAAAAATATATTACTTTTTAATATTTAGATATTATTATGAAAGTTTTCTTAATTTATCTTTTTGCAGGATGTTTTAAAGTCAATAGAATGGAAAACATCTTAATATATTTTAATAATGTTGAATAGGAAAGTAAAACAGACTTTAGATTCTCCACTGCCAATTAAAACTTCTTTGACATTCTTAGCTTGTGGTTAGGTCCCTACTATCGCATTTTTACATGCACATTCTTGAGGTTACAGCTTTAGTAAATATTACTTATTTAACCAATGTTCATTTAAATAAATATATAATTACAACTCTAAAAGAAAATAGTAAAGAAAAAGTATATATGCATCAGGCTAGACAAATATTAAATGAAGAGTTATATTTAATTCCCTGTCTAATCTCCTATTTAAAAATGGATAGTCATCAATTTGTTTATGAAGTGCCTTCATTGAAAATCTTAAGTTTGCTTGGAACCTAAACAAATTTTGAATTTTTTTACATTCAAGATTATGAATGTGGAAATTACATGCATTTTTTTAAAAATGAGACTCTTCAAAAATTGCATTATTGTAATAATATATTTTATTAAGAAAAAAAATTATTAATTTGATATTGAAAAACAATTTTTATAACCTTATATAATTTTTATGGCCTTATGTAATGACTGGATGATATCAAAAGATTATATAAACAATTGAGTGAAGAACCCACTGAAAAATTGGATGCAAAAAGCTATATACACAGAAAATCATCAAATTGGAAAAGAATAAATATCTTCATGCTGATCTTCCATAAAATAATAATCAGAAAATAATAAATTCTTACAACAGCTATATGAATATCAAATTTTTTATATACAAAAAAACCTTTATATGTAGGTTCTGATTTATTTTAATGATTTATATTGGTATTGGTTGTTTTAATTTCATTATTGAACACTAGATGGTTTTATGTCTGTAATAGTTCATTAATGTAATTGATTATTAACATTTGAAAAGGGCACCAAATCACGTGCTGAAATAAGGCTTTTTATGTATATAAAAATTTGATATTTACTCAGAAAATCTACAGAAAAAACAATTGAATCGCAAAAGAAAATAAACATTATACATTATTTATTGACTATATAGAAAGTTTTTTGATAATTTTACTACATAGAAAGTTGCTATATGATGACTGAGTGCTATTCATATTTTTAAAAAAAAATGATTGAATGTTTGTTTTTACTTTCTGGGTGGAGTTTGATGCAAAAACATTTAATTCTTGAATTGCCCAGGATTATGTAATCATTAGTCATCAATAAAAATAATTTAAACCTATTAAACAATAATTATTAAATAAGTGTTTAAAATTAATTGCAAATAATCCAATGATGGATATTTGAAAAGAAGAATAAATTGTTAAGAAAATGAGAAATAAATAAATAAATGTTTTATTGCTCAGAAGTTTTTAAAAAGTCCAAGATCAGAAATGATTGAGTTGGAGCCATAATTTATGGGCTATGAACTCCAGAGACTGCCATTTTATTACGACACTTGTGCATAGATCTTTGAAGTTAATGTTATTAAGTGTAGGAAGGAAGGTAATATCACACAGAAAACGGAATTCACGTGCGCATGTAAAATCAATTTTTTTTCCATATACCTTTTAATAATATAGATATATATTTAATATTGACTGTAAAATGGAGATATGATATAAATTGTGTAAATAGAATATTATATCACGACCTTGAAAGACATGTATGTGTAGTTTTATATAAATAAACTTTAAAACACAATTTGTGTGAAAAAAGAAGCTACTCTAATCCAATTTATTGTAACGTTTTCTTTTTTCAAAAGAATTGGATTATTACCACAGAATTTAAAAATGATCTTTTGTACTTCTTGAACATCTTTACATTTATTTTGGCTCATGAAATTTTTTTTCCAGAAATGACAGCTTATTTGAATGCAATGATGGATGAAGAGATTACCTCGCTGAATCTGATACATCATAATTATTTGCTATAAAACTTGAAAAATCAAGAAAGTTTTAGAAAGGTTATGGAAGAAGTTTTGCCAGTCAAATAACATTTTAATTGTTAAAATCAAAATATTCGCTGCTTTTGTATATATGTTAAATATATATATATATTTGTCAATATAGCAGCAAAAAAAAAAAAAAAAGAATTTGTTATTAACTGAAAAGAAATTCGTCGATTTCTTTTTGCAACCTTTAACGAATTGATCGCGGAATATTTCTAATAATCACTCTATAAATTTTTGTCATTGCAACTTATATTACTAAGTGTTTGTTTTAAAGATAAGAAACGTATATTCGTTATCATTAAATAAATATGCTCATCACGTACTTGAACTAAAAAGTGAACTATCTCTTTGACTAAGAAAACACTGGAATCTTTTTTTAATTTTTTATAAGTCTGATAATTTAAAAGTCAAACATTGTTTGGCTTCTTGAGATCCGAATAAATATACATACCTATAAATATATACAGTTCAATGGTTACTTTTTATATTTACCATCTATGCCAGACAAAAATAAATTACGGTCCTCAATTTTAGAAGATTATGATGTTAGCAACTACAACAACAGATGAACGACTAAAGATAGGGATGATTAAAATCACTAGCTATAAACATGAATTACTCATTTAATGATGTCTTTTTATTCGACCATTTACAACTTTCAGATTATTTTCAAATACAAAAAAAAAGAAATCTAATAATATTAAAAATAAACTTTTTTTTTTACTTTGTAAAGTTAAAAAAAAGACATTTATATAAATATATAGCAGCCTCTCATAAATGAATTTAACCATTCTAACTCCAAGAAAAAAAAAACAAAAGAAAAATCGGCTCCAGAAATAAATTTTGCAACAACTACATAAATCAATCTTGAATCGCAAATACGTTCACATGTCGAGCATACTGATTCATATTTCTGTTTGTTTGACATTTTGTGATGCTTTTTTTTTTTTTAAATTTCTTCAGCATGTCTTTTTCTGAAATATTTCAACATTATATCTAAATATAGCTTTCCAGTAAATTCCATTCACTGCCATATTTTTCCATGGAAGCAATCGACATTGCAGTTCTTTAGAATATTTTTGAGATAATTCTTTTAAAGAGGCAGGCTCTATCTTCAACATAAAAACCATACTAAAGTTCATTATAAACATTCTTTTAGAGAAAGTCTTGTATTATTTATTTATTTTATATACCAAATTCAATAAAAGTGCATTTTTAGAATAATGAACTTTATACTATCACATATCACAAGGTGAAGAACATTTTAATTGGCTTTATGATTTTGCTATTGAATTTTTAAAATTTTACAGATCATTTGTAAATGAAACTTTTCTAATGCCTTTATATTGCATTGATAAAGCAACCAACTCTAATTTCTATACAATAAATTAAATAAAGCAATTATTATATACCCAGATAATTTAATTGCAATAGTTATTTCTCCATGATAGAATAATATATCTTTTACTTTGTTAAAAGCAGAAGCACATTTCTATATCAAAGTCCTTCTTTCTACTTATAAAACTATTGGATATTTAAGTTGGTTTATATTCTCAGGTTAATAACCATCCAAGCTATTGCTGAAAATTTTTCATCACTGACTGATGAAGGAATGAGTTTATTGAACATTAATTATCAACAGTAGTTAAAGAAAAATACATGATTTATAGAACTCTCCACTTCTATAAATTACTACTTATCTTTAACTATTGTTGCTGTGATTAAAACTACCAGTTAGTTGAAAGCATGCTTAGCATAATATGATTATTAATTAATATACCAAAGTCTTCAAATGTGACATATAAAATAGTAAATATATTTTTATAAATCACTTTTGAACTGACTTATTAAATCACATTCAAATTTTTAAAAAAGTTAAAAAAAAATAAACAACTAAATATTGCACAATTTCCCCCTGTAATTTACAATTCTTAAAAGATATTTAATTTCATAAATACTTATTTTGTAATTACTGTTTTAAACATCATGCCAAAGTTTAGGAATATCATACATATTTAGAACAATATTTTTCAAAATGATGTAACAAAAGTTTAATGAAGGCAAAAAGTATAAGACAGATTACATTCATCTCTCCAAAACATTTAGCAGTATTTTTAACAACAATATTTTGTGGATTATGATTTAAAATATTAAAATGAAGATGATTTAAATTGAATTTTAAGATAAATGCAAATAATGTTTTAAAAATTATCAGTTAAAGGCAACCAAGTAGATATAAAAATAATAAAAAATTAATGGTAAGGAAATATAAGTTAACAACTGAAAATGTTTATGACAAATTAGTAATATGGATAGGCATATAGTTGAAATATTTTACAGAGTTATTTGGGAAGAAATAATATTTAAAACTATATATGCCTCTGCCATATTAAAATATGTTAAAAAACTTAATAAAATAAAGCCATTAAAGATTTTAGTAATACTTTTAGAATAATAAATTATTTTTTTAGTCTTTAGTAAATTCATCATTATCATCATCATCATTATTATTAAACTGGAATAAAGAACCAGTTGGTACATTTAAGCCTAAGAATGTAGTTTTCTATGGGTAATTGAATTCTATTTTATAGTAAATTTTGAAAAGTTTGTACTAGTGTAAAATAAAGAGTTAAGTGATTATCACTTTTTTCTAATATATACCCTGTTGTGATAGAATATATACTGCTGTCTTTTAAATAGATACATTACATTTCCAAAAAAAGTTTTAGAAAATTATTCACTTAGTATTTTTTATATTAAGTTAATTATGTCATTACTATTCTATAATAATTTTCTAATAGAGAAAACTTATTGAATTGTTTAAAAGATGGGATAAGAAAATTATAATCATAGTTTAGAAACATTTTATGATAATATATAATCAAAAGATTTTTAGTTACTAATATCAGATCAGTTATTTTTATAATTTGAGAAACTGTGAAATTGTTTTAGCATTGTAAATGTTATTATAATCTAAAGAGATTAGGTTAATTCATAAATTCTGAATGATGTTTACAGAAAGTATATTATAATTTAACAATGTTAATTCTTAGACCATTAATACATCACATGAACACCTTTTATTATGCTTACTCAAGATAGAATAACAATAGCATATTTCTCCATACAATATTGATTTCTAATGCAAGCTATAGTAATCAATAGATGCTAAAAGTTTGTGCATTTTAATCTCATTCCAGTGACTTCTTATTCAATATTCATAGTCTAGTGTCTACCTTATAGATTTCATCAGTTCCAAGCCTCCTCAATTTTTCCATGTAACACTGATTCCTAGTGCAAGCTATAGTAATAATCAGTAGATGCTAGAAGATTGTGCATATTAATCTCTATCCAGTGCCTTTTCATTTAGTATTCTCAGATTAACTTCTGGCTTTCATCAGATTCAAAACTCCTCAATAATAAAAGCCATAAAGTAGAAAATAGTATGGGAATTTTGGATGAGAAGACATTCAATTAGAATTAAAATGCACAACCTTTAAGCATTTATTAATTACTCTAGTTTACACTAGGTGGCATTATTGTGTGGACAAATTTGCTATTGTTGATTCATAGAAGTACTCTAATTAAAAAAAAGGACTATATATAAAAATATTATTGCAGATTATTTTTTTAAGAACTTTAATCTACTTTTTGGTCATCTGAATATTAACTGACTGAATCAAAGAAAAGAATCAATTTTTATGATAGAAGCAAATGATAATTTCAACATGACTTTCATTATTAAAAACATTTCTCCTTTCTATATTCTAGCATTGTGCATTGGCAATTTGAGTTATTAATAATTAGCAAATATTTTTTTAAATTTTAATCACCATTCTTTAATTAATGTCTGTCTTTTGCCTATATCAAAGAGGATTTAGGATAAACAGAAAAAAAAGATTCTTACAATTAGAGTAGAATTGTAGCTACCAAAATACATTGTCATTGACTTATACAAACATATTAACTTGGGTTCAAAATCTTTAAGCTTTTTTTTAAATTTTGAGCAAAAAATTTGATAGTAAAAGATTAGTTACTGGTTTAAATTCAAGAAAATGAATATTAATTTTTCTCTACATTCTTATAACAACCGATAGCTCAGACTTACAATAGATACCATTAGAAATTCAATAGAGCTATTGTTTTGTTACAACCAAAAATGCTATGACATAGAATTATTTCCTGATGATAAATCTGCCAGTGTGAAATATTTACAAATTTTTTTTATTGAGTTTGTTAGAGAATAATTTTCTAGCTGAAATTTATTTTTTTGATATGAGATTATAATTTTTTTAGTGGCAAAAGTTTTCATAAAAATATCATTTTGAAATTTCTGCCACATGTTTATTTGGATTCTATGTAAAGCAATTATAACTTAGTTTTTTAATGATTAAAATCATTAAGTAATAATTAAAAGTAATAATTCAGTGTTGGGAGAAAAAACAAATTTGTCACATCTAAGATTGTGACTTTATTTGATACTGATATTGTCCTAAAAAGAGCATAACAATTTTTGTCAATCATCACAAATTTTGTTGTTGGTAATATCACAATGTTGAGTCCATGCCATTATGTGATAACTTTAGCTTCCTAATGTATGTGTGTTTTTATAGTTGAGTTAGAAGTTTATAGATACATATAGTTCTGATGACATAGTTTAGAAAATTGAAATATTTAAGATGTTTAAAGTAATATTGTCATAATTTGTGTTATGTCTGAAGATTAATATAAAGTTTAAAATGAATGGAGAATTACATAAATAAAAATATTCTGGCAGATATAATTTAAATATAGGATGTGAAGGAAATAAAAGACAATTGTTTAAAGGTAATTGAATATCTATATAGTAAGCATTTTATTGATAATTAAATAATGCTTTGTTATATGGTAATACTTTTTCAGCAAAATTATTAATGTTATTATTGGTAATAATTAAGATGCCTATTACTTATTGTTTTGTCATGACCCTATTATTTGTGTGGCATTCTCATTTTAATATGTTATTTATATTTATATTAATTCTAGTGACTAAATTTTTTCCCCCAGAGTTAGGCAAATTTAATTACTAATTTTAAAGTTTGTTAATGACATACTAGTAAAAAAAAATGTTTATTGGTAGATTGTTTTCATTCTCTTATTATAAAAATGTAAAAATATATTAAGAAAAGATGCTGTGCCAAAAATAATTTAAATTAGGACATGAAAAATGTAAAAAGTAACAACTGTTTAGAATATTTTTACTAATATTGGAATTGGTTATCAAGAGATACTATTGATTGGATTGTTGCTTTTTTGAATTCTTTATATTATAAATTCAGTAAAATTGTGTATAGTGGCAATTTCTTTATTTTTATTGTTCAATGAAAGTTTTGGTTTTGCTCTAATAAAAAAAACATGGGTTTGGAATATATAACCTTACAAAAGGTATAATAATTCAGGTAATTTTGCTGAAAGATACAGTAAAAAAATAATATATATTTTGCAATTATAATAATGACCTTAAAATTATAATGCAGTAAATTGAAAAATTTGCATTATAATCATTTTATTAATTTTCCTATTTAGTACTTTATTATTTATTGGAATTTATTGGTTATTTTTTAAATTAATAAATAATATGTATTGTTTATGTTATAACTATCTAATTGTCTACTTGCCTATTTACTTCCTTATTTTTATTATTCATGTTCTAACTGCATATCTAATTGTTTGACTATGGGCCTATCTATCCATACCTATCTAACTATCCACCTATTTATTTATCCACCTACCCACCTACCTACCTTCCTACCTATCTATCTGTCTGTTTGCCTGCCTATCTATCTATCTATCTATCTATCTATCTATCTATCTATCTATCTATCTATCTATCTATCTATCTATCTATCTATCTATCTATCTATCTATCTATCTATCTATCTATCTATCTATCTATCTATCTATCTATCTATCTATCTATCTATCTATCTATCTATCTATCTATCTATCTATCTATCTATCTATCTATCTATCTATCTATCTATCTATCCATCCATCTATCTATCCATCCATCCATCCATCCATCCATCCATCCATCCATCCATCCATCTATCTATCTATCTATCTATCTATCTATCTATCTATCTATCTATCTATCTATCTATCTATCTATCTATCTATCTATCTATCTATCTATCTATCTATCTATCTATCTATCTATCTATCTATCTATCTATCTATCTATCTATCTATCTATCTATCTATCTATCTATCTATCTATCTATCTATCTATCTATCTATCTATCAAATTATTGATTGGAATGGGTATATCTAGCTGTTCTTTTATAGGAATTTAAAAAATTGCAAAATAGTATTGTTTTTATTTAAGCTCTCTTAAAAATAGGCAGAGCCTGCTATACATTTTAAAATTAATGACAAACTTTCCTGTCAATATCATATTTTTAGTTGGAAATGGTTTAGTGGGCTCCAAAATATACTGTAACAAAATGCAGTAGCTTGATTTTTTCCCTATAAAATTTAAGTCTGATGGTACTACTATCCAAAATAAATCTTATACTGCGATTTTCCTCATTCAAATATTATAAGCACACATTTTTTATCCATAAAAATATGTATATTTATAAATCTTTCACTGTACACACTCAATCACCTCTTAATAAGTGACATAGACTTGGGTAAACTGTTTACATTATTAATATCGTTACGATTTAAAATTGTTTTTTATTATTACGAAGAATTCTAAATATCAAAAGTTATAAAAATTGAATTTAAAAAAATTAGATAATCTAATATTATTATTTTCATATTAGAAACTCCTTTTAAATAGATAAACCGATACGTATTCTTCCTCCACCCACAAATATATACCCTCACATATACCTATTTAATATATATCTATAAACATGAAAGATGAAGAAGCCTTAATCATCTTGCGGCAAAGCAGAAGCTTCCCAGATTTTTATTTAGGAGAAATATTGACAAAAACTCTCTTATCTGGCTAGTCAACAGTTAGAGTGTTAAAGCAATTTTTTTTTAATCATCTGAATAATTATATTAAACACCAACTATTTATTTAAAATTTACTATAAAAATAATTAAATCATAATTTTAGTTGCCTTTATATATTATATATAATTCAAACATTCATTCATTTTTTTTTTTTAGAATGCTTCATTTTGTTTCAAACATAAAAGATACTAATAAAATTCACATCCAGCAATTTAAATTTCAAAGATTTCTCTTCATGCATCATTATTTTATTTTTGGCAGATTGTATGTACTGAAATTTCTTTTACTTTTTTCATATTTTTTTTCATAAATGTACTATAAAATAAATTAATTATTATTCAGTTGACGGTTGCTGACACAGAATGTTGTTTAGCATACTGTGAATCAAAGTATTTATCCTTTTTGCTTTTAGCTGAAGTGAAGGACTCAGAAGCAGAAAATGCATTTCTATAACTGAACACTCAATTAATGACGTTAGATAGGATACTAGAAAAAAAAAAAAGAAAAAATCATGAGCCACTAAAGATTTTATTCAATAAAAAGCACTTAATCACGTCAAGTCAGAAGTTGTATGAATAGATTTTTCCAATAGTTTATATATATATATTTGCAATATATAGAATATTTGCTTTACTTTTTTTCTACATTGTAGTTCTAATGACGTAGTCAATTATAAAGATCATCAGTTTTGATATGTAACATATATATCACATCAACACAATTTTCATAGTTAAACAAATCAATAATTATAATAAAGTATCTGTTAGTACTTATTGTTTAATATATATACATACTTATAAACTTCCATTTCATAATTAACATTAATGGATATGAATAAAGACGTAGAAAATAAATGGCTCTCCAAATGCATTTGATGCTGAACCAGCACTCCTCAGTTAATGTAAATCATAATCTCTTACATTAATTTTCAAGAGTTTTTATTTATATGTTTCAAAACTATGTGGTGGGATGAAAATTTTAGAGTATACCTAAAAGAATAATGGAATTGGAAAAAGTGAGGATAGAAGAATAAATAAATAATGTCATATGGTTATATTTAATTAAAAATAAATATATTAATATTTAAATGAGTTTAAAGTTTTATCTGAACTAGAAACAATATGACGATCTTTAGCCTAATAAATGATTAATATATTTATTTAAAGTAAATAATTCCTAAAGATAGGAAGTTGATGCTTATAGATCAAATTATAGTAATTTATTATGTATACAAATATATTTCAATAAAAATTTTCCTACTTAAAGTAAAATTAAAACAGTATTTGGGAAACATTATGTAGAAGAAAGAGACCTTAATACTAGAAATAAAGTTTTCAGAGTTAGAATTATGCGGATCAGGACAAAAGGATCCGATGAATTTTTTTCATAATAATAGTAAATAAAAATCTTAATGAAGTGTCATTCGTTTTTGTTATGAATAATATGTTCTTGAGAGTTGTTGTTTTACAAATTATCGCAAGGGCACTTTTGGTGAAAAGTTTACTATATGTATAAATTATATTTGTTTTAAAAATTTGCAACAACCTGATCAAGTTATTTCTTTTGGCCTATAAAAGATTTTGTGACAAAGAACAATTAGACATTAGCTATGACTATCATATGTTTTCACCTGAGCATCATGTTTGCATAAAATAAACTGAAATATTATTAGAAATTGTGACTACAAATAGAAGTTTTCAGTTAAATAATACAAAACTGAGATTAAATCTAAATTCAATTGGAGGTAGACAAATAATTGAATGAATCAGTTGACCTAGAAAGGCAGTATACACTTTCCATCTGCTTAATCATTGTTTATTACAATACAAAATAAACATCAAACAATTATATCAAGATACTTTGAAGACACTTGAAGAAGCTTCACACATAGCTACCATACATAGTAAAAAAAACAAAAACATTTAAATCCTATTCATAATAGAATTTTATTGCTCATATTTAAGGTATTTAGAAAAGATGCAAATGACAAAAAGAGTTCTAAAGATCAGCTAAAGGAATTAAGAACAATGAGCTCGTAATTGATCATTTAAATGCAACTACTTGTCTAAAGGACAGAAAATATCAGATTTAAGGTTAATGAAAAATAAAGAGTTTCAAAAATAGATTATATCATAAAAAATGTAAGGTTATTGTTAAATCAAATATATATGTAAGTAGAAGAATTTGAACTTAGGATTTTTCAATATATTCATCCTCTACTTACATATATATAACATGTAGTACAATCAAGTTACATATTGCTTTAGAATTTTATAGATCAAACTTAGAAAACTAAGGATAGAAAGAACATGCAAAATGTAAGTCAATTAAAAATCAGTTTAATATGACTTAAACACCAAACAGAAATATGTTGAATTATTATAATTGGAGTTTTTATGGAATAAAAAATTATTCCTGTAAAGACAAGAAAAACTATTAAAAGTGAATTTTATCATTGAAACCCAAAAAATTTGGTAAATACAAATTTATTTTTTTAAAACCAAAAACTGTCTTACAAAATGTATCTCTTGATATTAAGTGAAATAATAATCACATTAAGTCCAATCATAGTTCAATTTAATTTCTAAAAAACAGTCAGGCATAAAACAAATGTCTGATGTAGATTAAGATAATCATATAAATGCAATGATATTGATTTTATAGTTTAAAAAAGGTAGCTTACAATCTAACCTTTGTCACTCTCACCTCCAAATCCAGCTAATTTTTAATGTAATTTTAGTTAATAGCCAACTATGCATATGTTTTCACTTATAAAGTAACAAACCCCCACTTATATACATATAGACATGACAAATGTGTATTTTTAACTATATTGAGAAACTATCAAGATAAATCAATTTTACTTATCTATTAGAAATATGAAAATCCCAATTAAAAAAAATCATATTAATATATATATATATATATATATATATATAAACAATAATGTTAATATCAGTGTATTATACATCATTTTAAAAGACTTGGACTAAGTAAGTATGGTAAGGACCTAATATCAAACCAGTCATGAGGTAACCAAATATACAAGATGAAAGCATAATTCTACTATGCAATTTTATTTTGCTTATAATTAATATAATACATGCAATAATAGGGTTCACATAGCAATAGAAAAGGAAATAAAATTCAAGTATACTGGACAGTGGAAACCAAGAGCAGTATAAAAAAATCTAATTCATTTCAGTTGTCTATCTACCATTTTCAAATAAAGCATAAGCAGTATGATACAATATCTGAAAAAAATGTTCAAATCTTAAAGAAAATGGATGGCTTATTTGAAAACTTCAAATTTTGTAAAGCAAATTACAAGAAACTGAGATTAATGTTTAGACAAAAACAATTCTAAAAAGTTCAAGCATTTGGATAAAGTAACAGAGTTGATTTGAAGAGACATTTTGAAATAAAAAGGACTGTGCTATCCTTCAAATGTGAATAAAGAATGAATTAAAATGTCATCAGAGTATCTATATTAACGATGGAATAATTCCATTCTTATAAAAATCATTTAACAACAAACATTGAATTAAATTTTTTTTAGTTGTTTATTTATTGAAAAATGATGTTTTCTCCCTAATTCAATAGTGTTGTAGGGCTCAGTGTTGTCAACCCTGACCATGGAAAGCATGATGGTTGAGTACTCAAGAGTGTGATACCTACCAAAATATTGAATACCACATCTAAAATGTCCAATTGCATAAAGAAAGAACAACAACAAGAGATGAAGATAACATAATTCTAAATACATCACTGAGGAATCTCCATGAAGAATGCATGATTTACTGTAGCACTCTGACCAAAATAATGACATACTGTATCTATTAAAGACATTACTAGCCTAATTCATAAACTTCATGTCAGTTATCATGAAGAAGTATTAATTTGTGGTATAATATTTTTTTTATTTATGGGTACATTGGTAAGATTTTTTATTCTTTTTTTATTTCACTTCTGTATTTGGGAACTGAGCTTTCTGTAACTTGGAAGAGTCCACTATAGCTAAAATAAAAAAAAACGCAGGGAAAAAGGTTGCTAGATTAAATAGTTTTCTTTTTAAATAAAGCTTAGGTAACTCTTCTTGCATAGTGACATAACATTACATATGATTATTATCAGAATCCTTACTACAATATGAAATAAAAATGAGATTTTTTTATTACCACTCCATATTAAAAACATACACTTGCTACAGGTTAGAGTTTATGTTGCTTATTTTTTTATTGTTGTCTAACCATTGCTCATTTTTATTTATTCGGTATGAATGAATAACATCTCTTTTCTATTAAACTTGTACAGAGTTGGAAGGAGTCTTCAAAGAGAGAAAACCATTATAGTTGGAATTAAACCAAAAATCTACTGAGTATATATATTTTTGTGAAATAGTTAACTTCATAAACATTGTAACATTGAATTAATGATTTTTTTTGTTTCTTGTTATTTTTACCTACTTTGTATATAATGATTGTCTTATTCATGTATGCCTATTATGAGAAGGGTTGATGGAGTGACTATATTTAATTGTTAATATTATAGGGATAAATACTTGACACATTCACATGTATATAATTTTATTTTCTGCTAAAATAATTTTTCAATTTTTATTTAGTTTATAAATAAACTTTGTCAATTTTATCCTCATTAAATGGTCTCTAGTTTATCAAAGTTATTTATCCACCCACTCATCAATTCACCACCACACATATGTGCATACCCATGCACATTTTATTGTATATTATAATGCAGTAATATAATTAAATGAGTCTTCTATTAGTATGGAACCTATATAAATGTACTGTAATTTTTATTTAAGCTAATTTCATTACTTAAAGAGCTGATTACAACATTCAACCTGGAAATGAATTCTGAGACATGTGTGGAATCTGAAAGGGGGATGAAGTATAGTTGAACTAGCCTAAATTGTGTCTGAATTTAATATGTAAACCTAGAGGTAGCCCATTGGAAGTAGGCACAATCATTGGTTAGTTATTTCATTGCATATTTCTTGGCATCTTACACAAAGATCCTAGGTCTGACCATAGTAGATGTCTCCCCTCTATTCTAGTGGATAACCCAAACCAGCACATATTTTGGCACCCAGAGTTTAGGAGCATGAAACATAAGTTTCCAAGGAGGTCCAACCATTGGTCTAGTGTATAAAAATTTTTTTTATATTTTTTTTATGGAACTTATTCACTTTTATGAATTTGCTTAGGTATGTGAATTGATGGATGGGAATGGAATGACAAACTGAGACCTTAAATAAATAAATAATTAATTAATAAAAATAAATTAAAATAGGTGAGTTAGGCATGTAGTTACACAGGCTAAAGGCTACACTTTAAAAATAACACATACCAACATAAAAATTCAGTGAGAAAGTTAATCATATATGCTAAATGGTAAAGAGATAACACAAGACCCTATGACATATCTATATTCATATATATATAAAAGATCAACAACATTATGCTTAACTATTGAGGAAAATTTATTGATATTAAAGAGTGGTAAATTATTGGCAAATAAAAATATAGAACATATTGAGGAGTTATGAGTTATTAGTGCAATGAAATGGACAGTGACTCCAATAGTATTGACGAAGGGTCTTTGCAGGTCCAAATATCTGGGGAGCAGGTCTTGATCACCCTCCACAGGTACAGGCTATACAAGAAACACTCAATAAGGAAATGATTCAAGCACTTGAAACTGGGATAGTGCAGTTTGCAGAAGGTGAAATGACCATGCACATATGAAATGATAATGAGCAGTATGAACAACTTGAGAATAGAAATAAACAGTAACATTAAAAGTATGAAGAGAGATATAAATTGCATGAAGAGAGATATGGATAGCATGAAAGGAGATATGGATAGCATGAAGGTAGATATGGATAGCATGAAGGGAAATATAGATAGCATGAAAGAAAATATAAATAGCATGAAGGGAGATATGGATAGTGTAAAGGAAGATATCAATAGCATGAAGGGAGATATGGATAGTATTAAGGCAGATATGAACAATATGGAAGTGAATATGACTAGTAATATCAATAATATGAGTCATATGAATAATATGAAAATGACCAACATAGAAGAAAAGTTGAAAGTGTATGTGAATAGTGTCAGATGAGATCTGAAAATAGATATACAGGATATAGAAGCTAGGCTGTCCATAGATATAGAACAATTGTCCCTCAACTTGGGTAATGTTCAGAGAGACAACTCTGAAATAAATTGGACACTCAACAACTTAAAGAATGAAATTGAGAAGGATTTGAAATGTCAGCAATGGTTTATAGAATTCAAAGATAGCATCATTGGGTGATTAAATGTCAAGTGTGATGAAATGCACAAAAGCAAAATGTCATTAAAGATGAGATATGCACAGACAAAGAGAAATTGCAAAACAAGGTCCAAAAAGAGTTATTAGATGCAAATGCAAATACAGAGCAGAACTTTGAAGCAGAGTCATGAGAAAGAATACTAGCAGCTTTTGACTACCATCTCAAATGACTTGAGAACAAGATAGCCACACAGTAACTAAAACCATCCTAGATATAAAAACTCTTGACAAACTAGTGGATAGCATAGCTGCAACAAAGGACTGAGTTATATGAGGCTCTAAACAAAGAATGGTAATTGTTGAGTCTCAACTCTGTCAAAGGACACCAACCATGGAAATTTGACAAACAGGAATTGGTTCAATAACCCAGAAAGATAGAGGAGAATAGAGTGATAGGGAATATCATTTGGATGTCACCCTCAAGGAACCCCAAAGGTTGAGTGAGCCTTGTCAGGAATCCTATCACACATCATATGATTCACAAAGAGAAAATTACCCTCTTGGCTTTAATTTAGAATAGTTACTCCTGAATGTGTATCAGACCAATCCTGAAAACCAAGTGTGACCACACAGATGAATACCCTGGATGTGAATAGGATGCAGAGCACCCAGCACAAGCCATCACAATTAATCAGTTCATGAGGATAAAACATTTAAGGGAAGCATTAATGAAGCCCCCATAGAGCATCTTAGAAGATTTCAATCTTTACTTTTTGATGAATTGAAACTTATCAGAGGTAGAAAAGGTGATCATAGCATATAACCACTTTCAAGAAGATTCATTGATGTGGTGGGAATCACTATTTCAAGAACCCAATCACCTTTGATGATTACCAAAAGTTATTAGTTAAAAATCTCTGAAATATGGATAAGTAAGAGGCTCTATTGCACCAACTATTATTCCAGGAGAAATATAGATCAGCATGAGGAGAGACTTTGATAAAAAATTTTCACCACCAGGTCACAAAGCTGAGAGCACTTAATATCTATTACCTGCATGAGAGCATAATTAAAGGGATAATAAAAAAAAACCTACCTCTTAGAATTGAGCACTCACTTCTGTATACCAGATTTAGAAGTATTGAATAGGTGGCTGAATTGCTCAACAATATAGACATGAATAATACCAACTTATCAACAAAAGCACTTGAAAGAAGGCCAGGAGGCCACTGTTAAAGACAATTTGTTACAATAAAAATAACAATGATGCCAGTCACTGGAAGAGCAAATAATTATGAAAAATGCTCCATACCTATGGTCACCCAAAAGAAACCATAAGAGTATTTACAAAGCAGTAATAAGTTCATCTAATAGTCTAGGAAAATTCCACAAACCAGGATGGAGTAATTATTCACTCACAGTAAAGAAAAAACAAATTAGAAAAGTACTTGAGGTTAGGCTCCTCACTTCAAGAATCCAAAATAATCCCAAGGAAAATAAACCAATCCTCTGTTCAAGAGATCATTAATATGATGTGTTTTCAGGGGGATAAAGTGTCCAACTTTGCTTTGCAGTGCTGCACCATGATAGAGGTTTTGTTTAAGGGCTTGCTAGTTGAAGCACTGTTAGATTCTGGTAGCCAGATTTTAGTAGTGTCAGAAAAATTCTATCATGAGATTCTGACCCCCACCACTGAAATCAATTCAGGATACCATGTCTAACAGCAGGAAAGTTAAACTAGTGCAGAATCAAATCTAAGTTGAGATCAAAGTAGGCCAAACAATTTTGTATCATCTGTTTTAATACTGAATGGCTTAATCCATGACATTATTCTAAAGGCAGACTTCCTACACTTGAACACATGCATGATTAATTTCTTCAACATGACAGTTAAGATGTGTGATGAATTCTTGGAGATGACATTGTTTCTAAGGTATGGTCTATCCAAAGTTGATTGTATTTTACCCAATGTTGATTGTATTATACCCAATCTTCTAGAAGCACTTATAGATAGTAAAATCACAGAGTCCAACTTTTTTTGGAGTGATGATACATTGAAATTATGGTCTGTTATTAATAAATTTAGCCCAATTTTTTCAGAGAGACCAGGAGTGATAGAATGATTTTAATAGAGAATTAGGTTAAAACATGACCAACCATTTTCATCCAAATTGTCCCCTATTCCATACCAGTATCACAAAGAAATATTTAAACAGATTAATAAAATGCTGGGTTGGAAAATCATTTCCAAATGCTCTTCACCTTACTGTAATTCAGTTCTAACTATGAAGAAAAAAGATGGGTCACTAAGATTTTTTTTGGATGCCAGGCAACTAAACAAAATTTAATAAAATTCTGGGTTGAGGGATCATTTCCAAATGCTCTTCACTCTACCATAATCCAGTTTTAACTATGAAAAAAAAAGATGGATCACTGAGATTTTTTTTTGTATGTCAGGCAACTAAACAAAATTACTGTTCTTGACAAAAACATTCTATCACATCCATACATGACTTTTTCATGAGATTTGGAAATAAAAAGGTGTTTCTACTTTCAATCTAACATGCAGCTATTGGCTGATTGAACTTCACTTAGACCATCACCAATACACTGCTTTTTGATATAAGGGTTTTACATATCAGTTTAAGGATGCATTTTGGTTAAATAAAAATCTATCTACTGAGTTTAAATAAAAATCTATCTACTGAGGTTAAACAGATTGTGACTATTTATGTGAATGATGTATTAATTGCATCTGACACAATTGAAAAATACCTTCAACAACACCTAAATATGTTTTTTGAAGAGTGCCATCTGAAGGAAATCAAAATCAACTTCAAAAAGAGTGCCCTAATTTTCAACCAGCTAATTTTCCTAGGTCATATTGTAGAAGCAATGAGATAAGACCTCATCCTGAGAAGGTCAGTGCCATTCAAAACACTCCTGAACCAACTAATAAAAACACATTTGATCATTTTTAGGCCTGTATAACTTTTACAAATGTTTCTACCAGAAGTTCTTAGACAACATGGAACCATTGTTAAAACTAAACAGAAAAGATGAAAGATGGAACAGGACCAAGGAACAGGACAGGACATTTAAAAATATTAAAACAGGGTTCTTAGAGCAAAACATGTTAGCCTTCCCTGATTTTAATAAACCATTTATTGTCCTAACAGATATTAGTGGCTTCATATTAGAGGTAACATTATCCCAGATCCAGGAGATTGGCCAGTCTGGGGTCTTTTATTTTATCAGCTGGCTCCCAAAGGATCCAGAAATAAATTACATGATTACTGAGAAGAAAGCACTGGCCATAGTGTAGGTCATCCAAAAGTTTCAATAGATGCTACTCAGATCAAAACTGATAGTGATCATAGCCCACAAAAGCCTTGAATTCCTGAATCACAGCTACCTGACCAATAGTCATCTAGTCAAATGAAGTTGCTATTACAGGAATTCAGCTACACACCATGCACTAATGTAAAGAATATAAGAGTATCATGGTTGACATGCTTAGTCAAAACCCATGTAGGTCAGAACAGAATTATTTGTTGGTAGATAATGGCTGCATTACAAATGTCAATTTAATGACTAATAGTAGTGTCAAGAATGATTTCTAGAACCTATTCCAATTTCAGTTTTCAGATCCTGATTTAACCCAATCATGAAAGTTCAAAAGAAGATAAAGTTTTGAATGGGCCAAAGAATCTTATGTACCATAAATGAGAGAACCATGTCTTATTTTTCACAGTAAAAACAGATAAAGATGAGTGGAGGGTAGTAATACCTAAAATATTATGTTCCCAATGAAACAGTAAGATTCGTATTTGAATCTTAAGTTTCACCTTTTTCTGTCATCTCTCATTGACTGGTCTATCCCACCCAAATTTAAACTTTTTGATATCGAATTGTGTGTGTAACAATATTAAAAATGTATAAATATATGTAGAATTCAGCATAAACACACACACATTTCGATCTCAAATTAAACGCAATAAATAGGGATAAAATAATATAATTTAGATTTCTTTTAGTTATATGATTTTGTATAATTTTAATCATTTATTTTGGATTATAAAGTTCGTATTTATTGCTCTGTTTAAATTTCATTTAATAATAATTCTAAAAAAAATCTGATGTAATATTTAATTAAAAGTTAAAATAATCTTATGTTCCCTTTTTGTTTTTGAAATTTAAAAGCATCGGTCAGTGATAGATAATAGATTAATTAAAGAAAAATTCCCCAAAATATAATTAGTAAATGTAAAATGTAAACAATAGAACGGCAGCTTTCTTTAATTAAAAACCAGCAAAATGCGTTGATTATCCTCAGGGCAGATTAAGTAGAACCTAAAAATACCTTAACAAAAATGTGAAGGATCAAGATAAAAAAAGAGGCCATCTTAGACTTGCTGGAGACATTCACTAAAACTTTAGCTTTGCTCTCGATCACTGAGAGTCTCCAAAAACATAAAATAATTTGTTTCTGCCAAGGTATGACCGAGTAAAGCACCTAGATTATTCTCCATCAGGAAATGGCCTATCGGATGCTGAACTTTCCATTGCCCATCATAAATTCACCATGAAGATCTGCTGCCTGAAATAAATGAAAAAGCTTCTGCTGCTGTGAAATTAAATGAATATCTAAATACAAGAAAGACTTGCCACTCGTGAACTCTTTTGCTGCTAAACTCATGGAATAAGAAAACTTCTTATAAAACAGGTACCTGTCTGTGTTCAAACTCTAGAGTACTCTAATAATATGCTATAGCTCTTGTTCATAATACTTATCTAAATTATAAAATGTAAAAACTACCATATGTATAGCTAAAACTGAATAATTAACTTAATGTGTAAATTTCTCTACTAATATAGCTTACCTCATTCTATCTTGGGTGCGTATTTCTATAATCTACATTTCTATCTATAGTTATTATTTAATTATTGCATGCTCATAATTATTTCAATTTTCAAAGTTTAAATCTATGATCGCTTAAAACAATGAATGCATGTCAAATTTTCATTAATATTTACTTTCTTTAGTAACTTAACTTTCATATAAATCGACACGCATTCAATGCTTCATTTATTGTAATGCAGGGGTCTACAACTTCGCAAATGGCTGACGTATTAGTTATAATAATTCCCAATTTATATATATGTTTTGTATTTATTAAATCATCATGAATAATTCCAGAAAATTACATTTCTTTGAGAGTTCGCCAACGTTCTTTAATAAATGTTGATAATGTAGGACCGAGTTAGAAATCTGTTGAAATCTCATCATAATTGTTTATACAGTATACATGTGTTACGTTGTAGAGTTGTGATGATCTATTCCACCGTAAATATTCCGGATTTTTCAGGGTTGAAATTAACCCCCGTCGTCCTGCACAAGCGGACATAATAAATGCTCCCGTAGGATTTGACCTGTCATGCAGCCAGCTGGAAAATTGCGACACATACCGCTTGTCCCTGGTTATGCTTATGTGACACCTTACTTCGTCGGGCCGTGGCAGAGACCAGCCCGACATCCTTATAAACTCATTCATGGCATTGCAGTTTCGATATACTGTCATTCCATATCGCCTTTCTAAAGCGTACCACATGTTCCTTTACTTAGTTTTATTATTCTATATATCACTTCGCCTCTGCATTATCTTCATAATTCACTCTCAAATAAATGTTTGCCCTTAGTCATAAGATAAATATTTTAATTAAATAAATATATGTCCACCGCTACTCTTAAATCTTACTTTAGACTCTTGCATTGCAAAGGTATAAATCCCTCCAGGCATGCATTAGAAATACTCACTCGAGAATTTTAGGTAGCTAGATTACGCCTTCAAATAAATGTATTCCTTTTGTAAACATTACAGTATCGGAAATACCGCTACTGAAATCATCAATATAAAATAATGTCTAAATAAATAAATGTATCCTTTAAAATATAATCATGTCGCAAATCCCGCTACTGAAGCTGTTAGTCCATAAAATATTATTAGATTGTTTTATTAAAATGTGTTAATAAATAATTTTAAACTATATGTCTGCATTTACGTTTCATTTATTCGATACCCATTCTATATAATATTTCCTTGATTATGTAAATATGAATGTTTAATTAATATTAGTTTGGTTATTGGCTAACTCGAGAATAAAATCATGAGTCTCTTGCATATCCCTGACCACCGTGCCTAAGGAAATCTTTACTAATGTCGCATCAGATGCGTTGTTTTGTGGATCGTATTGTGGAACCGATAAACTATGTTCGAACTCAGTACCACAGGTGGCTTCGCTACTCGATGGTGCTGCTGTTCTGTATGGTGGTCCAATTCTGCAGTATGTTTACGGTCACACGTTTTCTGATCGTTATACCAACACTTAAAAATATATTCACTGTTTATATAGACATTTTGGTGCTCATAAAATAGAACACACTTTCAAAACTTGGTTTTACAGGCCAAAAATGTATATAAACATCTTAAAGTCACTACAAGATTGTTTAGTATGCTTATGAGCCAAGCCAGTAAACTAAAATTACAGCAATGCTTTAAATCAATTATACCCAAAAGATCAAATAAGATTTTAGTGATTGACTATTAATGGCCATAGCCCCCATTTAACAAAAAGAAACACTTATTGGTCACAATCTCTTTTCAAAATATGTTTCAGATTACCCAATATCCAAGCTAATACAAGACCCATGATCAAAGTATTCGACACCCTCCAATTCATAAGAATAAGGAAGCCCAAGAATATCCTAACAGCATGGTATCCTTTTTCTATCCAAAGAATGGAAAAGATGGGTGAAAAAATATCAAATCAGACATGTGCTCACATCCATTAGGAATCCAGTCAAACTCTTGTGAACATATAATGCAGGAGCTCTGATGTTTGTTCAAGACTTACCAAGAGGATGATGATAAAGAGTGGATAAGACAAATGGAGAGTGTAATCAACTATATTGATTGGAGTGTAAATGATTCATGCCCATTAGATTACACTTCAACCAACCTGTTACCATATTATTTGACAAAATTCAATCTTTGATTAAATGTACTGAATTTAATCCAGTACTGAATTTAATCCAGAAAGGAACATAATAAAAGCATATGTGCAACTAGCAAACAAAGCTGATAGAAGAAATAAATACAAAAAAGGAAGTATGGACAATTTTGAAAAAAGGGAAACATGTTCATCAAAACACCCCATGTAAGTAAACCATTGGAAGGAAATGCAAAATATTTTCTAGGCAATATGAGGGACCTTTAATTTTTGTGAAACAGTCCACTTGAACTGGATTTTGGATAGAAATAAATGGAGAAGGGGACCTATAATGCACACAGGTTGAAACCTTATTTTAGTTGAACAGAATAACCACTGAGTAGATATGTTTGATTGACAAGTGGAAAAAGATTATGCCTCAATTAGAATTAGAAAAGAAAATGAGATATGATAAAACTCAGAATTAGTTAACATACGATGAGAGTAGATCCAGTTAATTGTAAAAGCAATTACTGGGATGCTTTAGAGTCAACCAAGACATAGAAACTGATTTATACAGGAAGATGAATACTTTGATGTTTAGTTAGTCCTCATGGAAACCCAATAAGCCTCAAAAAGAAGCAGGGTAAAAGGCTAACAAGTTTTGACTATGTGCCATTACCAGTTGCTCTCATACCATACAATCATCATAATAATAATAATCATAAAAAAGTAAGACCCATTTTACTAGGACCCGAGTTATGATGCAAAAAATTGGAAAGAAGTATGGATATAGTCAGGAAAAATATAAATTAGGATAATTTTATTTTATAACTCTTATTTTTGCACAAACATCCCAATGCTAATGTAAAGGCATGTACTCAAAATAATTGTCAAAATTTTAATAATAACTTAAAATTTTAACTCTGTAAGGATAGGAAAATTGTAAGGGTAGCTTACAATCTAATCTTTGTCACTCTCACCTCCATATCAAGCTCATTTTAATGTCACATTAGTTAATAGCTAATTAAACATATGTTTTCACTTATAAAGTAATTAAAATCATACCTATATACACAAAAATGCAACAAACATGTGTTTTAAACTAAATTGAGGAAGTATCAAGATAAATCAATCTTACTTATCTATTAGAAAGATGAAAACCTCAAACCCCAATTAAAAAAATCAATACTAATATATATATATATATGTAGGTAAACAATGATATTAATATCAATGTATTATATGTCATTTTAAAAGACTTGGACTAAGTAAGCATGGTAATGACCTAATGTCAATCTAGTCACTAAGTAGGCAAATACAGAGGATGAAAGCATATTTGTACTATGTAATTTATTTTGCTTACAATTAATGTAAAACATGCAGCAATAGGGTTCATGTAGCAATAGAAAAGGAAATAAGATGCTAGTGTACTGGACAATGGAAGCTGAGTACATTATGAAAGCAAACCTTATCCATTTCCATAATATTTCTGCTATTTTTAAATAGAGCATAAGCTGTATGATACAATATTGGAAAATTGAATGTTCAAATCTTTTGGAAAATGGACAACTTATTCAAACACTTCAAATTATTTTCTGGATTGTTGTAATGCAAACTACAGGAAACTGCAATTGATATTTAAAGAAAAACAATTCTAATAAGTTCAAGCATGGGATGAAGTAAAAAAGTTGATTTGAAGAGACATTTAAAATAAAAAAGGATCATGCTAAAGAACAAATTAGAAGGTCATCAGAGTATTTATATATATTAACAATGGAATAATTTAATCTTATAAAAATTATTTAACAACAAACATTAAATTAAAAAAAAAAGTTTATTTATTAAAAACGATGTTCACCACCTAATTCAATAGTGTTGTCGGGTTCAGTATTGTCAGCCCTGACCATGGGAAGTGCAAAGGTTCAGTGTTCAAGTGTGTAATTCCTTCCAAAACGTCAAATATCTTGTTTAAAATGTCCAGATGGATACAGAAAGAACAAGAGATGAAGAAAATATCATTCTAAATATGTCAGTGAGGAGTCCCCATGAGTAATTCATGACCTACTATAGCAGCCTGACAGAAACAATGACAGACAGTAGCTATTAGAAATACTAATAGACTAATTCATAATCCTCATGCTAGTTATCATGAAGAAGTATTACTTTGTCATGTGATATATTTTTGTTGCTAGATATCATGAAGAAGTATTATTTTGTTATGTGATATATTTTTGTTTTATTTATGTATACATTGGTAGAATTTTGTATTCTTTTTTATTTCAGTTCCATATTTGGAAACTGAAATTTCTGTATCTTGGTACAGTCCATTTCTGCTAAAATCAAGAAACACACAAAAAATGTTAGATTCTTTTTAAATAAAATTTAGGTAATTCTCCCTCCATAGTGATATCACTTTAGGTATTATTACTAACAGAATCCTTACTACAATATGGAATAAAGATACAATTTTATTTATTACCACTCCATATTAAAAAAAAATACACTTGATACAGGACAGAGTTTATTTTGTTTATTTTTTTTGTTGACTAACCATTGTTAATATCTGTTTATTCAGTATAAATGCTTACCATTCTTGCAAGAATGGTCTTTTCTATTAAACTTGTACATAGTTGAGTGGGATTTTCCAAAGAGATAAAATCACAATAGTTGTAATTACCAAGAAGCTACTGAGTATATCTTTATATTTTTATTAAATAGTTAGTTAGCTTCATAATCATTGTAACATTGAATTAATGATTTTTTGTTTCATCTTATTTTTACCTACTTTGTATATAATGAGTGTCTATTCATGGATGCCTATCATGGGAAGGGTTGGTATAATGAGTATATTTAACTGTTATTATGATAGAGATACATGCTTGACACATTCACATGTATACAATTTTTTTCCTGCTAAAAAGTTTTTCAATTTGTATTTCATTTGTAAATAAACATTTTCTATTTGATTTTTATTAAATGATCTCTAGTTTATTAAAGTTTTTTTGTAAATAAACATTTTCTATTTGATTTTTATTAAATGATCTCTAGTTTATTAAAGTTATTTATCCACCTGCTCATCAATTCACAACCTTACATATGTGCACCCACATACACATCTTAAGTACATTGTAATACAGTACTATGATTAAATGAGTCTTCTAATAGATTAGAACCTATATAAATGTACTATCTAAAATAAATTCATCACTGAAGAGAGATGATTGCAACATTCTTCCTGGGCTTGAATTCTGAGATGTATGAAATCCGAAAGAGTTAAGTATGGATAAAACTAGCTTAAATTGTGTCTGAATTTAATGTGTAAACCTAGAGCTGACCCATTGGGAGTAGGGATGATCATTAGTTAGTCATTTCATCATCATTCTTAGCATTTTACTCAAAGACCCTAGGTCTGACTGTAGTTAGATGCATCTCCTTGTTCTGGTGGATAACCTGAACTGTTACAATATATATATATATATATATAGTATCCAGTTGGCTTACATAGCATACACTAATATAGTGTATGTGCATATATATATACATAAAATAAAGGAAAAGTAGAAATAAACACAGACAAAAATTATAGTAGATATTTTCTACATTTACTGAAATAGAAATAACTTTGATTTAAAATAGTTTTATAAATTAAACTTTTAAAAGGTCTGAATAAATATAAATATTGTATTATTATTATTATTATTATTATTATTGTTGTTGTTGTTGTTGTTGTTGTTATTATTATTATTATTATTATTATTATTATTATTATTATTATTATTATTATTATTATTATTATTATTATTATTATTATTATTCTGATATTGAAATGTAAAAACACCATACTTATTTTTGGAATTTTTTAATTAATTAAACACATTTTTTATCTATTAAAAATAAAATTATGTTTTTAATCAAGGTGTTGTTATAACACCTCAGATGATTTTATAAAAAGAGCTGATAAAAAATATCAGCCAGTCTGGGTAACGATTTTTGAAGAGAGCAGTATGGATTGTAGTTTTTTGTAAGAGTTGAACAGAACAGTTTGGCTACTAAATTTTTTTGAGTAAATGGCAGCAATTTGCTGACCAAAATGAATAGCTGCAGTTTGTTGTTGGCTATAGCAGAGAGTTGGCAGTCCAGTTACCATAAACTGATATAACTGAAGGCAAGATAGTAGACTGTTTTCCTTAGCAGGAATTTGAAATTTACATGGAGAAATTGACCCACTTCTTTGTGCTGTAATTCATAGCCTTAAACATGGAAAGGACAGCTGCTTTCCTGGAACAGTTCTACACAGACGGGAGGCTAACTATGGGCAAACATTATACATGGATTATACTTTTACCTGATGATGACAATGACAATCACTAAAATCAAACTCATCAAGAAAAATCTTCCAGCTTGCTGAAGAATTAATTACATGTATACTGCATCAGATAAAGGCAGAGAAACATGGATGAACATATATATATAGCTGGTGGTGAGTAGCTTTATATAGGATAACGAAGTTTTAAATAATTTCCTTAGTAAAATGACAATTTTATAATTGATAGAAATATATAAAATGATATTAGTTTAAAATCGTTTATTAAAGAAGAAAAAACTGTTTAAAGTTATATTTATAATTTACAAAAAAAAAAAAAAGTACAAAGTTCTAATTAATAGTCAAGAAAAAGATTTCCAAAAATCTTTTAGTCTAGGAAAAAGAAAGACATTTTAAATCAATTAACTGTCAAAAATTTGAAAGTTCTTATTTTAAAGAAAAGGACTATATTCAAGATTAAATTGTGAAAATAATCTTTCATAATTTTATTGTAGCTAAATTAATATATCGCAAGTCTGAGCAAATTATTTATATGTGCGTTTCAGTAAACCTAGTATGTAAAATGTATTTCATTTAACTGAAACTTTAATCATTTATTGAATTTTTATATCACTTCAGATTCTGGTAAATATTTTGTAATAAGTCAAATATATCTGTCAATTATATTGCAAATACCAATGCTTGTCAACACATATGTAAAATTTAATCATTTTTTTAATAATTATTTTATGTTAATTGAAATGTATTCTTTGTATATTATAAATCACGCATCTGTGTGCATAATTGTAAATTGTAATTTTGTAAATTAATGTAACAATTCAAATTTTGAATAGCAATTATGTAAATCACAAATGTAATAATTTTATGTTTAATTGAAATGTCTTCATCATGTATTATAAAACGCAAGTCTGTGTACAGATATATAAATGTGTTTACAGATACCCATTAAGAAATAATGCAATTAATGTGATAACTTGAATTTTGTAGTAATATTGTAGATTACAGTGTAATGACTTTTATTATTGAATACTTTTCAAAATCAGAACCTTATCCTATAAGACCTTAAATATAATTTTTTTATTGTTATTAATAAACTTATTTAATTGTTAAAAATGTTTACCATCATCTCTTGTTCACATACAGTAACAGAGCTTGTGTTCTCTGGGATAGATTCGAGCATGGGATGAATATATAAATGGAGATGTGTACTTAGTGCTTTGGGCATCCAGTGATGATCAATCATCATACTGGTGGTGCATAAGATTATACTCTTTAAAGCCCATGCACTATTATCTTTTATTTTACTTTAGTCTTATTAAAAAGTTACATTTATAGTTGGCCACTACAAATGATCTGAGCATTGATGATGATCAGCATGTTTTAATGTCCCAGTATTATTGTTTTGATTCCTAATTATTGTGTATTTTAATGGATGGGCACTTAAATAGTGCATCCAAGTTATGTTTAAATAATTTACCAAGCTGGCAAAGGCTCAATAATTAGCTTGGTCTAAAAAAGACCCATTTTCCGATCCAGTCACAAGGTTGCTGTTGATTTTATTCTGGATATATTGTACTGATTTGTTTATTTCCATCAATGATGATGATTGATGGTTATTTCTCTCAAGTATTTACTTGTACTTATTTTTTTTAAATGAGAATGCTGGTGGATAATTGTGCTTGTAGTTGCTCTTCTGAGTTAACTGGCTGGTCTCTCAATGATCTCTTGAAGATCTTTTGATCTCATGTTCCCTTAAATATATCTTACATATAAACACTTTTATAAACTATTGATATTTGGTATAGTATTTACTGGGGTTGATGATGAATTTCCATCACCTCAGGTTTAGCCTTTCATATTTTGATACCCCCCCCCCATCCTGTCACACTATATATATATATATATATATATATAGATATATATATATATATATATATATATATATATATATATATATGTCTGTGTGTGTGTGTGTGTGTTTGATAGTTACACATGAGTTTTTGTAAGATTTAACATTCAATTGGAGATTCTTTTATTTTCAACAATTTTGCACATACCCAAACACCTATAATTATTATTAATATAGCAACTATTTGCCACTAAAATTATTAACACATACCATTCTTAACAAAGAGTCAAGAATAGAATGGGTTTAGCTATTCTTGGAGCATTTGATGTTTATAAGAGTATCCTTGCCAACATTAATAATTATATAGATGGAGACTGAATTTCAATTTTAAGAAGCGTATTGTACAGACATGCTTTTTGTTTTTGTATTTAGAAAAATGCAAAAGCAATAAAATAATTTATATATGACTTTTATATTTGAGTCAATGTTTGAAATTAGTTGGATGCTAATAGAAGAGTTATTTTTGTATTATACAACTTTCTCTTAAAAGAATAAAAGAAATCAGTGTTGATCTTTATGGAAATATGGGGCACCTGGAATTAAATCATTGTTAAACAAGGATATGCAGTAGTTCAATTTTTTTTTTATTGCGATATCAATGATCTTGAGAACTGTTTATAGAGATGGTTTGTGAAGTACTCATTAAGACAGGTTTTAAAATGTGGTTTTAATTTAAACTAAATTAAAAACCAAACTTTTTTCTTTACAAAAATATCTATTAATGGTTTATCTTTATTATTTATTGGTCCTAGAAAATTTATAAAATTTGTTTGTTATTATAAATAATTTATTTATTTAATTATGAATTTATATTAGCATTATAGCAAAGCAGTTGAATTCTAACATTGGAATGGACTCACATCATCCTACTGGAGAAAAAAAAAACATTCTAATTCAGAATAATACTCCTGATAGTACTTTTATACATTATTCTAAGTCCACATGCATTCCTGTTAACGATAGCCAATTATTAAACACAATGCTAAATTCCGATTTTGAACCTATTAAAAATATCACCCTAAAAAACTCTTTGGAAGGGGAATGAAATACTTGTCAGAAAGAGACCATCCTAAACAATATTGACATAAATTTTCTTGAAGAAAATTATCAGAATAAAGTTTCTACAGCCTCCATTATAAAAATTAAAAAAATCTCTGATAACATTAAAAAAGTTCTTTTGCCATTTGTGGCACAAAATCCTGCTAATGGTGTTATTGTGGCTAAGAATGTCAGAAACTTTCAGAATAAAATTATGGACAAATAACTGACAATATGGTTTAAGAGTTATAGAGTTATAAAATGTTCATAACACTAAAGAAAACCTAATTTACAATACAAATAGTCCTACATATGCTAATATCCTGAAATCTAAATTCTTCACCAAGTCCTCACAAAATACAACTATTGTTAATGATAATTTAATGATTTATGATCTTTTGGAAATAGATTCAGGGCAAAATAACACTTCAAAATACCCTATTAGCAACACATTTAAATTTAAATGATCAACAGTATGGTAACCTTAACCATCTTGCTTCAACAGCACCATTCCTATCAGCCTATACAAGTCACTGCTGAATTTTCATAGTGATAAAAACATTGTTTTGGCTATTACAGAAGCTAGCTGTGCACTGATAAAATTCCTAATTGAACTACTATTTGATACAATTAAAAATAATGATTTGGGAATTGGGATTCATATGATACTAAATCATCCCTATGATCATTATATTGCTATAGAGTTTAATAACTGGGCTACTAAAAATAACTTTAGAAGCAATATTAAAACATTGGGTGATAGGTTCATTTGCTATATGGATCTCTACAGGGCAAAACGTAATTATCCAGAAAGGTTAAGAATTGTATCATGAATTTCCATGAGAAACATATTCAGAAGGTCCTGATTAACTTTGAGAAAATTAGCAAATTTAGTTACCTTCTGTAGGATAGGGCTGGATATCAAATATTATTCAACACTGCAATATTTCAATTACCTCTTAAACAAAATATGTCACCCACTGATATCCTGACAGTTATCTACCATAAAGGCTCACAAACAACCCCTCATACCATGGAGTAAGGCCACAATGCTTTTACTGTCATGAGAGAACTCATTTGGTTAAAAATTGCCTATTAAGATTATGCTTGAACTGCAGTGTTAAGAAGAATATTTATCACAAATGCTGAAGAAACTCAGTTCAATCTCCACATAACATAGTTAATAAAAACACTTATCTACCCAATAATATTCTCATAATAGAACTTCAACAGAGTACAAGCAGCATAAAACCACAAACCAACCTCCAGAAAAAGTTAGATTCAATACAGTCCACAGACTCAACCTTAACTATAGAGAAGGACATATTAAAGATTTCTAGTAACAGATATTGAAGACAAGTTCTTATGCTTTCCATCTTCACTGCTGAAGAATAAAAAGCAAACTTGATAATACTAATAATCAATTGATGAATGTAGGCATACAGAATGAATAAGATATTCTAAATATAAAACATGCCACTTCAGTAAATCTTCCTTGTCAACCAAAAAACAACAAGGAAATCACAACAAAACATAATCAAATGTCACAATGTCTTACTACAGAAAAACAACAGACAACTGAAATAACTCCCAAAATCAATAAAAGCAAGAACAAACACCCTAAATCAATTATGGATCCTTCCTCTTCAATTCACCTCACTAACAGTTCTGGGGATGAATCTCCAATGGATGTTCTGACTGACAAGAATAGCACCAAAAAAAAAAGAAAATCATCCACAATTAATAAATCCAGTTCTGAGGATGAAATCACTCAAGGAAAAAAGAAGAGATGCTTAAATGTTAAGCCTAATTATAAAACTAGCATTCTCATCTATAAGAGGAAAAACATAAATAATAAAGTACAGATAAATGCGGAGAGAATGATTCATACAAATGACAACCTTGAAGAGGATCTCATAAATGATTTATATTAGTCTTCAGATAATGTCTCACATGACTGCATCTCTCACAATGTATCACTTGTATTAGATGATGATTCTGATAATACAATTGAAATTTAGCCTCTTCCAATAAAAAACATTAATCACTTTTCAAAATACAAAAGTATCTAGTTTAATGATTTTTTGTAGAAGTCTTAAAGACTAATTTTTCAAATGATGTTTTACAAATTTTTTGGTGTAAATATAAGGGGTATAAATTCCATGGAAAGGGTTTATACAATCGAGCAATGGATCAAAATCAACAACCCATATATTTTCTTCATGGGTGAGACTAAATTTCACACCAACTCTGATCTGAGAATTAATGATCATCTTAAATCCTTAGGAAATGTGGCTTTCTCAACTAATCACTTTACTGCTGGAAAGGTTGGAATTCTAATTAACAAGAAGTTCCCTCAAAATAAATTTAAAATTATCTATATTGACATCGATATAATTGCCATTGCTGTTACATACCAAAATATGTCAATCAACTTAATGTATGTATATACTAGCAACTCTAGTCACACTTTATTTAATGTTATTAATACAATAAATATGACTATGGCCAGCAACAATTGGCCTACATTGATACTTGGGGAACTAAATAAAAAAAAAAAAAATGGGGGGGGGGGGTCCCCCCCCCACCACTCAAAAGAAAGAATTATTGATTTCCTTTTTTACACCCCTAACATCCATTTCCTTATCTCAGCTCAGCTAGAACACGTGGTCTTCTCAGATCATTTTGTCTCTCTGTACAAATAGAATCTTTGAATAATGTTGCACCCTCACATAACAATACAATTAGAATGTTAACCAGATCCACAATTACTGAGGCCATCCCTTCTGAAGCATACATATACTTTCAAAAATACATATACTTGATAGACCCATTGAAGAGGCTTGGTTTACCTTCATTGGCATCCTGCAAAAATTTGGGATCTTCCATCACATTCTGTATCAAAAGGGACCACTTGCACCTCTGAAAGAACTTGAGGAAATAAATAACAGAAGGAAAGCCTATTCCTCAGTTTTTTATTCAATAGATAAAATTCTCACTATCAAGCATCAATATAAGACTAAACAAAAGGCATTAGCCAATTACTTATCTATTAAATGAGCCAAAGTTTATCTTGCTCAACAGCAATGCTGTACAAGAGGTTATATTCACTGGGCACTGGGGGCTGCTAAAAAAACCTACACCTATTACCTTAAAGATTGATGGCTGCTTTTTTGTTGGAATGCCTATGATCAATGAGATTCACCAATAATTTTAGAAAAAACTGCAGTGAGTTTTAGATACCTGATCTTACTTGGAATGATACTGCTATTCCAGATCACCAATGGCATCACAGAAGTTGACCTAAAATTAATACTTCAAGCAAGGCCTGATAAAATTCATCCAGAGCTGCATGGAGTATCTCACTTTCTGGTTGATCATCTAAGTAATTTTAGAATTCCCATCCTATTCAAGCTGGCTAATTATCTTGCAGAAAAGAAGAGAAAAATACCACATCTATATCTGATAGTCTTAGTCCCCTCCTTCAAAAAACAAGAAGATCCACATAACTTTCAAAACATTTGACCAATCTTTATGTCCCTCCTTACCATCAAGATACTAAAAACTTCTCAAATCAAGATACTAAAAACTTCTCAAAATTAATGTGATAAACTCATTACCCCAATGGCAAAGTTCACTGATATATGGAAACTGATATCAATATTGGAATGACCTCTTGAGAATGTACTAATTAAAGATGTATATTTTCCTTTCTGTATTTCTCAGTTAAACAATGGTAGGTCATGTTGTTCTTTGCAGAAGACTTGGTCGTATCTTTGGCAACATGCTACCAGTCACAATAACTCATTGATGCTCATATATAATAGCTGCTGAATAAAGATGGGCAGATTGGACAGGCTTAGTGGCCTTCAACCAGTTTCCCTGCTTGGATTGGTGTTGCTCTCCTGTAAATGCCCAATGGTGGATTTGGAGGCTCTGGATTGTCTCTGAACTTGAAGTGAGTTTAACTATGGGACAATGGCTGGATGGTGATTGACTTTCACAATTTGATTTGTTTTGCCTTACCAGGTATATTGATGGTTCCCGGTATTGAATCATGTATTGATGGTTTCCGGAATTGAATCATTAGACACTGGTGGACTCAAAAGTTCTTAGATGTACCTGAAAGCATGCTGAGGTGTACAGGTTGCCAGCAGAAAGGTATTCGTATCTGAATGGTTTGCTTGCATGGTGATAGTAGACAAATGCAAAAGAGTTTTTCTATTTGAACATTTGCAGATATTTCTATACCTTTTTTTAAAAAAACCTCAAGACTGAATAGTAGTTCAGCTTTGTATAACACCTTTATGTGCATGTTGTTCCAAATCACACATGTTTGTCTTACATTTGATAAATTATTGAAAAAAAAAAAGTCAATTTTGAAGGATGCATTTTTATCTAATATTATACTAATAGTGTGTGAATAAAATGTTACCCATATGCATGAATGCATCTATTTCAATAGCTATGCTATGATATTTGTCTGATGAAAGATAAAGTTCATCTTAACTGCATTATAAATATTGTGTGATTCAAGCCATATTCTATTGCATTCTAAAGTTTTAATCTTAGAGAAATCTTCAATACAACCACATGCTCAACATATTAAGCACTTCATCTTTCCCTCTTTTTTTAAAAAAAAATTCACATGTACTAATGAATATACTTTTACTAATTATTCTTAAAAAATATATCAAATTAATTTGCTATCATGGAATAACTTGATTATTAATTTGATAATAAATTAAAATAGGATTTTTGAAGAAGATTATTTACCTTGGCATATAGACCAAGGATATCAATTAAGGCTTTGGTTTGAACTCCCTCAGTGTATATGAACAAATTAAAAAAAAACAGTTTAAAAATATAAAATATGACTGCAAGATTTATTTTTAGTTTAATAGCTGTAATACTAAAGCATATATTATAATTATGTCTTTATTGGATTGAGAACATAAGCAAGAAACAATAACAGACTTTCTAAAATTATTTTATAATGAACTTTTTTTTCTTCTCTCGTGTCAAAGCATCAGCCGGGAAGTGAACCTGCAAACCCAGGACAACAGCTTGTAGGGAACCTGTGATGATTACTCACCCACCAACACTTGACTGAAATTAATTTTAAAATGTCATAGTTTCTTTTCATATGTCAAAGCATTGGGTGGGAAGTGAATCCAGGACAACCATTTGCAAGCAATTTCTTGCTTGCAAAGCAGCTGTGCTGACTCTTTCATCACAAGGAGCACATATATTTTACACCCTCAGTGAAGAATTTATTAGCTTCAGGCTCCCAAATCAAAATGCTTTAGAATTGACTATATAATTAAGAAAATAGATTTGAGAGATAAGAGGATCCCTCTTTATAAAGTCAAATCTTGCTAAAATTAAGCACTGAAAGTGCATGAACTGAGATTTTAACTTTATATAAGTATTACATGCTGACATTGTGCATAATAAAAACTTTAAATTGATTCAAAATATTTCTAAATTTAATATCTGAATATTGACTTGTTGCAAATCGAAAGATTTCACAAATGTTAATGTTTAACAGAAATAGTGGAATTAATCAGTGAAGAATTGATGAGCTTCATGCTCCCAAATCAGAATGCTTTAGATTTTCCTATATGATTAAAAAAATAGGTGCACTCAAGGTGCATGTGCTGAGGTTTTAGCCTCATATAATTATTATGTACACATGTTAAATAAATTTTAATTTCATAGCCAAAAGTATGTTTACTTTTAATGTTTTAATTTTGATTTATATTGTTAAGATTTATAATGCAAATAGTTTATTTTTTCATTTATCACATTATTAATTATCTATGAAGCAAATTTGACAAAAAAAAATCACTTTTTGTTAATCGTTACATTTTTTAAAATTTAATTCTAAAGTTTTTCATACCATAACATATTTTAAAATTTATCAATCAGATATATAAAATATGCACATATATATTATTTTTTTATGAGAAAAATTGATATTAAAATATATTAAATATATGTTTGAAGACTAGTATATCACATTACAATTTTTATTAATAATTGATCTAGATTATGATTAATTTATTATGCCAACTGAATAAATGTTATTCATTACCCCTAATAAAGATCTTTCCATATTTAAAATATGTTCTGTTCTTTGAATAGTGCATAAAAATATAATATATTATTGTAATCTAAGATAAATATTTTTAACACATAATATAAAAAAACTGTCATAGAGAGAAAAATTGGAAAAATATTACTGAATGTTTGAATGCTTTATTTTCTTTAATGAAAATTATACTAAAGTAAAATTGATGCAAAATGAATTATATGTAGTTTATTGTATTTATTATTTTTTTTATGAAAAGAGATCATGGAATTAGTGTGCATATATATTTAAAATTTATAAAGATAAAAAAAGAAAACAAATAAAAGCATTTTATAAATATTTAAAATAAAATTAAAAATGAAATAAATTTCTATTACATATGTACCAATATACCTGATAATATGAAATACTATAAATTAATAAAAAATAAATAATATCTCTCTGATATAAAAATATCATTTAGTTTATTTTTTATTCTGAAAAAAGGATTCTGTAAATAAAAATTATTAAGATAACAAAACAAAAAAAAAACAAAACAATTTTTGTATTTAAAAAAAAAAATGTTTTTAAGAGGTAAACAATTATTTAAAAAAAAAAATTATAAAAGTTAATTTCAGTATATTTTGTATTTAAAAAAGTATTAATTAAAAAAAATAATTACAAATTACTGTTATCCCTCAAATTAAAAAAAAATGTGAACATTGTTTTGATGAATATAAGATAATGAAAAATCATTGTATTATAGTTATAATTTGTTTTTATTAACTAATAAAAATAAAACTTAACTTTAATCTTCTGATTATAAATCTGAATATTCCTTAGAACATGCTATAAGTAGTGAAACTCGTAAAAATTTGCAGAATAAAAACTGGTCATATTAAAATTTAGTAAAACCAGACTAATACTATTATTGTCTCTGTTTCCATCAAAATATGTATCTTAAATTCAGTACTTATGAATCTCACAGTTTCATGTTTAATTCTTATGCTAATATTGTCATGGATTAGACCAGCAACACTTAAAAAAGAGAATAATATTCCTCAAAATATGCTGTAAACTAATCTACATGCTACTATTAGCAAATGGGTAAAGTATTTGAAATAAATAAATTTATTAATTCTAAATGATGAAATAGACATATAATTACATGTAAAATGTCACCATCACAAACTTTCATATAAAAAAATAACAAGTTTGCACATGAATGTGATGTGGTAATAAATCCTTATTTAGTAATCTTATTTTAATTGTTATTTTACTTATTCAATAATTTTGTTAAATATTTAAATATGTTTAAGAGTTTGTTTATAATTTTATATATCTAGTTTGGTCTACCAACCTTGTGCATGTGTATTATTCATTTATCTCTTGAATCTTTTGCTTTGCTTGAAATTATGCATTCAGGAAGTATAGCATATTATTTTTGTGGGTACAGATTTTTTATAACATTATCAGGAGGAGGTTTAAAGTTAACGAACGTAATAAGATTGAAAGACTTAGTATTTGTTTGTGAGTGCATATTGATTTATATAACAACTTCTTATAGTAATTATTTATTACAAAGTGGCTGTCAAATAAATAATGTACTCAGCCAATTATTTTATTTAATTAGAGACATATATATTATATACATATACGAGCTCTATTAATATCACATTAATTATTATTAGGCAACTACCATTGCTTTTCCCCTTATATATTCAGTGCATCAATGTAGCAATAATAAAGATATGTTTAATTCTTAATTTTTTATTCACCTTAGCCACAATTTCTTTTATTTGTTACCATGTATATAGTGTAGTGAGTGAATACTAAAATTCCAGAAAATATATAACATGCAAACTCCAAGCACTTGATGATGTGATGTGATGTGATGTATTATGGCTTCTCCTTAAACGAAGTCAAGAATATCTCAGCAATTTGACCAGATAAACCTGTTAGCCACTTTATTTTACATTCCCCACTCTAAATTTACCCATAATCTGCTCTATCCCATTTCCACAACATAATCTTTGTCAACTCTATAATCTTTATATCTAAATCCCCCTTATCTTTTCCCAAACCTAGCATAAAAAACAATAATTCACTTTCTGTATAATCACTCTTTTCATATTTATTTTTCCACAACTTCATTATATGTACCCTTTCTGTTTTCAAACATTTACATTCAGTTAACAAATGCCTAATATTTTCAATTTTTTCCTTACATAATTTACAAAATAAATCACCCATATTTTTCCATTTACATGTATATTCTTTTGTAGTTAAAGATCTCGTTCGAGCCTTAAACAATAAACTACTTTCCTTACTATTATCATATATTAACTCACACCTAACATTCTGTTTATTTCTATATATATTTAAACTCTTTATACTCTCCATAATATTTCTCCATCTCTCTAACTCCCTAGTCTTTATTAATAAATTTATTCTTTTATCCCATTTCTTACTACTATAACACTCAATAATTCTCTGGCGGATGTAAATTTAATTATCTGTTTTTTTTTTCTTTAAAACATTGATCAAATTTATAGCAATTAGAAGACAGTTCAATTGTTTATACTACTGGTGCTCAGATTCTATCTTTATATATATATATATACTGAATTTATATCTATTTAATTAATGTAGCTATTGAATAAATATAAATGCCAATAAAAGCATCATTTAAATTATTTTTTGATGACTACATAAGATAAAACAAACAATTATCCAGCAGTACATCTATTTTTAAATATAAGCTCTTTTAACATTTGCCTTGGAGTGTTGACATTATTGTAATCAAATTTATAAAATATATTTTTTATAATTATTTATTCAATACCAGATTTTAGAGAAATAAATTAATGATTATTACTAAGCATTTATTAGGCTATAGTTTCTTTTTTATCCCATATATAATTTTAATCTTTACTAACGGTTAATATATCAATTATTAAACATTATAAAGAATATTATTTGTTCAACTTTTTCTCATTTTTACTCATACACAATATCTTAGATATACTTAAAAAAATTTAATCTTCAAAACTATTTAAAACATATGGTAAAGACACACAAAAAGACACATGATCTCCAAGATGTATATATATATATATATTTAAAAATACAATATTTAAAAGCTTATAAAAATATATGTATAACCGTCACTTAGGAGCGCTTTCAACTAACTTGTAGCTTTGTCAACTATCACGTTTAAAATGGAAAAGCTGACATTTTAAACGTGATAGTTGACAAAGCCACAAGTTAGTTGAAAGCGCTCCTAAGTGATGGTTATACATATATTTTTTATAAGCTTTTAAATGCTGTATTTTTAAATATTTATTTATAAATTTGCGTATATTATTTTGAAGAAATACAGACATCGATTTGTAATATTATATATATATATAACCGGATGGGGTGTTTCATTATTTTATTAGATCACTTGCGGGAGTAAACAAAATCTATATTCAGTTTTGACTCTTTAAATAAAATACTTGTGAAAGCAAAATTATAAGACTTTTTTTTATACAAAAAATATGATACCATTATAACTTATACATTTGATCTACACCAATGTAATTTAAATATTGTACCACTACGGCCACTTAGGCAAAGAAGAATAATGCTCATGGAGCACCTGTGACCAAGCCAGAGCTATATATATAAATATATAACTGTGAACATGTTTAAAGGGCACAGATCTCCTCAGCTGCAGAATTCAACACCTATCATTCAAAGCACTTTTTTGTTTTGGAATAAACTCCAGGTGCAGTTAGATATAAGAACTAATGTGTTTTAAATGATGGCAAACTAATTCAGTGCCTAAGATAGCCCAACTAGCTCAATCAAAAGGATAGTATAATAAAGTGTTACTTTATTTAGTGGTAAAAGAATTGACCGACAAATATTAAATTTTAAAGACAATTTATTTTTAAATAAGTACTTATTATTTTAATTTTAACTACTTTTATGAATCTTAACTAACATAAACAATGGTATTTTTATATAATGACCATGCACACACTCTGAATTCATACATTAGAATATATAACAAAAGCGTTAAATAATACATGACATTTAAAAAAAACACACAAATCAATAGTTCTTATGCATGCTATAGAATTCATTTATTAAGTAACTCTGGGAGGCTTAAGGTTAGCAATGGCTACATTATTATTAGAAATGAAATAAGAAAAGTGATGTTGATATTTCTTAGGATTTTTAAAAAAATATACTTATTAATATTGCTTGGAGAATATCAAATTAATACAAATTCACTTGAGTGTTATTTATATATAAAATGTATACAATGTCTTTTTCATATTTGCTATTGCCTACAGTTGTTTCCATATTGTTTCTTTGGGTACAAACAAAAGTGAATTCACTTTTATTTTTTCGCAGTTTGAAGGTTAAGCACATTTAGTCTTAGCATATTAATTGTAATATGGATGGAGGGATCATAGCCTAAATAAATTATATATATATATATATTTGAAAACCAGGTACTCTTCACAAACATGGGAGCTTAATTGTAAGTATAGAGGATTTGAACTCAGATTTTTAAGCACCCTTCAACTATCCACCCTATCTCATACAATGGATACACATGACCACACACATGTAGAAAAGATTAATAATCACCAATATACATATTTCATGCTAAACCAGCACTCATCAGTTGGTCCAGATTATCATCTCTCACACATATATATAATCAATGCTCAGTTTATATTAAGATAGCAATTCTCCATACTTTAATGGATAGGCTTCAATTCACTGCAACCTCCAACTTTTCAAATCCTCTATACTTACAATTAAGCTCCCAGGTTTGTGAAGAGTGCCTGGTTTTCAAATATTTACATATCAAGCTTGTATCCCGTCCATCCCTCTTATATGTATTTAATGGATACTGTCCTATACATGAGGGGTCAGAGTGACTTCAGGTCAACATGGGCATGGCAATAATATTGGCATCAGCATGGAATTTGAGTTTTCATCATCAGATTTTCAATGATATGGATGGCTGAAAAGTTGGAGGTTGCAGTGATTGAAGCCTGTCCATTAAAGTATGGAGATTTGCTATCTTAATATAAACTGAGCATTGATTATATATATGTGTGAGAGATGATACTCTGGACCAACTAATGAGTGCTGGTTTAGCATGGAATACATATAATGGTGATTATTAATCTTTTCTACATGTGTGTGGTCATGTGTATCAGTTGTTTGAGATAAGGTGGATAGTTGAAGGGTGCTTAAAAATCTGAGTTCAAATCCTCTATACTTATATATATATAAATTAATGTCTATATTTTTTCGAAGCAATATATGTAATCTTGTAATTAAATATTAGTAAATACAATAATCAAGTTGTTAGCCAAGAGGTCATCGCACCTGCCTTGCAAGCAAGTAGTTGGTTGCAACGGGTGTGGGTTTGCGTCCCGGCAGATGCTATGACATATGAAAAAAATACAATAATCAAAAATTTTGAAAAGTACAAAAAATATAATCATCACTTAGGAGAGCTTTTGACTATCCTTGTAGTCTTTGTCAACTAATACTTTGGAAGGTTAACATTCCCATAATAATTCTGTAATTTTAATGTTGCTGTCTGCCTATTGATGAAGTCTTGCTTGTATTTATATATTAGCATAGCTTCTTTATTTTCCTTTTATTGTTATTTCTTTCAGTTTGTAATATTTTTACATTATTATAATTGAAATTAAACCAATATATACATGATTTATTATGGTCATAAAAAATGGAAGCTGATACAATATTATTTATTACCTTTGCAATTTTGTTTCATATTTTGAAACTTTTGTTTTTTTACAGCCATAATAAATCATATGAATATAGTTTTAATTTCAATTATAATAATGTGAAAAAAAAAAAACTGAAAAAAATAAAGGAAGCTATGCTAATATATAAATACAAAAAGGACTTAATCAATAAGCAGGTAGCAAACATTAAGATCACAGAATTAAAGTTAACCTTTCAAGGTATTAGTTGAAAAAGACTATGAGGATAGTTAAAAGTGCTTCTAAGTGACGATTATATTTTTTGTATTTTTCAAAATTTGTGATTACTGTATTTAATAATATTTAATTATAAGATTAGACACACACACAATATATATATATATATATATATATATATATATATATATATATATATATATATATATATATATATATATATATATATATATATATATATATTGTAACCTAGTGTTATTGACACTTGGTTTACTTGGCATTATTTCTGCAGGAAAACAATGCTATTTTTTAAAGAAATAAAAAGATAAAATAACAATAGTAATAATTGATTAATAAAGTATGGTATTCACTCACTTTGGCATGTTTTGGGTGAATAACTAATGGATTTAATAACTCCATGTCATTTTTAAAGAGAGAACATGAATAATTTAATTGAGATATTAATAATTAGAGCAAATTAATATGGTATAAAAGCTAAACAGTAACTGATTTTGGATGGATAGAGGGGGGAGTGGATGAGTGTCTTATCATAAAGCACAATAACTTCTGGTAATTTCTTTTTGTAAAAAAAAAAAAAAAGAAAAAAATATAATGTTTAAAGAATTATACATCACTGATTGTTAATTTAATGTATTTATTATTTTTTTTTATATTGTCAAATTACTTTGTAATCCAGATAGATAATACTGAAAACTATATGATTGTAATAAGTTTTTCCTTTCTTTTGTTTATGTTATAATCAAATGATTATTTTTCTGGAAGAGGTCGCTAAAGTAAACAATAAAAAAAAAACAACAACAAAACGAAACAACCAATTTCATAATCAAGATCATTTTTTTTTTTTTAAAAAAAATAGATAGTCTGCTTTTAGTTTTCAAGGAAGGAACAGTGCTGAAATTTGGTAACTCAATTTTTTCATTTTATTTTGCAGAAATAAATGTAATCAAAGTAAAATTTTAATAATATAATGTGTGGCTAAATTTTTTTTATAAGAGATCCTGATTTTCTTTGCCATCTACCTATTTAAAGACCTTTTATACTTAAAAGTTTATTGTCTCATGCTAAAGTTAAAAAAAAAATGACAGAATTAACTAAGGGAATCACGAAAAGTGTTATTATGTCTAAATTAAGGAAGATAAATGATTTCCAAGTGAGAAATAATTATTTATTAACTTTATGTCATTTATTGATATTTTCTTGGTATAGAAAGAAAAAAAAAATAATTGAAAGAAATATTTTGAAACTAAGGAAAATCAACTAGAAACATTTCGTGCTCTTTCTCAATATTGTCTGCCTTTACAAGTAATGTAGTTACATACGTTAAAATATGTTTTATTCACCAAGAATTGTCTGGAAATAATAATAATGATAAATAAGATTAAATTATGCACCTGTATATTTTTTAAAAAAATATATAAAAAAAGAATATAAACTTTCTCAGAGTAAATATAGGAAAAGTTATATAGGGGCATTCTTACGGAGAAGTTACCGTTAAAAAAAAATTATAATTCCTAAAGTATGAACAAAACCAAATATCTTAGTGACTTAATGATAAAAATAAATGATATATTATATTATACATTAGTTGGAATTATTAAAACTTCATGTACACGTAAATTGACTGCAGTTATTATCATAATAATCTCTCGGAAAATTGCGCATTTTCGTCCATAAGTAAGCTAGCTAATAATTATACGTATCGTCAATAAAAAAAAATATTGTGTATGTTTATCGTCTATAGTCAAATATTCATCTATATTAGAAGTCTATTTATTTTCTTGGATCCCAAAATTGTAGCAATTTAATTCAAGTGAGAATTAATCTTCAATTCTGCTATATTTTTCTTTACCTAATTTATTAAACGCACAAAATAAGAGAAAACTTTTATTTAAAGGAAATAATACCATGCGTTTATTGTTTTTAAACTTTCTTCGTGAAATACGACTGGATAAAGCTCTTCACCTGGACCAATTGCTCAACAGAAAAACATTTTCTAATGAGAGAATATGCACTTGTTAATTAATGATTGTTTAAAACTAAGTTATAAATGATATGTATTTTTTTGTTATATCACATAGATTAAAGTCTGTATGGTCAAGGGATATTTAATAGCCTTGTAATGACAAATGTATGTTTTAATATAATTATTATAGGTTAAGTTGATATTTAACACGAAAGAAAAAAAATCTATAAAATATGTTTTAATTATTACATACAATTGTAGGTAGAAATTTTGTATGTTAGATACATAAAAGAAAAATATTTAGATATTTAAGGGGTAAAATAAATATTGAAAATTATCAGAAGTAACTAAAAAAAAAAATGCTATAACAAAATATTTCTTGTTAAAGTTTTGAAACGAATTTATACTGTATTAATTGAGGAATTTATTCCTAATTATTCTTAAATAACACATCCACTTTATTTAGTTTAAGATAGTATGCTACCAACTATTTTGAATGTTTCTTTATTAAAATTAAAATTATTATACTTTTATTCTATGATGTCCATTGATTTCAGATGTTGATCAAAGTATACACGGTAACATAAGTTTATTATAATCAGTGTATTTACTTATCCTGCCCAGATATAGCATTGGTATATGCTTAATATTCGCATAGGTAATAATTATAATGTATTTATTTTGTGGGATGAAAAATGATCTCCCCAAAAGCTTTGTTTTCCATGAGAGGAAGATTTTAAATATAATGTTCGGGTATGTTTATAGCCCAAGTGATCGATTCTCATAGATAGGACGATCAGAATTTATCTAGCATTTAGTATGCTTCATTCGTTTAAATCTCCAGAGAGGATTGTATTTGGTGTGTATTCGTTGTATTCCCAAGTAAGAGGCAAGAAACCACCAAAATATTTTAATGTAGTAGATTACTCTACAGACCTTCGTGGTTATTCCATATTTCTCATGTGAAAATAAAGATAGCTCCACCATGGAAGGTGTTGATTATTGTGCTTAATTTTGAAAGTTCGGGCAAGATAAAGGTTATATTGGAGGTGTTAGTTCCTCAAGATCCACTTTAGTATAAATAGTGCGTTAGTAACTAAGATCAATATCTGTATTGTGCTGCTAAATATTGCTAGTATTTGACAAGTAAATCAATGGAGAAAGTAATTAAAATTGCGTAGTTTTAAAACGCTTATTTACTGAAGGAATATTCAAATGCAATATTTAATTCTGGTTAGTAATTAAATAATACTCATATTTAAAAATTATAGTATGAATAAAATTTGTATCATAACTTAAGTTAGCATTAAGTTAAATGTAAGATGATAAGTGTAACTTCTGATAACTGGCCTATAATTAGAATAGGTTATCCCATTAAAGACCATAAATAAAGTAAATGTATTAGAAATAAATTTAATATTTTGCGTATTGCATATGATGGGATTAATCATTTAAAAAAAAAAAACAAAAAAAAAAAATAGTTAGTCAATAATTTTGAATAAAAGCTTCTACAAGGTTACCAAAATGTAATAAACAATGTATTGGTAATGAAATGTACTTTTAGTTAATCAATCCATATGATTGCATACAGGAGAAGTAGTAACCTCTAGTCCATAACCAAAAGAGTATACAGATTAATGTCAGTTATATTTTATATTTTTGTATTACTATGGGATTATTGAATAAATGTTCATATATTTTTTTTTGTGATAATAATAAATTATAGTCTTGTTAAAATTTGTTGTAGATTCATTTTTTTGTTTTTATATGCTAAATATAAATGTTTGCACAATATTTGCAAAACCTTTTCTTGAGTCCGAAATCATTCCAAATTCTTAAAAACTTAATATACCAGATAAATAAAGTTAAGCAGATCGGAATATGTCATTATATTTTAGTTTAATGATAATTCTTTATGGAGTTGAAAACTTAAGACTAAACATTCACCTTTGTATAAAAAAAAAATGAATTTATTCCCAAACCATTAACTTTGGTTGCACACTATTCCATTCCCATTTAGTTAAATTGTCTAAGTAATAAATCTTAGTTATATTATTGTGTTGTCATGGATGATGGAAGGACACAAAAAGCACCCTTGTCTTTTTATTATTCTGATTGAGATTCTAAAAAAAAACAAAAAAAACTGTGTTATTCAAAATTATAAGTCATTATTGAATAGAATTATCATCTCTTTAAATAATATAGCATTTGATATGAGAGATGAAGACACATTGAATTTAAGTAAAATAAATGTTTCCTATAGCCGACCAGAATGCCAGTCATATGCGACAACACAATACTGCCGAGCATTTCCTTACATGAAACAAAGAACCCTGAGATTAATATTATTATAATTATTCTTTAAATTAATAAGTGATCAATTATTGTTGTTATTACAATCGTGGCATGGCTTAAGAGAATTGAATGTACAATTGTATTATATGAAAGGTATTTTAGATCATATTGTAAAATTAATGGATAAGTTGCTTTATTTTGGTTGCCTTAACAACAACCAGAAAAATTAGTGTCATAAGTGCAAATAAACTAAACTAATAAATATATTGGGTTAGAAATAAAATAAACTAATTAAAAATAGTGGGTTAGAATATATATATATATATATATATATATATATATATATATAGTATATATATATATATATATATATATATATATATAGTACCAGTCAAAACATGTTTAT
>JAQFVV010006336.1:1079502-1199137 GCA_028023455.1 Epiperipatus broadwayi
CAAAACATGTTTACCCATCTAACATGAGCTAGCACTCACAAAATATACTTCGAACCCAGTAAAGCCCGAGATTCAGGTCAGGGACTAGTCTGATTTCGAACCCATTGTCTAAGCCCCACATCTAACACCTAATAAATAACATAATAGTGATGGTGCATAAGAATTAATTTTAATCTGGCCCCCTAGCAAAGTGGAAAAGACAATGAGACATCTATTAACTATGACTAAACTAAAATATATATAAGCATGGCTGTACTTTTGGAAGTGGAGAAAAAAAAGAATTTAAACTACTCAAATAAGTTAGACAATAAAAATATAGTTTAATATAATGACAAATTATTATACACTATGACTTAATTGTATACATTAGTATGTGCGTGAATGAGCAAGCTGTCTACCAAACGATAGATAATTATATATTGTCACTCATGCTATATTTCTTATATGCTCTTTATTAGCTAAATAATATATTATAAATAAACATACATCTTTGGTGGGTCCAATATTAAGATGCCAACTGATTATTAGAAAGAAATTATACGGTTTTTAAACATGGTGACTAACATTATTTTGAGGAGCATTCCGAGATTCATTACAGATATAATACAAACTATTTTCATGCCATTACAGTCATGAAAGTAAATAAAATACATTTGAAAACATATTTGATTATATGACAAAATACTTAATGAAACTTCTTTTAATTAGCACTGGTAAGAAGAATGCTTTATTTTCCCCAAGGCAAATACTCTTAAATAGATAAATAACAAATTACGATGATGGGATTGTTTAATAAAACTAAAATAATATCAGGAATTAATCTAGCTACTAATATTTGGCATTTATATATATTTTGAGCAGAGTGCAATTTTAATATTAGAGCATTAAAACTGGGTCGTGAAGCAAAAGAGATAATAATACAAAAAAGTTTGCGGTGCTGACATAAGTAGCCTAAAAATAACTAAGAGGAAATTGTTATGCTTTTGGACAAGAATGAAATCTAACACCCCCTTTTCTAGGGAAGTGCTTAGAGAAAAGTGAATAGGCATGGCATGGCCCAGACTTTTACTGGTATAACCAACATGAGATGCCTTTTTCTATGAAGAACTGAATATGCATAGCATGTGCCAGACTTAGGGGAATCACTGCCAGAGGCATTTTATATGAAATAAATAGTCCTGGAAAGATTAACTAGCCTCAAGACAAGGCTTGAGAAGAAATCTATGGGTTCAAACTTGTTGTAACCCCAGATTAAGAAGCACACACACAAACACACACACACACATATATATATATATATATATAATCATGAAAATAAGACCAAATATCAATAATGCAGTAAGGATAAATGTCACTAATGACTTTGAATAAGTTTTACTGCTTTAAAATAAAGGACTCTAGTTTGAATACCATAATTTAGACAAATAATTCACTATGCAGTTATATATATATAAATTATAACTTTTTGGGACATACCGTGTATTGTTTTCCATTAAACACCGATATTTTGACGGAATAGACAACTGCCATTTTCAAGGTTAACTTTTGAAAGAAAAACCGTTAGATTTTAACAAATAGCGTGACTGTGTGCGAGATAATGAGATTCCAGTTCAGCATTCACAATATGAGGCTTATCAAAATGTTTATTTCCCTCAGTATTTTTACCTATTAAAGGACTTTCTATGGGATCCCCACAGTCACCTGTCATTGCTGATCTTTTCATAAACAATTTTGAAAGTCAAGTAGTATGTACAGCTACTAAAAATCTTCTATTTGGCTTAGATATATGGATGATACTTTTTGTCATATGGCCTCATGGAATTGATTCTTTAAATTCTTTTCTTGCTTTTATAAATAATTGGCATCCAAATATTAACTTTACTATGGAAGTGGAAAATAACAGATCACTTTCTTTTCTGGATGTTTTAATTGCAAGAAAATGTGATGAAACATTGTCAATATCAGTTTACAGAAAATCTCCTCATACAAACAGATATCTTAATTTTAATTCTCATCATCATCCTGCACAATTTTTTTCTGTAGCTAAAAATCTTTTCACTAGATCTTATAATTTATCTAATAAATAACATCTTTCTCAAGAAATAAAACTTACAAAAAGTATTCTGCTTTCTAATAATTATAATAAAAACATCATATGTAGGGCTTTATATAACTTTAATACTAAAAAGAAAAAAGAGGATAGAATTGATAATTCCTCTTTTAATAGAGTAATTTTGCCTTACATTAGGGGGGTTACTGATAAAATCAGTAGAAGACTATCTTGTTTTAATATAAAGACCACTTTTTCTACTGGCAAAAAATTGGTGATTTTTTGTATAAACCTAAAGACAGAATATTTTTGGAACACCAAGGAGTTTATGAAATTCCATGTTTCCAGTGCTCAAGAGGCTATGTGGGTCAGTCTAATAGATGAATTAATGTCAGAATTAAAGAACATAAAAATGCTTTTCATCAAAAAATTAGCACATCAGTTTTTACTTCCCATTATTTAGAAAATGGCCACAAACCTAATTTTGACAATACAAAAATACTTGCTAATTTGGAAAGATATGATTTAAGAACCATGAGAGAGTCAATTGAAATATTAAAGAGACCTACTGGTTTAAATAGAACTGATGAAGCACAATGTATTCCATCTATGTGGAAACCTCTAATTTTATCCAATATTAACTTAAAATTAATAGGTAAAATAGTGAGGGAAATAAACATTTTGTTAAGCCTCATATTGTGAATGCTGAACTGGAATCTCATTTCTCATCTGGCACACAGTCACATTATTTGTTAAGATCTAATGGTTTTTCTTTCAAAAGTTAACCTTGAAAATGGTGGTTGCTATTCTGTCAAAATATCGGTGTTTAATGGAAAACAATACATGGTATATCCCAAAAAGTTATAATTTATCTACATTATATAACCTTCATGGATTTTACAACAATTGAGAATATTTAAGCTTATGATATTTTAAGAGTATGGAAAAATAAAATAAAGCTAGCAGTTATAGAAAACAATTAATAGACTACCTTTTCAGAAATGAATAAATAATATTTTAAAATTTCAAAGTGTTAATTAGCTTAAGTTCTGGATTCACCCTGGGTAGAAATTCCAGAGTTAAACAAATAACAAATTTTTATACTGAAACATAAATAAAATGTTGACTCGTAAAACAATCTGGTGAGCATATTAATTAACAATACATTATATTTTAAGGGAAAGTTAATAGCCTTGATTCATGAAGGTTTACTTAAAAAGAAAGAAAAGATTTTAGAAATTCAACTTGTCAGATTGTTTGAGATTGACATATTAATAATAAAAGCACACATATGAAATCAAGTAATAAATAACTATAAGTAAATGACAGCACCAAAATTAAAGAATATTAGAGCATATGAGAGAAAATTAGATTTATAGAAATTATTTAAGAGCAATTTACATATTGTATTAGAAATAAAGTTAAATAATACATTAGAAGAAAAAGTCTTGATAATAGAATTTGAGATCAGTTAGAATAGCTTTACTTGCGGTTTGAAAATTTACCTTGCACCATTTTAAGAGTCCATATTTTAAAGTCTGTTCATGCATGGCAAATGGTTCTTAAATAACAGCAAGCTTTTATTCAGCATTCCTCAATTCTCTAGTCAGGTTTTTACTTCATTTTAGGGTTGCAGAATATTATGGCAGTGGAAGATGACCCACAAGGGTCGGGAAACACTTTCTACTAGATCATTTTTAAGATTTCAAAGCAGCATGGAATCTAGTAGCAATTAGTTCTCTCAATAATAGCAAAACTGTTGGTGATTTAAAATATGGCCATTTTATACTCTGTGCAGGTATTTCTGGTATGCTTTTAATTACTTAGTTTTTAGCTTAAAATCTAATCTCTGATCTTAAAAAATTCTTACTTTTTCTTTATCGATTGTTTTTGAAGATGCAACAGTAAGATAATGTCCAAAAATAAATTCAAATCTATTTCCAGATTAGAAATAGATTTGACAAAAATGTTTATAACAAAAAAAAAGTCTTTAATCTTAATCCCATTTTATTTTAAGTAAAAACTTTAATTACAAATACCTTCCCCAGATTAAAACAATAGTGTTTCCAACCCTTTAATAATTTTTGAATTTTTTGACAATTAGTTGCATGTTTCATTTTGGATCTTATAAAATATACAGATTAATAGGAAAAACAAGCAAGAAAAAGTTTTAAAATATGACATATAATAAAATACTTTTAAAAAATCAATATTTTGTTACTAAGTTTTTGCTCCTATATATATATTTTGAGCCACACCTATGTACTTTAATAAAAAAAGAACTAATAATTAATAAAAAAGAATTAATAACAATTTTAAAAATGTTATTGAAATGCTAAAGTTTATAATTTAGGTGCACATCTCAAATATATACATAAAATATATATAGATGACAAAAAGAGCAGGATGGGATATCGGATTTGAATATAGATTAGTAGATGGAACTATGAAGCTCAATCTTAAGCTAAAATTGACTGCTTCAATATATATATATATATATTTGTACCAATATTGAAATTGGCACATATAATTTTATCTAAAAAAAAATTATTAAAATAATCTTTTGTAAAAGAAAAATGTATTTAAATGACGAAGAGTTTATTGCAGTTTATTTTCGTAAAAGAGTTTGAAATAAAAGTTAGAAAATAATTGATTAAAAGGAGGGAGGGGGAGTTTTGGTTAGAAAAGATAAAACTAAGAGTTCATAAAAGTTAAAGAGTGTTATTATTATAAATTAAAAGTTAAAATATAAATCTCTTTTCATTCCAGTTTATTAGAATAAATGCGTATATATGTGCGATGGTAAATAAAAATAAATGTAAGCTTGTTAATAAGATATATAATAAATGCGTGTTAAAATCATATTAAAAAACACATGAAAATAAATATTGAAATTAAATGTATTTAAAAACACAGTGGTGGGCTACTAATTAAAGATACAAAAACAACACATTTTATCATGGCTATTACTAATTAAACAATCTTCAAAAACACGTTGTCAAATGATTAGTTATTAAAGGAATTTCAACAACATTTATTGCTGGTGGACATTAAAACAAAAACAATTCACATACATAAATAGCTAGATTTTTATTGGATGTCAAGTTCAGCATAGTTTCCAGTGACAGTCTTGTTTCAGTTCAGATGACAGTGTAGTTTATATTTTATATCCAAAAATAGAAATGCATTGCTGAGTGGCTTATGGGAATATACACTCTTGCTTCAGCCCTTTAGTCCAACAAGATCATCAAAACCTGCCTGTGAAATAATGTCTGCATAACATCTCAGAAATCCTCCATCAAATGTTCAACTGTCTCCAAGAATAAAACCAATGGATTAGTATCAAATCTCTTCAAGAAACATCAGATCTAACTGGTTAGATATACTCCGTCAGAAGCAGCCAACAACAAGCAATATCCACATTCCAAAAATCCTAGGTAAAACATTTTATTATTCTCATTTATATGTAGTAGCCACCACTGTAATTCGTAAATCCTCAGAGACAAGTAATTTGAACTTTATAAGCATGCATAAAATGAACTATTGATGTGCATGTTTGTGAATGTGAGATAATTTATCGATGTCTAATATTATTTATGCTTTTCATAAGATATATATTATAATGTGTTAATTTAAAATGTGTGTGTGTTATATTAGTTAAAAAATTATAAAGATGTTTAAATTTAGTAAATTAATGTTAGTTAATAAATTGTCTTTAAAATTAAACTCTATTTGTTGGTCAATTCTTTTTATCAATCTTTTTTTATAAGTTCCTTTTACAATTCTTTTATCAATTCTTTTAACCACTAATTATGTATAATCTTTAGTGATTACAAACATCTGAGCTAGTCATGGATATTTAGGCATTGAGTTAGTGGACATTGCTCAAAGCACATTATATATTCATTCTTGGATCATTAACTGGCACCCATGTTTATACACAAACAAAAAAAGTGCTTTGAACATGGTGTTGAACTCAACAGTCAAGAAAAAGTTATGTCCTGGAAATGTAATGCTAGTTATATATATATATTTTAGCTATCATTTGGGCATACATACTCTCTGAGTATGTTCTTCTCTGCCTAAGAGGCTGGTGTTTCGATAGACACATATTTGAACCTGGTACAAATGGCTATACCTAACTTGGGGCTGGACCTAAGAAACAATAGTAATTAAATACTTTGTTTCTTGTTCGAAATTTTTTATACAGAAGCTAAATTACATATGTTAAAGTTGTTTAATTTTAAAAAAAGAATTGACTGAAAACTTTTTTCTTTAAATGAAAAGAGATTTATGCTATTTACGTTATTTAAAATAAATCATTATGTTAAATCGGAGACAGTTAGATGTTTGGGTGGAGTTAAGGCATTAATATCGGATAGAAAAATGGACAAAAAAGGTGGAGTCAGCGTGGGTTTCCATTTTAGTAAGAAATAAATAAATAAGTTGTATATTAAATTTAGTGAAATAAAATATTGTTTAAAAATGGAAAAAGAGAAAGAAGTATCTGAGATGCAAATAATGATGAAAATGATGATGAATATGATGCAAACATTTAAACAAAGTCAACAAGACCTCAAAGAAGAATTGTGTCAGAAATTTGAACAAAGCCAGTTAGACCTCAAAGAAGAATTGTGTCAGAAATTTGAACAAAGCCAGTTAGACCTCAAAGAAGAATTGTGTCAGAAATTTGAACAAGGTCGGCTAGAACTTAAAACAGAAATTAAAGAACTCAGAGCAGAAGTAAGGGAAATAAGATGTGAGATCACAGGAAAGATAGAGAAAAATCAAGAGATCATAGAAGTAGATTTAATTAAAGAAAGGCAGGAAGATGAAAATGAAGTTGAGGTGATAAAAGAGATAGAAATTGAATTAGAATCAGATAGCATTGTGACCGATAAGGTAGAAACAAATGTAGACCAAGAAATAGAAGAGAGATATAAGTTCAAGGTAGAAAATAGCGTAAAAGAGTTTTTACAAAGAATTAAAAATAAAAGGTTTAAAGTAAATGTTCGCCTTCACTGTAGACATAGATTTAAAACAAAGAGAAAGCATAAGAAAAAATATTCATGGTTAGGAAAAATACAGAGGTCTGTGAAGCTTAAAAGTTTTCTAATTTACAAGGCAGAAAATAGAATGGAAAGAGAAAGAGATAAAATAGATTTTAATCGAGAGATAGGAGTGAGAATATGGAGTATGATTTATATTATAAAGTTAGTAGAAAGAAAGAAGGAACTGCCTGACATAGTTTAAAAGTTAGTAATCGGGCAGAATAGTAAAGGAAATAAACAAAAAGGACCAGAAATGAACAATGAGCATGAATATGATTATTCTAATGTAAAAAAATCTGATAAATTAAATCTGAAACTTCTGTTTAAAACTAAGATAATAAATTTAAAAATAAATGAGTAATGATAAATGAAATGTTTAAAGTAATAATGATAAAGGAGGCTTCATAAAATAAAATATTTTTTCTCCATGCACATATTAATTAAGAAAGAAAATGCTCGTAAATAAACAGTTAAAAAAAATAAAAATCAATCAATGACATCAAGTTAAATAAATGGGTCAAATTAATGATGTAAAAATAAAGTTGTAGATTTAAATGAATGAAAAGATAACAGAATTTCTAGAATAAAATTAAGTTGGTCAGATAGATATTTGTATAATAATGAATTGCAATAAAGTAAAACAGTTTTTTTTCTGAGTACCCGTACATTAAAATAAAATAGTTTTGGATATACGTAAGTTAATAAAAGGAAGTAAATAAATGGTTTAAAGTAATCAAGTTTAATAAAATCTTTGTATAATAATAAAGAGCAGTAAAATAAAATAGTTTTCTAAATATATGCATGTTAAATAAAAAAACTGAATAAATGGTTTAAAAATAATATCGTAATATAAATAAATATGTACATTGATGTCCGCAATAGTTTAGAATAGTATTGTAAGATTAAATAAATATGTAAAATAATGTTCGTAATGGTTTAAAGATAATATTGTAAGATTGTAATGTAAATAAATATGTTAAAATAATGTTCATAAGGTTACAAGTAGTAATATAAATAAATATATTAAAGTAATGTTCATGTGTATTTAAAAATAATATTGAAGGTTAATATAAATATAAAGTCAATCTAAGTTGTATTAAGAGTGTATAAGGGTTGAAATTAAGGGATGAGGTTAGTATTGAAATAAGTTAGATAAAGATTAAGTTTAAAGCTGTCGACTGGATAAATTTTAGTACCCATAATGGATTGGCAGGGATCATTCCTCTTTTAAAATGCGCACTGGGGACAACCAGAGTAAGCCACAAGTCACATTTCAGGAGAGAATCCCCATATCTCGTACCTCATTTTCCAAAGCATAAGTCGGAAATGGACAGTTGAAATTCCTGCCATTCACAGCGACCTCTTCTTAGTCAAAGTCCAATCAAGAGAATCAGCAATCATTTTCCAAAGCGTAAGTCGGAAATGGACAGTTGAAATTCCTGCCATTTGCAGCAAGCTTTTCTTAGTCAAAGTCCGATCAAGAGAATTGGCAGCCGAAGCTTCATTTATAAAAGATCCCTGTGCCACAAAATTAGTTTGTCTTCGTGGTCACTATCCAGGACTCAGAACATTGTAAACAATGTTGCCAGCATAGAAAGAAGAAAAGTATCATTGTAGATTGCCCTTGGTATGTAAAGTAAAAGATATCAAAAAAGCAAACTTAGAAAGAATAAATTAAGATTTAATGTTGTCAGAGATAAAATGGTCAAAAATAGACATATTTTACTCTCAAAGGAGGGACGGTGTAATGTACCAATATTGAAATTGGCATATATAATTTTATCTAAAAAAAATTATTAAAGTAATCTTTCGTAAAAGAAATACATATTTAAATGATGAAGAGTTTATTACAGTTTATTTTCGTAAAAGAGTTTGAAATAAAAGTTAGAAAATAATTGATTAAAAGGAGGGAGGGGGAGTTTTGGTTAGAAAAGATAAAACTAAGAGTTCATAAAAGTTAAAGAGTGTTATTATTATAAATTAAAAGTTAAAATATAAATCTCTTTTCATTCCAGTTTATTAGAATAAATGTGTATATATGTGTGATGGTAAATAAAAATAAATGTAAGCTTGTTAATAAGATATATAATGAATGCATGTTAAAATCATATTAAAAAACACATGAAAATAAATATTGAAATGAAATGTATTTAAAAACACAGTGGTGGGCTACTAATTAAAGATATAAAAACAACACATTTTATCATGGCTATTACTAATTAAACAATCTTCAAAAACACATTGTCAGTTATTAAAGGAATTTCGACAACATTTATTGCCAGCGGACATTAAAAAAAAAACAATTTGCATACATAAATAACTAGATTTTTATCAGACATCTAGTTCAGCCTAGTTTCCAGTGACAGTCTTGTTTCAGTTCAGATAACAGTGTAGTTTATATTATATATCCAGAAACAGAAATGCATTGCTGAGCAGCTTATGGGAATATACGCTCTTGCTTCAGCCCTTTAGTCCAACAAGATCATCAAAACCTGCCTGTGAAATAATGTCTGCATAACAACTCAGAAATCCTCCATCAAATGTTCAACTGTCTCCAAGAATAAAACCAATGGATTAGTATCAAATCTCTTCAAGAAATGTCAGATCTAACCAGTTAGATATACTCCGTCAGAAGCAGCCAACAACAAGCAATATCCACATTCCAAAAATCCTAGGTAAAACATTTTATTATTCTCATTTATATGTAGTAGCCACCACTGTAATTGGTAAATCCTACAGAGACAAGTAATTTGAACTTTATAAGCATGCATAAAATGAACTATTGATGTGCGTGTTTGTGAATGTGAGATAATTTATCGATGTCTAATATTATTTATGCTTTTCATAAGATATATATTATAATGTGTTAATTTAAAATGTGTGTGTGTTATATTAGCTAAAAAATTATAAAGATGTTTAAATTTAGTAAATTAATGTTAGTTAATAAATTGTCTTTAAAATTAAACTCTATTTGTCGGTCAATTCTTTTTATCAATCTCTTTTTATAAATTCCTTTTACAATTCTTTTATCAATTCTTTTAACCACTAATTATGTATAATCTATTAGTGATTACAAACATCTGAGCTAGTCATGGATATTTAGGCATTGAGTTAGTGGCCATTGCTCAAAGCGCGTTATTTATTCATTCTTGGATAAATAACTGGTGCCCGTGTTTATACACAAACCAAAAAAGTGCTTTGAATGTGGTGTTGAACTCAACAGTCGAGAAGAAGTTATGTCCTGGAAATGTAATGCTAGTTATATATATTATAGCTATCGTTTGAGCATACATACTCTCCGAGTATGTTCTTCTCTGCCTAAGAGGCCGGTGTTTCGATAGACACATATTCGAACTCGGTACAATATATATATATATATATTAGGAAAAACAGCAAGAAAATATTTTTCCAACACTCATTGAGATACAGCAAAAGAAAAAATAATTACTTTATAAACTAATTGAATGCTAAATCATGATAGTTTGAACAGCCTTACATATCTAATACTTTATTGTTGGCCAATAGTTTAATTAGCTATGTTTGAGGTATCAGGAAAAAAAGGATTATTTTGTAGGAATTTGGTATGAGACTGTGGGCATGGAAAACAAATGTATTATTTCATTGCTTCATGATACAGTGTATCTATTATAATTTACATATGTATAAGTAAATTGTGATCTGAGCAATCATAAATGTACTTTGTTTCATCAATAATAAAGACTCTGTCTCACCAGTGCACTCATCCGATCAACTCAGTCACTTTTACTTAAAGGCAAACTCTTCATACAGTAGTGCCAATCAGTGTAAGTCAGAGTAATCAGTAGATGCAGGAATGTTTGAATATAAAATCACTATCTAGTGCCTACTCATCCAATATCCCCAGACTAATTTCTAGCTTGTGACTTTCATCAGAATAGAGATGAGATAGGGATTTTATTCACAGCCTTTCTCGTATCCATTGATTAGTCTGTCTTGCACTGAGTGGCATTACTATAAGGAGAGTTTTGCCTTTGTGTAAACAGCTTGTGTAAGCATAAAGAATAGTGATCATGTAATGGTCAGATAATCTTCAGATTTTTACACTTAACTAAATATTCATTTACTTATCCATATTGATAAACTGGCTAGATTGTCTAAGTGTTGACAACCTGACAAAATCTCAAGCTTTCTTGAAAAATTTTCAACCATTTGAAAAACATTTATAAAATTCAGATGGATTTATACCCAAGGCAATGAATATGATAGGCAGAAGTTTTAATAATTAGTTCGTAAGATCTTTTAGATAATATGTAAATTCATTTTATTAATTTGCTTTATATATATAATATTTTGTATAAAATGTTATTATAAACTGGGTTTTGTTATAACTAATTATTCTGACAAACACTGCATATTTGATTTTTCCTGCTAAAAGCTTATCAACAATTAGTTAATTTTTGTCTTCTTAATTTTTTCCAATTATATTTTATAATTGTCGCAACTAAATGTAAAAGTATAAAACATACATTATAAATTGAAGTTTCAATTTCCTAAAACTATAAGTAATTAGTGTTTGAAAAGTTATTGAAACATTCAACAGTGATAAACACGATGTTTATAATAATCAATAATAGTTTGACAGTTTATACATTTCAAAATTATTGCCAGCAATGTTTTTTTATATTAAAAAACATAAAAACTTTAATATGAAAGTAATTTATTATTTTACAAAAGTATGAATTTTATAGATAAAGAATAACGTTAACATCTATTTTAATTCATGACATATTACTACAAAATAATTATACAGTTAAATAGTTTAAAGTACATTAATATTCTTTTGACAGTGAATAATATTATTTCTTTTTATTAGAAATCTAATTAGTTTTTATATAACATATGAATTTAGTACGTATTTGTAAGATTAGAAATATTTATTCTCTCTTTAAAAATAAATAAATTGAATATTCGAAACGTTCAAACGCTAAAGGGCTAGCGCCGAAATCGAACCTAGGACTCCACATTCTAGCGTCTGCCTATCTGCCACTGTGATAAACCACATAAGAAAAGTTGAATGAAAAGTTAATAATGATTTAATATTTTTTAATGGTTACAACTATTAATCTTTTTACTGACATATCATAAATTCTTATCATTTCACTACATTAATTATAACATTTTTTGCTTATAATTAATACTTATACTTTAAAGTAAGTGTAAACATAATTATCATTATCGCTTTCTAATTAATTTTTTTTTTTTTTTTACATTTAAAATCAAAATATCATTATTATTGTAACATAAGCTATATCATGTGACATTGCATTTAAAGACTGCGATATCATTAGGAGGAATATGTATAATAGCATTTAAAATAATATTTCTAGTTTTGTGATTGTTTTTATCACCTGCTTTTATATGTTATTTGATATATATATTTAAATAGTGCATCATCTTATTTCCTCATATCCAATCAGTATTTACTAAATTATATAAACGTATGCTATACTAAATTATATAATGAAACAATAAGGTAACAATGAATATTAATGCTACCAGTCAAGTATTTAAAAACTAATTAAACTAAAAACAACAAAATGTCTTTCTGTAGGATCCAAATTTTTTTACGAATAAGTTAGACCAAATATTTAATTTTACATAAAGATTTTTGATACTTTTTCTTTGACATTTATTAAATTTAAAATGAACACTGATGTTTGAATTATGTGATTAAAAATATTTTAACATGATAACATATACTAAAATTTATATTAAATATCTACTTATAATAAATGTTTTAGCAATAATTGATTTTTAAAACACCAAAAATAAAGCTCTAATTATATAATTTACTATAAAGTCTAGTTTGTTTCAGAAAGAAGTTGCCACTTAACTTAAAGAATAACCTCAGATTTCCTTTTGAGGCCTTTAAAACTGAGCAGAGTAAATTATAATGTCTACTCCATACATTCTTGTACTGCATTTGTTATTATTATCTAATTATTCTTATGGTAAATGGAAAGAATTGGCTGATCACCAATATAAATAATGAATTTACTAACTCTTTATCTCTGAGTTTAAAATGATAAAAAAAACAACCCATTATGATCTTTTTTTCAGTTGTCTGATAATAGTTCATAACTAAAATATCAGTTGAGTTTTCTTAATGTGGAATGAATGTGTGTTTTAAAGAACTTTTTAAAGAGACATTTACAACCATGCTAGACTCATTTAAATTAATTATCTTTGGTATGCAATCAAAAACAGAAAGTGCAAAGACTCCTGTAATTGCAAACCCACGTTGTCATTTGATAGCAAGGATTCATTTAGATATCCAAAATTTTGGATTATTTTTAAGTGAAGAAATGTTCCACTTATTGGAAACAGAATTTATCTAATATTAATTGAACCACTGTTAGACTTTGTGAAGTAGAAAAAATATGAAATATTAATTTATTTTAAAAGTGAATATTTATTTTATTACATAGGCAGAAATAGTTGAAGTGCAAGAAGAGTGAGATTCATTACAAATAAAAAGTAGAACAACAATATTGTGAAGATTGACAGACGCAAAGTATAGATAATTTAGATTTATATTCCAACAAGATTCCATTAAAAAGTAGAGAATTTTAATATGAATTTACAAAATACTTTACCAAACAACATTGTAAAATTGACATGGGAGATTTTAATAACAGAATTAGAACGTGATTGAGAGATGAAAATGCTAAAAATAAATTTGGTTATGATTACAGAACAAAAGAGAAAACCGACTTGCAGCGTTCAAACAAAAAAACAACAACTGTGAAATTTTTTTTTAAAGAAAAAAAAAGATACAGAAGAATTGGATTATATTTTAACAAAAAAAAATATGTATTTCAAGTCAATAATTTTCTTAATAGATTAAATGCAATACAATATCATCAATTAGTGAAATATAAGAAATGTTTTAATATAAGCTAGAAAAACAATATTATGAATTTATATTTATTATTTTCAGAAACGCTCTAATGGATTTAAATTATAACATGCAAATTATTTGAAATATTAACACACTTTGGAGATAGTTTAGATCTGACATAAATTAACAAAATGATAACTGATACACTATTAGGAATTTGAAGAAAGCTAGATAGCACAAAAGAACTGCAATTTACCAATAAAATTTTTAATGATGAATAAAATATGAAGAAAAATACAAAAATGAATTTTTTTAAACGATTCATTAAAAAAATTGAGTTTCTAGAGTTTTATAAAATGATACAAAAAATTAATAATGATATTTAAAAATATAATTGTGAATTGGCAAGTAAAACTATTAAAAGAAATAAAGTTCTCAAAAATGTAAAACAGTATTTAGTGTTGGGAGAAAAATTATTTCTGCAATAACAAGAAAAGATGAAACTTTTACTAAAAAAAAGAGATGACACTATGAAATGTGTGGAAGAGTTCTTTAAAAAATATATATAATAATACACAAGAAGATAATTGAATACCTCCATTTTTATAAGATCATCTAAATTGCTTTGCACTTTAGTTAAGAAGTGAGACCCACATTTAGATCTATAAAAAAGGGGAAATCTCTGAAATTTGATGTAATTAAAATCAATATTTAAAAAAAAAATAGATGAAGAAATAGAAAGATTATTGCAAAGTTATATCCCAAATTTCTAAATGACAAAGATGTATCAGATGTTTTGAAAAATATAATAGTAATATTAATATTTTAAAAAGGAAATAAAGAAAATATTAGAAATTACAAATCTATCAATCTTCTATCAGTTCTATAGAAAATTATTAAAATTAATTAAAACTTTTCAATAAAAAACTATGGATTCTAACCAACTAAAAGAACAAGCTAGATTTTAAAATAGTTTTAGCACTGCATACTACATACAAATGTGAGAAACAATAGATAGATCAACGAATATGAGTTACCATTACTCTTTGGATTTTCAGATAATAAAAATGCATTTGATTGTACAAGCATTTAAAAAGTTCTTCTCCTTTACTTTTTTTGCATTTCTTCATATATTCATATATATTGCTTATAATAACTTCTTTTATATACACTTTAACGCAAAAAAAAAAAAATCTTTCATAAAACTTCTTTATTTTCTTGATCATTTTGACTGTCCAGCAGTTTTCATCAGAGAAAGTTTAAGAAAGCTCTGATGAAGACTGCTGGACAGTCAAAATTGTCAGGAAAATAAAGAAGTTTTATTAAAGAATTTGTTTGCATTGAAGTATATATGAAAGAAGTTATTATAAGCATTTATATGCATTTCAAGACTTATTGAAATTTTGGATCATCCAGATGTAGACCTGAAATACTGACATATTCTGAAAAAATATTTACAAAAATGCAATAGCAATGATTAAATTCCATGGTTATACTAAGAAAATTATCGTTAAAAAGTGTGTACAATAGGATTATTCCATACTTTTAAAAATTTTTCAGCTGTTTTAGAAGAAATGTTTTGTGGATTAGATTGTATTGTTATTAAAAGTATATGGAGATTATTTACATCATCTAGATTTTGCAGATGGTATGAGTATTTTTGAAAATAATATTTCAGATTTTCTGGAACTGTTGCAAGAATTATCAGATGAAAATAAGAAAATAGGACTAAAGATACATTCTAAAAGGTATAAAATAATGTTTAATAAATTTTTTAGAAGAAAATAAATATTGATAATTAATTGAAGTTAATAATTATAAATGCCTAATTCAGATAAAACAAGGGATAAGATGAATCATAGAATTAAATTTGGACATTATAGAAGTTATACTTTAGTAATAAAAGGATAGATACTTACTGTTTGAAATAGAATACTTTTCATATATATGTTTATCATTTCTTATTTATGAATCTAAGACATGAATCCTTAACAGAAAAGTAATACAGACATTTTAGGTTATTTTAGATTTCAGACAATTTTTAACTAAGTATGTGAATGTTAGCAATAATAAAAAAGATTGGCAACAAAATACATGGAGGAGGCAACAAATGGGTATCTCTGAAGTCATAAAAAAAATTAAAAAACTGAAATGGATCTAAAGATTATACAATCAGTTAAAGTTTTAAATTAAATCTCAGTACTGTAAAAGATCTAAAAGTAGTAGAAATGAAAACAGACATGTTTTTTATAAGCTATCAGTATTCTGGTAAAATAATTTGTAAGAATAAAGCAGTTGTTTATCTTTACTATGTAAGATCTTAATAAAGCCTAACAATCTGAGAAATGTTGGAATTAAATATAAACTTCAAACTTACACCAGGTATAAACATGACATTATTATTAGCTCATAATTAATATATAATAGTTTAACTCATTAATATTTTATGTATTGATTCTATATATTACTTAATACACTTTCTATAGTCATTTTTTACAATGCATTAAATTATATTTATTTCTTAACAATATTTTCTAACAGCTTTGAGTGATTAAAATTTTTTATCAGATGTTTCTTTCAAATAAAATTAATGCATTGATAAAAGGGACTATAGACAATGTATTAAATGGTATTATATAAACAATATTTATATATTAGCCATTAAACTTCACTTTAAAATTCTTATGGTTAATACTTACAAGTTAAGTAAGTATATATATTTAATAATCCAAATTTTTCTTTGCAAAATTAAAATAATATTGTGATATAGTTTATCTAGATTCAATTTGCTTACCATGTGATTTGAGGAAGGAATTTGTTTTAAAATATTAGAGACACTACTTGTAATATGAAGAACAATATTCAATGTCTATATCATCAAAATATGTTTTTAATGTGTAGTGTGCTGATAGTAAAAGAATAATCAAATATAAAATTAACAATTGTTTTTTTAGTAAGCTTTAATATATATTTACAATGTTTAGAGATTTTGTTGTAAATTTTGTAAAGTACAACTACAAAAATTTATGTATAAATAATGAAGGAAGAAAAAGAAAGTCCATATAGATTAGCAAAGTCATTTGTAATACCTCAAATTTTAAATGAAATAAGACACGCAATTAAATCCATAAAACAAAAAACACATGCTAAATAATAATTGAAAAATTATAGATATTTCTAAAAAGTCAAGTAACAAACAAATAAATTGTTGGTAAATTTTTACAAACCAATTATCTAAAAGATAAAAATATATAAGATTATTGGAAAAATGCAAAAGTGATATTAATATTTAACAAAGGTTAAAATTATGAACATATATTTTTATAAGTTCTATATACAAATTATTAAAACATTATAAATTGGCTAGAATAGAACCTTGGACTCAATAAAAAATCTTGATATAAAAATAGTTAAAATATAGTATACTGCATTCAAGTATTAATTAAGAGAATCTATAGATGTAACAAATAATTAAGAAATGAAAATTTGGAATGGAATTTGTAATTACCACTGACTTCATAAGCACTCCTTATAAAATTATATTATTGAAACATCATAAATATAGGGGCAATATATATATGAGTTCTGAAGAAAGTTTATCAAAATACAACAGTAGTGATTAGATTAGATGTGACAAGACAAAATTTAAATAATTATTTTATCTCATTTATGAATTGAAACAGAAAACATGGAGAGTAAAAATAATTGAAAATTATGAAGTCATTTAGATTTTTCAGGTGATCAAGTTATGTTTAATAATGCTTTAGAGTTCAGGAAATGTTATAATAATTTTAAATAAAAACAATAAATAGGATTAAATAAATATACCAAAAAAACTAAAATAATATTTAATAGTTTTTTGTTTTTTTTTTTAAAAAAGAATAATATAAAAATGGTAAATTTAAAAAAGAACAGCTATTAATTTGCTAAGTTAAAAAATTAATGAATTAATGATAGAATTAAATTTGAACAGAGGGATTTTATTAGAAATTATTTATTATAAAATTATATGTTTATATATATAAAAACGGTTTTTAGTAAATCTATTTTTTCCATACTTACTTATGGGGTCCAAGACTTACACATAATAGGAGAGTCATATAGAAACTAAAGACTTCATGGTGAAATATAAAAAAATTATGTTGAGAATAATAAGAATAGATAAAAAGTTAAATATATGACTGAGAATCAACAGATATGACTACCATTATTAAAGTTAAGAAGGTGAATTAGAGCTTGGTTCAAAGTTAATAAATGGACAATTGTACTATAGATTGAATCACAAATGATTGTAAAAATTATTGTAAAAAAGAACATAAGAGATAAATTAATAATGTAAAATTTTCTGCAGTGATTTGGCAAAAAAAAATACCAATCAAAAAAACATCATTAAAGGTCAAAAGATGATTTTGAACAGAAACTATAAACATTAAAGATATACATTACAGTCAATTTAATGTTAACAATTTTTGAATCTTTAAATAATCGAGGCAAGTCATTGTAAAAATGCAAATTATTGATTGCTTATGGACACAAAAAAGTGAATAAAAGCAATATTAATTAAAATACATTTTAAAGAAATGTGTTTTATGTATATTTATGTATGTAATTAAAGTGTGTACAAAAAATTAATTAGTAACTGGAACACAGGCTTATTATATACCTGTGCCTATATATGTAATATAGGGTATATGAGCACAGACTTTCACATGACCCAACACTATCCACTCTAGCTCATAACACTGATACACTCGAACACATATACGTCGAAAAGATAAATAATCACCAATATACGTATTTCAAGTTTTTGAGAATAAAAAGACAATTTCATTGATTTTTAAACATAGACGATTTTGAGATATAAAGCCAATAATTTAAATATATACATATTGTAAGTATGAGATTGATGTATGTCACAGTATTTAAAAAAAATAAGAAGTTTGTTGGCCTTGGATAATGAAGGAGTTGAAGTATTAATATTAACCAGGTAACTATGGCAACTATACTATTCAAACAACATTCTTATTTATTATTAACAGACACGTTTTAGATCTGTCTTTAAATATTTATTAAATTTTATTGTTTAAGTGATTAGTTTATAAAACCATAGAAGAATACGATTTTAATTATCTGCTCAACTTGCTGATGAAATTCCAGGAAAAATGGCAAGAATGTGAAAGAAAGAAAAATCAACCAAAATGGATTGTATTGCAGGTCAGCTATATAAAGATATTCTGTGTTTAAAATCTAGAATCTCACCCATTTATTTGTGATGGATATAAATCCCATTATTTGTCTATGGATGTCATATTTCAGCTCAAGGAAGTTTATAAGATCGATTAACTCAACTTATATGTGACATTAGGCAGTTTAAATTTCACTTTCTTAATCAGGAAAGAAAAAGTTAGCATTTATTCTTCTTTGCTTGATTATAACTGGATTGTCCCATTAAAGGAATTCTTTTTGTGCATTATTATTAATGGAAAAAAAAAAATAAAGCCAGTGATATTTGATTTTGCATCAGATAAGTACCTATCATTTTAAATACTTGGATACAATGATATGTTTAAAAGAAAACATCGGAATTTAAATGCATAAATAATTGGATTGAAATTCATGTTAGTTACTATTCATATTTATCTTCTCTGCTTAAAGGAAAATCATCTCTATGCCTTAGGATGAGAAATAAAGAACCAGAAGGTATGATGGATCCATGGATAGTGAGTGAAAATGGACAGACTTTTACTTAGATGGCTTGATTTCTATATATATATATATATATATATATATATATATAGATATATATATATATATATATATATATATATATATATATATAGAAAATAAAGATTGATTATGATGAATTAGAAGGAGTTAACAGTTACAAATACCTTGGTCTGATTATTAAAACAGATGGAAACATAATGGAGGAAATTAATCATAGAATTAAACTTGGTTGGAGTGCTTTGGGTAGAAATAACTTGTTACTAAAAGGAAATATGCCTATGTGTTTGAAAAGGAAGGTTTTTAACAAATGTGTTTTACCAGTTCTTACTTATGGATGTGAGACTTGGACACTTAATAGAAGAGCAATTCAAAGACTTCAGACCACTCAAAAAAGTATGGAGAGATGTATGTTGGGAGTAACAAGAAGAGATCGTAAACGCAATGTATGGGTAAGAGAACAAACAGGTGTTACTGACCTCATTGAAAAAATTAAAAGATTGAAGTGGAGTTGGGCTGGACATATTGTTAGAAGAGATGATAATAGATGGACAATTGAAATTTTAAACTGGATTCCAAAAGATTGTAAAAGACCCAGAAAGAGACCACATGTGAGATGGATGGATGAAATAAGAAATGTGCAGGGGTGATGTGGAGAAGAGAAGCTAAAGATCGGAGAAGATGGATTAAACTTGGAGAGACCTTCATCCTGCAGTGGATTGATAATGGTTGATTATGATGATGATGATGATATTTGTTAAAAAAAGGAGAGTTTACATTTTATTTCAAAAACATAAGTAAATAATATATATAAGGGTATGATAGAATTCACGCAATGAAAAGGTCGGAGAGATTCATTTTTGGTTCTTATCATTTAAGTTCTTACCTGATGATATAAATTAATATGATCTGATGTTTTCAAATATTTTTTTTGTATGTTCAAGATTTAACTTGAAGATACCGATAGAAAAGGATTTAAGTGTAACAGATTTTTTTTTTGTTTGTTTAATTAGTTAGAGATTACTATTATAAATAGAGATTAATTTTTATTTGATCACATTTTTTTTATCATTGTATATGCCATTTAAAATTTATCCTTCTATTTCATATAATACTATTATCACACAAGATATTTTTGGAGTTCCATACATATATATATTATTATTTTATTGATTTTAGTCTATTGCACACATCCATTGTTTGTTCTGTTATAATTTTATTATTACTAGTATAAATTATTATTACAAACTAATAAATTTAGAGTTGATTTAAAATTCGGTGAATCTGTCTAATTATTTCTTTTGAATGCACAAGATAATTTTGGTACTTAAAGTTTGATCCAAGGTCAAACTCGTCTTGGTATGTGAAATAGACTGTGGTATATGTATATTTTATACATCATTTTTTAAATCTGATTACATATAAATTTTATATATTTTACTGCATTTAAATATTTGTTTACGTATCTAAGTCAATATTACTAGTAGATATATTTTCATTAGTTCAGAATTGATTATTTATTTGCTTATTTTGTCCAGTTACAAAAATCTTAATACATTCTTCTTTTAGCATTAGTCAAAATGATCTGTCTAAATTATCTTCTTAACTTTCTCTGAAGTGGATATCATAAATTTTATTAACTAGTAGAGAACTGAATATTATCTTTGCTTGGATAACTTCCAATTATCATCATATATAGTTTAATTGTTATAAAATCCATTTCTATAATCAATTGATTGGAAATTTAAGTAGATGAATAATATCAGTGATTATAAGTCAGTAAATATCCAGTAGAAACCTATGATATATTTTATATAATGTGATTGCTTACTGTAAAATGTGAAATTACCTAATATATTTATTGATAATAAATTCTTGTAGAGTGTTTCATTTTAAAATATAACTGAAGCAATAATTGAAATTCTATCTAATGTAGAATATGAATGAAATGTTTATATTGTATTTAACGGTTTATTAAAATAGATATAACACTGAGCAAAAGTTTATTTCATTTAAACATTATAAATACTGTATACTTTAGAAAACATTTTCAAAATGTAATTATAATTATTTAGAAATTAGTTGATTTAAACAGAATGATATTAAATATTAAAGTAAATTTGCAGTACTATAAATAATATTAGATTAGTAAAGTATGTAAAGATTTTAGCTGTTTATTGATTCGAATTTAGTCTTATTCAATTATCAATGAAATAGATGACTTAATCATATATCATTGTTTAGGGTGATTAGTTATACAACTTAATAGCAGATACCAAATTCAGATAATTCAGGTTTATGCCCCAACAAGTTCTCATAGTGATGAAGTAGTAGAAGATTTTTATATGGATGTACAAAAGGCTTTTGATCAGAGTAAACAACATTTTAAAATTGTTATGGGAGACTTTAATGCAAATGAAAGATGAAATTGCTGTAGGTAATTTTGGTTATGGTAATAGAAATGAGAGAGGACATAGACTTGTGGAGTTTGCAGAAAAAGAAAAACTTTATATTATGAATTCATTTTTTGAGAAAAATGTTAAAAGGAAATGGACATGGAAGCATCCAAATGAAGGTACAGCAGAATTGGATTATATTTTGAGTAACAGGAAATACATATTTCAAGATTGTAATGTTCTTAATAAATTTAACACAGGAAGTGATCATCGATTAGTAAGGTGTAAGTTACGTGTTAATGTAAAACTAGAGAGACAAAAATTATTAAGAAAAACAATATTTACAGTTGATATTCCTAATCTTCAGAAACATTGTAATGAATTTAAATTAGAACTTACAAATAGGTTTCAAGTGTTAGGAGATTTTGAATATGATTCAGATTTGAATGAAATTAATATGAAAATAACTGATATACTTTTAAAAACTGCAACAAAGAGAGCTGGTAGAAAAAAGCAGCAATTGACTAATAAAATTTCTACTGAGACTAGAGAATTTATGAAGAAAAGAAGGAATATGAAGATATACAAAAATGATGTATTAAAAAGAATCGAATATCTCGAATTTTGTAAAATGGTATGGAAAAGAGTTGAAAATGATATAAGAAAGTATAACTGTGAAATAGCAAGGAAAGCTGTAGAAGAAAATAAAAGTCTCAAGAATGTTAAACAACATTTTGGTATTGGTAGGAAATTTATATCTGCAATAAGAAAAAAAGATGGAATTATTACTAAAAAGAGAGATGACATCATGAAATTGGTAGAAGATTTTTATCAAGAATTATATAGTAATAAAGAACAAGTACATCCTATATCTATTACATCTTCCGAATTGCCCACAATTTTAAATGAAGAAGTGAGACATGCAATTAAATGTATGAAGAAAGGAAAGGCTCCAGGAAATGATGGAATTATAATTGATATATTAAAAGAAGCAGGTGAAGAAATAGAAACAATTTTAGCAAAGTTATATACCAAATGTCTAAATGATAAAGATGTACCGGAAGATTGGAAGAATGCAGTAATAATATTAATATTTAAAACAGGTGATAAAGAAGATATTAGAAATTACAGACCTATCAGCCTTTTATCAGTTTTATATAAAATTTTTACCAAGATAATTACAACTCGTCTACAGAGAACTTTGGATTTCCACCAACCAAGAGAACAAGCTGGATTCAAAAGTGGTTTTAGTACAATAGATCATATCCAGGTATTGAGAGAAGTCATAGAAAGGACAAATGAATAAGAGTTGTCATTATGTTTTGGATTTGTAGATTATGAAAAGGCATTCGATTCTATACACATTTCTTCAGTGATTAAAGCATTGGATCATCAAAATATAGATCCAGGATATTGTCATATTTTAAAGAATATTTATAAAAATACAACAGCAACAATTAGATTACATAATGATACTGGAAAAATCAACATTGAGAAAGATATAAGACAAGATGACTCCATATCTCCGAAACTTTTTACAGCAGTACTGCAAGAAGTATTTTGTGGATTAAAATGGGAAACTAAAGGAATGAAAGTAAATGGAGAGTATTTAAGTCATTTAGATTTTGCAGATGATGTAGTTGTTTTTGCAAATAATGCTTCAGAGCTGCAGGAAATGTTGCAGGAGTTAGCAGATGAAAGTAGAAAAGTAGGACTAAAGATAAATGTTAAAAAGACTAAAGTAATGTTTAATCGATTTGCTCAAAATATGAAAATAAAGATTGATTATGAAGAATTAGAAGAAGTTAACAGTTACAAATACCTAGGTGAGATTATTAATACAGATGGAAACATAATGGAGGAAATTAATCATAGAATTAAACTTGGTTGGAGTGCTTTTGGTAGAAATAACTTGATACTAAAAGGAAATATGCCTATGTGTTTGAAAAGAATGGTTTTTAACAAATGTGTTTTACCAGTTCTTACTTATGGATCTGAGACTTGGACACTTAATAGAAGAGCAATACAGAGACTTCAGACCACTCAAAGGAGTATAGAGAGATGTATGTTGGGAGTAACAAGAAGAGATCGAAAACGCAATGTATGGGTAAGACAACAAACAGGTGTTACTGACCTTATTGAAAAAATTAAAAGATTGAAATGGAGTTGGGCTGGACATATTGCTAGAAGAAATAATAATAGATGGACAATTGAAATTTTAAACTGGATACCAAGAGATTGTAAAAGATCCAGAAAGAGACCACATGTGAGATGGATGGGTGAAATAAGAAAATGTGCAGGGGTGTTGTGAAAAAGAGAAGCTAAAGATCAGAGAAGATGGATTAAAATTGGAAAGACCTTCATCCCTGCAGTGGATTAATAATGGTTGATGATGATGATGATGAGGGTGATGGTGTATGATTTTTCTGCTTATTGCAACTTACTTTGGAATTGTGAATAGATTTGTTGATATCTCAGGTGATGATCTCAACTGCTTTATTTAGTTTTAAATATAATCTGAATAAATAATAGAGATTGTTAGTATTTTATGATAGTGAAGTGGACAACTTAAATAATTATGTATGGGAAATATTGTTATTTCCTAGTAAGATCAATAATTGAGCTAGATAATTTTACACATGTTCTAATATAGTTACTATTTGTTTATGCATGTTTTTGCTCTGTGAGAAAGAATATATATCTTAAGGGCATTTCTTTATATCAAATGTTGATTGAATAAATTTAGAGAGGTAGTGAGATAGAAAATCCATTATTATTGTGACAAAGTAGCTACCCAATGCTAGCCACTGATGATCATGTACATGTGGCAATTATTACAAGATGTCAAATCAATTTTGGGGCTTTTATAAACACATTTAGGCTAGGTCTATATTATTATGAATGATGTCTCAATTCTAAGACATATTAAATTTTTTTTATATTATCATCGCATATTATAATCAATAGTCCATTACAAAAATGGTGACCATTGCTTGGGTTATGTTTTTTTTAGATTAAGTTGATCATCTTCCCAGCACCATCATTTGGTTATCATGTTACAGTATCATTGTCAACCATTGTCAATTCACTGCAGAATGAAGGTCTTTCAAAGTTCAATCCTTCTTCTCCAATCTTTAGCCTCACTTCTCCAAGTGATCCCTGCACATATTTTATCCATCTATCTCACATGTGGTTTTTTTCTGGGTCTTTTACATTCCCCTGGAATCCAGTTTAAAATTTCAATTATCTATCTATTATCATCTCTTCTAACAATATGTACAGCCCAACTCCACTTCAATATATATATATATATATATCAAAAAATATAAGTAAAATAAAAAAAATCCACTAGAATAAAACTTCAAAAATTTAAAAAATGACTATATAAAATTGAAGATTAATATCCTTTGCTGTATTTTATATATATATATTATAATTGAAATAATAAATTTAATGGTTTACAAACTATTACAAACAATCCTTAAATCTGCAATATTAAAATATTTGCCAAGGAATTGCTTGATGTTAGTTATAAAATGGAACAAATAAACAATAGTTTATGTCAATTCAAAAAAAGTTACAATAATTTAAAGGAAATAAAGATTAATAGTAAACAATAAATATCTATTCCATTTATTTCAAATATACAAGTGAAATTTTTTAAGGGTATATACAAGAATGCATTTAATGTTTCATTCTACATTCCAAACAATATTAATAAATTAGTCAATAATTCTAAGGATGTCATACCTGTCATGCAGAAAAGTAATGTCATATATCAATTTTTTTGTGAATGTATGCTATCATATATAGGTGAATCTAGGTGCAGTATTGAGAAGAGATTGAAGGAGCATGAATTGTTATATAAGCATGTAAAAAATAAAAATAATGGTGTTTTAATATCTCCTTCAGTTTTCTTTGATCACGAAAAAACATGTAACTATAAATTTAAATTTGATTTTGAAAATGTGAAAATTCTTCATGAAGAGAGAAACTATAGTAAAAGAAAAATTAAAGAGGCAATTTTTATAAACAGGAATAAAATCCATTTAGTAAATCGACAAGCTGCTAACATTAAAATACAAGATTCATGGAATTTGAATTGATGATGTTTGCTTCCGCTTTTGTTTTTGAATTTAATGGCATTTGAAGCAGTTTTAAGAAATTAACCAAAAGTACTTCTGTGGATTTAAGGATTGTTTGTAATAGTTTGTAAACCGTTAAATTTATTATTTCAATTATAATTCCAATTTTGTTTTTAACGGACATTTTATTTAATTTACACACACACACACACACACACATATATATATATATCCACTAGAATAAAACTACAAAATTTTAAAAAATGCCTATATCAAATTGAAGATTTATATCCTTTACTATAGCCAGATTTGGCATATTCTAACATGTTAAATATTAATGTATTGCTACTTAAGATGGTGGAATACACCAAAACTGGCTATAACAAAGAATATTAATCTTCAATTTTATATAGGCATTTTTTAAAATTTTGTAGTTTTATTCTAGTGGATATATATATATTATAATGGTCTGGATTTGGTGTCCTAACATATCTGCACTACGAGGGCGCCACTAGGCTATTTAGAACCAAAAAAATTTATATAGTAGGCAGATACGTAAGTTAAAAATTTTTTATTTTATTTTATATATCCATTAGCCCATTGTCACTAGCTCAGTGGAACAGCAGAGATTTATATTTCATAAATTCTTATCTAAGAATATTTTTTTAAAAAAGAATAAAATAAGCCACTGCCAGAAATTAACACATAAACATTTATTTATGCACATATATATAAAATTTAGCGTTATTATTTTAGTATGTTTACATTTTAAAATTTAACTTACATTTTTAACTTTGATTTTAGATTTTAATTTACATTTTAATTTTAATAACTTCGCATGGATGGATTTATAAAAGTTGTTTATAATGTTGAGTATAGATCGGTTACATAGATTACACAGTTAAAAACATTCCAAAATAAACCTAAACAATCAAAATATAAAGTCATTGATAGAAATACAGAGGGAAATTTATAAGAAACCCAATGGCATTCATCATTAGATGCCACATTAACACCAATAACTTAAAAGACATCCGAATAAATACATTTTAGATACTCACTGTAAGGTATCATTATTCACCGAATGTCTATATATTTTGATCAAATATGAAAGCCAAAAACATAATTAATCGATAACGAATCCATGCAAGCATCTATATCCAACTAAAATTTAATGCATTTAAAGTGTCGAGTATGAATAGACTACATAGATTGCATTTGAATAGAAAATATTTTATCCCTTATTTAACCTTAGGCCAAAAGTTCGCAGTTAAACCAATGTCAATCCATCTGATATATCGATGTATTCAATGTAATACGAATACGACAGCACAAATATAGGTTAAGAAAAGAAATTGACTCTCATCCAGATAGGAATACTACATCTATCTGACAAGAATAGCAATAAAAAAAAACTCCACAGGAAAGGACTGTGGTCATTTTTGCTGACTTACGATTGCATTCCATAGGCAAAAGGGGTTGTGCGGCATATAATTCGATTCTGCACATAGAGAACCTTATACTACATCTACTAATTACACCAATATATCCAATCCATTGATCCAATTCAACTATGAAATGAATAACCTAAGATTGCCCTCCCCTAATAAAATTTTACAAATCTATATAGCCGTTCACGCCCAACTTAAGGTTACCATTTATATAATTTTAATTTAACGAAAAACAAAAATCATAATAAAAACTTAAAAGAACAAAAAAAATAAAATAAATGGAAATGATTTTACAAAAGAAATATACCAAATAAAATTACTTATTAATAAATTAAGTTGATCAGATAGGATTCTATTTCAATTATTTTAAATACAGAACAAGTTTTAGAATTAAAGTTCTTATTGTTTAGTATACTGGAGTTTTAGAAATTGATTTAAAACTTAGAGTTCATAAAGTTCTTATGATTTTTAAATTGTTTCTCTTTATCCGTTGCTTGTCATTTGGAATCCAGCATTAAATCCCCCGATGATCCTGTGGGCCTCAATATAGAAAAAAATGATGTTTCATTTCTTTTTTTTTTATAACCACTGAAGGAATTGAAAATGCATCTTTGAATCCCTTCATCTCCAACTCTCTGACTTAACACATCTCAGTCTTCTATTAAATTTTCTTCACTCACTAAAAATTTATTTCCAAACTTTTTCTTTTATATGTAACTTTTGGATCTAATGGACATTACATCATCGATGATGATGATCCTTCCATTGAGGTCCGATTTCCTGATGGATTTCTTTTATTGGCCATTAGTTTCTATTGTTTTCCTATCTAACCATTGCTTATACATTTAAATGCCCAGGGCTAGTTCACTTGGACTAATTAAAATAATCATTTCCATTTTTTCAATAACATTATTTAATTTGTTTTGTACAAACTTAGATATATTTTTATCTATAAATTTTTGCTGACAATTTAGTTTTAAAATACTTTTTTTTTTTTTTTTAATAAAGTTTCTTTTTTTAATTTTTCATCTGTGTGATTTATATATATATGAGTTTAAGATAGAATTAATTTTCAATTTTTATGTCTTAAAAAAAAAAGAAGTTTTTAAATGCGAACTTTTTATTTTAATTTCATGTTTAATTAAAAAAAATGTAATGGCATATGTGCCTGTTACAATATATATATATATATATATATATATATATATATATATATATATATATATATATATATATATATATATATATATATATATATATATATGTACCTAACTGAAGTGTCACTTACCAAATAACTTATCTTAGCTTAACCTTTTGTTTAAAATTTCGGATTTTAAAAAATAATGATGATAAAAATGGAAATTAACTTAGTTAATTATTAAAATAGAATAATCTAAATATTTTTAATAGTATTAGTTGGTTTGATAAAGGATATTAGGTAATAATTTAACATAAGCAAATGTTAAAAAAAAGAAAATAATGGTGAATTGATAAATAGTAAATATATTCAAAAATAACTACTGTATAATCTATTCTAATGTTTAAAGAATAATAATAAGATATTATTATTGAGTTTGAATAAGTGAGAAATTTTAAAAAAAGAAATGATATGTAAGTTTTTATTAAAAGAAAATAAGAATATTTGTTATTAGTTTTGTAGTTTAGCATTCTAGTTATAAAAGTTAGTTAGATTAAATAATCATTAACATTTTATTGTTGTAATTCTAAAAATAATTTTAAACAATTAATGTAAAGCCCAGACATATGTGAGAATATGTGCATGCATAGACCTGGAAACATAAGAATAAAAAAATAATTTAATTTCAATATTGTTTAAAATAAGTATATAAAACAAATGTGTGGATAAAATTATTTTTAATGTAATATTTAAGGGTTTAATAAAGGGTATAACTTTAAATTTTATATTTCTTACTATTGTGTTGTATAAAATATCATAAAAAACAATTGTTGCATAATATTTGTAATATTAAAATTTTGACTTTGCAGCTGAAGGTCACGTGGTATGGAAAATTATATTGATTATGTCAGTAGATTGATTCCACAGCTGGTTTGTCAGAATATTAAAATTTAATAAAAAATAATTTTTATTGGTTTTTAAATGAATTGTAGGTGGATGAAAAATTGTGAGATAAAACGGAGATCGAGGGACCATCCAGGGGCTGATCTTGTTTTGATTTTGTTAATAAAAGTAATTTTGTTAAAAAAACTTGATATTTCTAAAAAAATACAAGTATGTTTAAAATATTTAAAATCGTCCTGTAGTGATGGAGGACTAAAAGAAAGGTAATCCGTTTTTCTGACAATTTGAATTTCAGTCGAGTCATAGAAATTATAGTAAAAAAAAATGTCTAAAGTAAATGAAGTGTATCACATATTATATGACATTAACTTGTTTAATTTTATTTACTTGAAAATAAGGTTAAGGAACAAACTATTAATCATTTACATAGATAAGCGTTCGGTTGTATTAAACTATTTTGAAAGTAAAATGCTAAATATTTTTCCTGTTAGATTAAAAGTATATGTAAAAAAAAAAAAAGAGATATTTTTTTTAAAAGTTTAAAAAGAACATTATAAAGAAGCTGCTACATTTGATTACAGTGAAACTATAAAGAATGATTATTTTTTTTTAAAAAAAGGAAAAGTTATTACTTATATCTTGACATATATGAAAATGATTTGTTTAGCTAAACACAAACAGATAATATATACATTTTAAAGGATAATTATTATTTACACAGTAAGAAAGGACACATATTTGGAAATAAAACTTTAAAGCAATTTGTAAGGATTAATAATGAATTTATAGTTATTGGGTACATTATAAATGGTCATACTTGCTGGTATTTAAAAATAACTTTATGGCATTAATTATAGCATATAAATGGAGAAATGTCTTGAACAGTAAAAAAATTTCTACTCTCATATTTAAAAGTAAGCAAAAGAAATTAATTTTAAAAATAAATGTGTCTTGGAATATTATTAGGAAAAGTACTTAAGAAAAACTATATTTCAAAAGAAGCGTTTCCCCAAAAGAGGATAAAGAAATTCAGATAGAAAGATATTCTTATTATTATTATATGCAATTTTGAACTCGGGATCCTATAAATAAATTAAAGTGTGTTCAGCTGAAGAATTTATTTTGTTTCATGCCGGCTTAATCTTATTATTTAATTTTTTTTTAAAAATTGTTTAAAAAAATATTATTAAGGAACTATTGAACACTTTCATTTGAAAATCATTGCCATGTGTATAAATGTATTAATTTAAGCTTCGAATTTGGATAAATATATTAACCTGGATAAATTATCTACACATTATGAAATGGAAAAATCATTATGGAGCTGAAATATGAACTTGAGTTAATGTATTATTATTTTTTTATGGTCTGCTTTATTAAATGGTTTAAAAAAAAAAAAAAACCATAAAAATATTTATGCTATTAAATTTTTTTTTTGTAACACTTTTTGCATAAATATACAGGTAAACTAAGGTTATAATTTTAAAACGAAATAGGTTTAATTGAATGAGCAAATGTTTCTTGCCATTCTTAAGTAGATTTAGTTTATTTATTAGCAATACACTAGCTAGTTTCTATTATTTGTTTTATGAATGTTATATTAATAATAACTATAAATATTTTATATTCATCGATAAGTAAATATTTTTGCATTCAATTTACAATTTTAAAAGTCCACTAGTTACTATATTTTAGCATTTAATATTTTGTTATTTGTGCATTGTGCCTTACCTAGAATTTTATATGCATTTAATTTTAAAGTATTTTCTACAGTAGTCAGTTGACACATAGTTTGCTTTGTTGGTTCGAACATTGGATATACGTTTTGTATTTTTAAACTTCTTAGGAATAACTTAGTTAATTAAAGTGAAGTATATATATCTTGCTATTAGTTAGTATTTGTTAGCCTCAAGAGTTAGGCTTAGTTCATAATTTTTGAATATGCTTTATGGAGTAGATAATCCTCCATCCTTATTGTATTGTATTTCCATGATTTGATAGTGCTTGTTCCAAAAAAAGAGGTTATTGTATTTTTCAGTGATGATGATCACATTTATAAGCATTGGAAATCTTATGAGAGGATTGTGCTTTTCTGGTGCATCTTTCCTGTTCCCAGATACACTGTAGATGAATTCCAGGTATCTTCATTTCTGCCTCAAAGTTAGGTATTTTTTTTTGAAAGACACCACATTCTTTTCCAGCTCTGAGGAGCCTAGTATTTTTATATTTTTTGCCTATCATTCATGATGACTTAATGCTAATTCCACCACAGTAGGTGATGTTGCATTTGTTTTAGATTTGTGATGACAAGATATGCTTGTTTGAGGAAATGTATTTCTTCAGGTAGTTGTAGCTAATTTAAGGCTCATAGGTATATCAATGTTTGAATTGTGTTGCTATAGTAGTTTTATCACACACAAGCTAACCAATAATAAGTTATATTTATTTTAAAGTATGTTAAATATGCATATGGTATAAGTGGCAATTCACACATAATAATTTAATATTTTCATCCAGAATTTCGCCGCTGGATTTGTAAGTCTTTATATCATTATCTTTAAAACATTGAGGGAATAATTTTCTGTGGACTAAAGTTATTTTAAAAAAAAAGTATAACTGATCTCTGAAAATGATTGTCACATACACTTAATTTAGTTTAATTTTAATATTAGCTTAATCTGATTTAAACATATATCTAGCTATGATATTAGCTATATCCGTGAAACTAGTGATGATATTTTTAAAAAGTATTGTTGAATATGCTTATTCCAACTTAGCGTTTGTTAAGTTGAGGAGTATAAAATTAAGCTTAGAGTTTTCAATATAAACCTTGTTCTGTGTGTCATTCTGATTATTAGATGACACAATAACGGTATAAATTAGTTTAGTAAAGAAGAATAGTAATGTGCTTATTAAATACATAAGATAATTAAAATTTAAGATTTTTTTTTTGAGAAAAATATAATTATTAAAAGAAAGTAACAGTGAATAACCTTTGCAGGTTATTAAGTGTAAGTTAAATAAAACTGTTAAGAGTCCAAATAATTATATTAAATCTTAGTGCGATATTGGCATTGTTCGTATTCTACTACATTTGTAAACATGTCTTCTCATTATTAATAAATCAAATTATTATTATTTCAAAAGTTTTGTTTTGTTTGTTTTACTTTTATATGAGAATATATTATTGTCTTGGGTTCTAAGTTCACAAAATCTTAAAATGTAAAAGTTATTGAATCGTCAATTCAGAAATTTACAAGTATATTCTAAGTTAATTAAATATAGTTAGTATTGTCTTGAAAATTAAAAAAAAAGCTATGTTAAAGTAAATGATTCTCATATTGAATCATAAAGATAGATAATTGCATTATAGCAGATAGCTAATTAAATACTTAGTTAAAAGTTTATTTTTTTTAAAATTATCAGTATATCTTTCAAATTAAAGATTATGCAATATCAGATTAACAGTATTAGTATTTCAGAAGAATATTTTAATTAATATTATTTTAAAAGCTGCACCATATCTTATATTCACTGCACATCATCTATCATCATCTTAAATCTGATATATTTAAAGAATTCTAATTCATTTGCATTTGAGGTCTTTAGTGGTTGTCTGTGAGTATGGAAAGGCATTAAAAGTACCCTCGCTCTTTTCTCTGCTCAAGTAATATCTTAGATAATAGGCCATTATTAGTTAAATTTAAATTGATTCATTAAATTGTGTGAATTAATATTTGTTTTGTTTATTATTTTAAGATTGAACATATTATAATTATTTTATGGTCAACTAAGTTGTCATTTATTTATTTATTAATCACAGTAATTCTTTATTAGGCAACTTAACTTAAACTTTAATTTTACACAAGAGTGTTAGTTTTAAAATCCCTGAGGTTATTTACTCTTGTTGTTTTAGTAAATATAATTCTGTAAGATAATATTTTAAAGCAAAGCATCATAGGTCTTATTCAGAGAGTGTATAATCTATTAGTAGGACTAATATGGTAAGCATTGATTAGTAATTTAGATAATCTTTTGTATGGTTTATTAAAATATCAATATACTGTAATAGTTTTAGTTCATCAGTATTGGATTTGACTTTTATTTGATTATGCATCTCTGTATCATCATCTATTTTGTTTAAATTTATTGTAACCCCACTGAGCTGAGTCATTTAGAGTCTCTCATTTATATTTTATTTCATTCCATTTCAATTTTATTCCATTTCTTTTCATGTCATTTCTCATATCTTTCTATCATCTCACCCATTTAAAACATTCGTTAAGAGTTCTTCTATCATCTCATTTCATTTCTCTCTCTTTTATTCCATCTTCTTCTTATATCTCTCTTTCATATCTTTCAATCATCTCATTTCTTCTCTCTCTCTCATTATATATATAATTTCTATTACTTTTCCCCATTTCTCTTCCTCCTCAATTCTTTTCTTTTCCATTATTTATTCTTATCATTATCATTATTAGTATTATATTTCTCTTCTTTCTTTCTCACACCCCTCTCTCATTTCATTATTAGCATTTTCTCTTCCTCTTTCTCACATCCCATCTCACTCTCGTTAGGTTACAATATATATATATTAAGAGTGTGCTAATAAGCTCTAAACAAGCTTTTTTGAAAATTTTTTTTATGATAAATTCTACTATAAAAGAAGACATTCAAATCATCTTTATCTAGGATTATCCCCATCCCCCAGACCAGTTTCTATTTTCAAGCTATGGCTCCCTTCAGTGAGAAGCTAGTACACCAGATTTAAAAAAGCAACTCAAGTCAAACATTTATCTAATAGTTAACTGTCAAGAACAATATCTGAAATTTTTAGACATTTACATGTCTTTAAAGTCAGCTCCTCAACTGAAAAATAATATGGGCCTAAACTTAACTCAGATATATCATATATTAAAAAGTTTAGCCATTTAATTTAGCCAAAGCTCCAATAGCAAAATAATAATAGTAATAATAGAAAGTCAGATGTCACATGACTTATATATATATAATGAAACTTAAATATATTCCAAATAACGGTAAACAATTTATAATACAATATAAATAAAAACTCAATAAAAACTCATAAAGAAATATTTTCGATTATATTCATAATCATTTTCAACTCAACTTTCAAAATGGAATCATCTATTACCAACCAGAAACACATGTCGACATGTGTTTCTGGTTGGTTAGATGATTCCATTTTGAAAGTTGAGTTGAAAATGATTATGAATATAATCGAAAATATTTCTTTATGAGTTTTTATTGAGTTTTTATTTATATTGTATTATAAATTGTTTACCATTGTTTGGAATATATTTAAGTTTCATTATTGTATTATTGATATTAACGGACATTTATTTTGTTTTAAATATATATATATATATATATATAGCTTGCATTTACAAATATGTAAAATTAAGAGCATGCTAATAAGCTCTAAACAAACTTTAAAAAAAATTTTTTAATGATAAATGCTATTACAAGAGAAGGCATATGTCTCATCTGATTAGCAATATTTACATGGAAAAGTAAACCTCAGCTCTAAAAACTACTCCATATCTACTTAAAGTTTGGCTTCACTCTGTGGATGATACATTTGTCATATGGCCACATGGTAAAGCACTGCTCAACTTTTTGGAAACACATCAACAACATATCTCCTTAAATTAAATTCACAATAGAATCAGAACAAGAGCAAAAATTGGCATTCTTAGATGTTCTCATGGCAAAATCAAAACTACAGTTTACTAAAAATCTACACATACAGGATCACACCAGAAACACAAAACATGGAATTATACTATCATTATGTGACAGAGCAAAAGAAATTTGTTCAGAAACCAGAAATTTGGAAAAAGAAAAGATCTATATAGAACAATCTCTTATGAAAAAATAGTTATCCATCAGCTGTTATTAAGAAAACATTAAACAGATAACAAAAAGAAATATCAAGAGAAAAGACAATTATTGGTACTGTAGTGTACTCATACATTCCAAAAATAGCAGACAAATCAAGGAAAATCTGCAATCAGTATAACATCAGAACAGCTCTCCAGAACTATATCACACTATGAGGACTTCTAACATCTGCAAAGCCTAAACTTGAAATGCTGAAATGAGAAATCTGCATCTATGAAATACCATGTGAATGTGGAAGAACATGTATTGGTGAGACCAGTCATCCCATTGAAAAGCATTTATAAGACAGAAACTGATGATTAGAAGAGAGAAAACAAATGTCTCTAAGACAGCAGACCATGTATGTGCCAGTGAATATATGTTCAATTGGGAAAATGCAAAAATATTGGATAGAGAAGAAAATATAGAAAGAAGAAAATTTAAAGAAGCTGCTCACATGACAATGGGAAAAAATCCCATAAGTCAACCTAGTGTGACTCTACATAATGTATGGAAACCACTAATCAACTTTGTTCTTAGGAAAAAGTGGAAAAATCAGGAGGAACATAATAGATAAGAATATTAAATTTCTATTGACTGTTGCCTTTGGCAGGATGGCTCATTTGGTTAGAGCGTTACTTTAAAAATTCAATACTCAAGAATATAAAAACCCAGGTTTGAAACCCATGCTAGTACTGTCACTGGTCAGGCCAGCAACACCTGAAGAAGAGGAGAGAATAGTACCTCAGAAATTTAATACTCAAGAATCTAAGGTCCAGGTTCAAATCCCATGCTAGTACTGTCACTGGTCAGGCCAGAAAGACCTGAAGAAGAGGGGGAAAATAATACCTATCAAAACATTGTGCATATACCAACCTGATTGATGTGCTATTACTAACAGTTGAAGGTATTTGGAATATTTAAATAAAGTTAAATTTTTCTAAAGACATTCAATACTCATATTAGATGATGAAAATGGTCCAACATAAAATACAATTAAACTACATGATTTATATTTTATTTATTTTTAAGATTTTCATTTTTAATTAATAATAAACTTATTTATTTATTTATAAATAATTTTATTGAAAAACCATATGTAATAATGATACAATTGTAAATCAGAAATAATAGTTATCCATGTTAGTCAGGCAACCAAATGTTCTGATGTGGTTACTGGTGTTGTTAATCCAGCTTAATTAGGCTCCATGTGTTGTCAAATAAAAATCTGGAAGAGATTATTCTGTCCTTATGGCGAAATTTCTTTAGCTTGGAAATGAATGTGTCTTCAGGCTTGGGATGAGGAAAGGTAAACTTGTTGCGACATCTGGCCATCCAGATGGCATAAGTGAGAAAGGTTGAGAGTCTTGTGGTGACATAATCCCTGGACAGGAAGCAGCATTTAATATCTAAGATTTTGTTCAGGGAAATGTGGCAGTGGTAAGTAATGAAAGTTCTGATTTTGTCATATGCTGGGCAATCATTTATCATATGATCAAAAGTTTCACAGGTTCTATGGCAGTTGTGACACATAGGATCTATATTCTTGAGGAATCTCCTGTAGTGCAGGAACCAGTTTGTCTGGAGTGAATTCAGGTTGATTTTTACAATAAACCTATTTAAGCAGTTATTGATTTTACCGTTTCAAATTTATATTTTGCGAACAAATATTAGTGCATTCACGCACATATGTTTAAATGTAATGTTTAAAAGTTGCTACTCTTATTAGGAGTAATATTGACTATTTAGCTATTTAAATTACTATTGCGTTAATATTTTTAAATACTTTCTTTTATTGTAGTCAGGATATTATCTTTGTATCCTGTGTATTTTTCCCTTCAACACTGATTTTACATGTATGTGTTTGTTTTTAATTTAATATTAAGCACACTTTTTAAAAAAATGATTGAGATGCATATTTTTGGGATGTTGTAATTGATAAAAATCTATAAGGAAGATATCTTGAATAATTTTAATAATCTACTCTAATAGATAGTAGAATACCAGAAAATACAAATATAATTTTCAATCTTATCACTTAGAGTGTCTGGTTTTCAAATATTTAGTACAATAACAGTAAAAAACATCAATATTTGCTCTATTTGATAAGCCAATAAGATTTTTTACAGTTTATAGTTATGATTATTGATTTAGATATTAAAATATAGTGTTACAATATAAATCAGTTAAAGAATAATGCTAGTTGAAACTCAACTATAATAAATAAATATAAATCCATGTTTGATTATGTCATTTAGTGAAGCAAGTAACATAGATAAAAGGTATCCATTCTTTTAACTACGTTTCTTGTTTCATACTTTTTGTTTATAAATACAGGTAATGCTGTTGTAATATTCTAGCATTTGTTTGTGACTCAGACTTTATAAATATAGACAAAACTGTTGTGAAAAAAGTGAAATGGATATTTCAAAATGCATCCAGAGGATTGGCTGTTGCTTGCGATATAATTGGGCTAAGGTATAAGATGCACTGATAAGAAAGAAACTTGAATATATATATATATATTAATCTATTCAACAAACTTTGGAACTGTTTCGGCAAAGATTTTTAAAAATAAAACGTAATAAAACGTAATAACATTAATAATTGATTTTTCTTTTTTTAGTAATTATATTATCTATTAAATGGATAAACTTTTAGCTTTAAATCTGCTTTTACTTTTAAAATTAAATTAAATCTTTTCTGTAGTTAACAAAACAATCACACTTTCTTTAGCCGAGAAGTTCTCACACGACTGGAAAAAAATTGGGACTTGTCAGTGAAGTTCTTTAATCAGCATTTAAATAATTGAAATCAGAGTTGAAGAAGAGATCTTGATGTTGATTCTTCACTGGAGTAGATGGTTATACCTTGTCGAAAAGAAATGCAACATTCAATTCTTTTTTTTACTTAGAATTTAAAATTCTATCAGTTGCTTATTGAGTTTTCTAATCTGTTTTTTAAAAAAGTATTTTTTTAATATATAAAACTAATTTGCTTTTTATATAAATTTTTAAATCTCAAAGTTATTTTAAGTTTAACCTGATTTTCTTTATATATATAGCAAATAAATGTTTTAATTAAATTTAGACAAGATTAATTAATTTTATCGATCAGAAAGATAAATAAAAAAACAAATGGTAATGACTTAAAATTGCAGTCTCAACATTATTTTCAGAGACGAATGTATATAAATGTTAAAAGGAATTTTTTTCACTTGTATATGTATATAATCGTATGATTTATTCTTCAAAGGCTTGAATGAAGTTCATACAAAGTTTGAATACTGGAAGTGACCGAGTTAAACTATCTTCTGTGGACATTGACCTCTCAAGTCTGCCATTTTACTAAACCACACAGGACATCTTCATAGAGAAAAGATGTGAATAGTTTTGAGGTTTTCTGAGTTCTTGTTGTTGTTGTTGTTATTATTATTATTATTATTATTATTATTATTATTATTATTATTATCATCATCATCATCATTATCATTATTATTGTCATCATCATCATTATCAGTATTATTATTACAACACTAAAGTTTTGGTTAGATAGTACCTGCCATTATTTATATAGCCAAAACCTCTAAACTGTATTCACACAAATATGTATAAAGGAACAAATTTTTTAAAAACATCACACAGTACAGGGAAAATATTTTTTTCACTTATATTTGAATTTTTACACTTGATTTTGGCTATAACCATTAAGTCAATAAATCATAATAAATTAGAATGGACAATATCAATACATGTTAGTTTGACACAGATTATAATGAATCCAATATATGTTTTGTATTAGTCCAGTAATTAAGTCCCCATGAATTTTCAGAAAACTATAGCATTCATGGAATGTTATTCTTTCTCTCATTAAATTACCTTATGTATTGATGATAAAACACATTACCATCTACATTTAATGTGACTTTTTTTTTTCAAAATGTGACATAAGCACTGAAATTATTAGTTAGTTATGATAAAAAACTTGTATGTTTGCTATCTTAAGATAATTGAATGTGCTTTTTTAAAGGTAAATAAATAATCAAGCCAATTTTTTTCATATTTATGTGATTTATTTTTTAATAAAAAAATATTACACTTTTTTGTTTCCATAAAAAATATAATGATTATTATCATTATTATTATTATTTGGAAAAATTTAATCACTATTAGAGACACCAATTATATTATGAAATTACCCATTTTTTAAAAAATGGCATTTGTATTGGGAGTAAACAAATTTAAATTAGGTTTATTTAATAATTTTTTTTTATTAAAATAACTTTCTTAAAAATAAGCTTTGTCTAAGGTATTCTGTAGGTCTTATAATTACTATTTAGACTTTCTAATAGTCTTACTTTGGATATTTTATTCTGTAATAAATATGTATGTATTAAATATTTATGCCATTTTCTATTGCATACATATTGAATCACAATAATCTTATGACACAAAATGTATTATACAGGTGCATATTTTTTGAAATTTTAAAAATATGTACAAGTGAGTATGGACAAAATTATTAAAAATAAAGTTTAAATAAATAATATTATTAATCAATAGTTAGACAATACTGTAAATGATTTAAAATCCAATATCAAAAATGACATAAACTTGTGTAATCCTACAATATAAATGAACATTTTCTTTATTAAAATAAAATCAATGTTAAAAAAATAAGAATGAAAATATAAAATTCAGTCATATTTTGTTTTGTTATAAAATCTGGATTCTAAACATGTTTTTAAATTTGTAAATTAATTAATGTTAATTAGTTTAATGACTTTAATTAAATGATTAACTCTTGGAAAACAGTCAGACACAGTAAAATTTTGTTATTGGATTTTATTATGTTATAGATTAATGTAAGTATTTAAACTATTTCTAAAAACCAGATCAGATTGACTTTTGGATGAATGCAACTGCCAACTAAATCCATGCCAGTAAAAAAACATGAAAAATAGCCAGTAAAGCAAATAAATATAAGTATAAATTGGGAAAAAAAAATCACTGTCTTATTGGAGAGTAAGACTGAAACACTAGGCTTAGCAAATGTACCAATTGCACTGACCCATCAACATGTAATTTTTTTAAACCTGCCAGATAGAAATTTTTTAAAAGCCTGCTTAACAAAAGCCTATTTTAAACTTGCTAGAAAACTAATATTAGCTCTAAATGCCTTTTTTTCCATCTGTAAATGTTTCATTTAATATTATGTATAGAAGTAAAAATTATATAAAAGTAAGAAGAGAAAGTTAAAGTAATAAAATAAAAAAAACTACCAGAATTAAACCTTTGTATTCACTAATGATAATTTAAATAATTACACAAGCTAGAGCTAGTTTTACATTTAAAAAAAGTATTGTAAAAAGAGTGAGAAAAACAGTTCAAGGAAATAATGAAAACCAAATCATCTGTAGGAACACTGTACAGAATATTCCAAAGTACTTCAAAAACAATCTCATGTGTGTGCTCAGAGGAGAAAGTGAAATTTTTTCTAGCCTTTAAGAGAATATAATAAAACAGTGTGTACATATATTTTTCTTATTTCAGAAAAGTTGAAAATCAAAGATATCTGAATGAAAATTTTATTTTAATTGGTTAATCAATTTTTTTAATATTAAATTATAAAGCATTTTATTATTGTTCCTTTGTTTTAATTGTAATTTTAAGAAAAAAATTGTAATAATAATAATAATAATAATAATAATAATAATAATAATAATTATTATTATTATTATTATTATTATTATTATTATTATTATTATTATTATTATTATTATTATTATTAGTAGTAGTAGTAGTAGTAGTAGTAGTAGTAGTAGTATCTGTATTTTGTTGTTAGATATTGTACATTTATATTTAAAGCTAATTATTACAGTATATATATATATATATATAATTATGATATTATCATATATAAATAATTTTAGTACTTTAAATATTTAAAAAAAATCTTAAATAATCGATAGAAAAAATGATTTAATTAAAAAAATATACTTTAATAATAAATTACAATTATTATTTATTGCATTAAAATTAAATATCTTTCATTGTTTAATATACTGTTTATACTTCAAAAGTACAATAGCCATATGCCCTTTCAAATTTAGAAGATTCAACAGTGCAGATTTGAAAAATTTTTCATTTGCAAAAAATAAATAAATTAATACATACTTAAGTATGTTAATCTATATACCCTGTAGAACTGGAGCACTTTTATTTTCTAAAATCTAAATATACAATCAATGTAATTGTATAGGTTACAAATAACATTGAATGCAACGCAGTATTTTATTAATAGATTATATCCTATTTCAAAAAAAAAAAAATCAGGAAAAATAAATAAAGAGTTGTAAAACTTGAAATTTAAACATAAATTGAACTATATGCTAAACATTTTCATATTCTTTTTAAATCAGTGCCATCATTAATGGGTTGCCAATGAAGCTGAAGATTAACTGATAAGATTATTGAGCATGCTGGATGTGGCACTGCAATATTAAACTTTTTGTTGTTCACAGAACACAATCAAATCTTCGTTATATAAATTATATAAATGTTAAATTAATAATAAACATTCTACAGGGTATATAATATATATTTGAGAAATTTAAAACAAAATTTATGTATTTTTATTCTTTTTCTTATTATTCCAATTAAACCTAATGATTAAAATTGTAATCATCAGAAAGTTAAAATATTTTGTAAATTTTGGCATAAATATATTTTAAAACAATGATTTATTATCTAAATTAAATTTTTATTCAGATAAAAAAAGTTGCAAATATTTTTAAAAAAATATTTTCAAAAAGTGTTATAAAAACATAGAAAAGATTTATGAAAAATGACATTAATTTTTTTTTTCATTTAAATAAATAATAAAACTTATCCCTGCTGAGGTTATGATCAAAAAAATTGCCGCAGAGATCGCCTGTATTCAAGAGACACATTCATTTCTAGTTTGTGTTAAAATGTAAAAAAAAAAAAAGCCTTTAGTATATTTATATAATAAAATACATGAATTTTTATTTATTTCAATCTAAGAAATACTTAATTTAAGATATAAAAATCACAATCAAAGAAATAGTTGCAAAGATTGCTTGATCTAAGAGATATATTTATTACTAGTGTGTAGTAAAATGGGGAATAAAATTAAAAACATATAAATTTGTCTTATTATAGTTATACAATAAAATTTATAATTTTTTAATATTTATTTTCAGTTACATCTAGAAACTATTAAACATAAAAATTGCTTTAAAAAAATTTACAAGAGAGATCAAATGCTTCTGAAAGTTGTACTTGCTACAAGTATGTAACTTTTAAAAATTTTCCTTTGTTATATTTTTATAATAAAGAACATGATTTTCTATTTAGTTATAATCTAAAAATTATTTTTACAACACTATCAGATATCACACTGATTTTTGAAATATGTATTATAACTAAAGTCTTATCTTTAGTCATGTATTAATGTACAACTAGTCATGAGCTTGAATATATAAATATGATATATACAAAAATATTTAAGAAATGTGTTTGCTAGTATATGTCAGATCAGCCATAATTTTCGCAGAGTTAATCTCTGTGAAATTTCTTAATAAAATATTCATCATATGTGAATTGTTTTTTTACAAAATTTTCTATAGCTTTATTTTCAATCAATCAAATTAACTAATTGCTTTGCTTTTTTCTCTTTTGTAATAAATAGTACCTTCTTTTCATAATGAATGATAAGATTTTCTTGCACTAAATAATATAACATTTATTGTATTCTGGAGTGAGAAATGTTTGTCAGATGCTAATGTAATTTAATACCCATGCTAGTTCAGTTTTCTGTTTTGTCTTCATTCAGGATGACATTTTAAAATATGAACCAGTGTAATTATACATAAGACAATCTATCATACTATTAGTATGAACTTAAAAAAACATACCCTAAAATTTCCATTTTAAATGATCCTGATTATTAGATATATACATCTGATATAATGTCAATAACTCTTTCTTTATTAGGTATGTTAATATCATACTACATTAATTAATTTGTTTCACTTACTGCAATAAATAAAAGTTTCTTCATTTCTTAATCTAATATTATTCCATATAAACTTGAGTAAACAACAAATATCATATTGTATGTAATTCAATTCCAACCTATATAATAATTTCTGGATTTTTTTTTAATGAAGATATGGAACTCAAATTGGAACTTACTCAGTTGTGCATTTGTCAATCAACTATAACTTTTTTTTACTATATTTTTAAAATGTCAGATCTATTCTAAATGTAGATGCTTTTTTATAGACTATTGTGACTGATTACTCAAGGTTAAAAAAGTACTAAAATTGAAAAGAAAAAATACTCTTGTTTACAATAGCAAACTAAAAGAATTAAGGGATTTTATGTTGGTATTGACATTTTTAATGAATGAATAAATATAACTACAGTAGAATTAAGGGTTATTAAAACATATAGTTGCTGACTTTATCTGCTGTGTAAGCTGAATGAATAAATATTTAAAATTGCAAAATTTTTATCTTAGATATGATTTATATTTTCTACTGTAATACACTTGCTCTTAGGTAAATACAATTTAATTTCCAACTATGTTGAATTATATTTGGATATGTGTATGCAAAATACATTTATTAGAACAAATGATTTTGTAACTTTAAGAAATAGTACTTCCCTACATTAAAATCATAATTTTTGATTCTACATATAGTATTCTGTTATAAGATATGACTTTTACTATAATAATTAAATCTTAATATGTAATATTATAAATGAAATTACACTTTTTTTACTACACCATCTAAATGTGCAGTTAGTACTGTTTTGTAAAATTTTATGAAGAACATTACAATAGTACTATAAATAACTCTATTAACATCACACATATAAAGTACTTTTTTACAATTTATTAAAATAATTTCAGTAATAAACACTTCAAACAAATTCTTATCTATTTTGAATTTTAATTAAGAAAGAAATGGGCTCTGGACTTTTCCATTGTTGGCTCTTAATGGCTGAATCAATGCCTGGTCAGTAGATTCATAATAATAAAGTTTAAGTTTTGTGAAATAATTTTTATTAAGAATTTAATGACTATAAATATTTAATGTGTGTTTTAAAAATACAATTAATAATTTTATATATTCTTTAAAATTGTTCAATTTTTTTCACTTTATCATTTTCTTCAACATTTAATAATAATTCAACTTAATAGAAGAATAAAAAATATTTGTACTCATTAGAAGCAAATAAAACTTTAGTAAATATAAAGCTGATAATTACAGGGCCTTTATTATTTTAAATTTTATTTGTAAAAATGTGATATTTCAAAATATATATCTTTTTACAAAAATTTCAAAAGTGGTATCAGATGAATTACATAATGGCAAGTTAATTAAAATATCATAGAATCTATTATATGCCTGTTGGAAACTGTTTGAAATAATTCTATCACATTAGAGTCATAAGATATTATTATACATAAATAGTCTTAAAAAGTGCTTATTTTTAAAAATATTTTTTAAAATAAACTTTTTTATTTATTTCATAGTCGTATTAGATAAAAAAATTAAAACCTGAGCCAAAATAGAAAGATAAGTAAATTATTGTTTAATATCACATGGCACATTAAGACATTATCATCATCATCAACCATTATCAATACACTACAGGTTAAAGGTATCTCCAAGTTCAATCCATCTTCTCCAATCTTTAGCTTCTCTTCTCCACATCACCTCTGCACATTTTCTTATTTCATCCATCCATCTCACATGTGGTCTCTTTCTGGGTCTTTTACAATCTTTTAGAATCCAGTTTAAGATTTAAATTGTTCATCTATTATCATCTGTTCTAGCAATATATCCAGTCCAACTTCAGTCTTATAATTTTTTCAATGAGTTCAGTAACACCTATTTGTTCTCTTACCCATACATTGCATTTTCAATCTCTTCTTGTTACTCCCAACATGTATCTCTCCATACTTCATTGAGTGGTCTGAAGTTTATGTATTTCTCTTCTATTAAATGTCCAAGTCTCAGATCCATAAGTAAGAACAGGTAAAACACATTTATTAAAAACCTTCCTTTTCAAACACATAGTCATATTTCCTTTTAGTATCAAGTTATTTCTACCAAAAGCACTCCAACCAAATTTAATTCTATGATTAATTTAATCCATTATGTTTCAATCTGTATTAATAATCTGCCCAGGGTATTTGTAACTGTTAACTTCTTCTAACTCATCATAGTCGATCTTTTTTTTTTCAAGTGTCACAGCATCGGCCAGGACGAGAACCTGCAACCCAGGCAACTGCTTGTAAGGCAGTCACGCTGACCTCTCAACTACCAATGCAAGACTAGTCGATCTTTATTTTCATATTTTGAGAAAATCCAATAGTCTTTTTAACATTTATCTTTAGTCCTACTTTCCTACTTTCATCTGATAACTCCTGCAACATTTCCTGCAGCTCTAAAGCATTATTTCCAAAAACAACTACATTATCTGCAAAATCTAAATGACTTAAATAATCTCCATTTATTTTTATTCCTTTAACTTTCCATTTTAATCCATAAAATACTTCTTGCAGCACTGCTGTAAAAAGTTTGGAGATATGGCATCACCCTGTCTTACACCTTTCTCAATGTTGATTTTCCCAGTACCATTATGTAATCTAATTGTTGCTGTTGCATTTTTATAAATATTCTTTAAAATATGACAATGTCCTGGGTCTATACCTTGATGATCCAATGCTTTAATCACTGAAGAAATGTTTATAGAATCAAATGCCTTTTCATAATCTACAAAACCAAAACATAATGGTAATTCATATTCATTTGTCTTTTCTACAGATTTTCTCAATACCTGGATATGATCTATTGTATGAAAACTACTTTTAAATTCAGCTTGTTTTCTTGGTTGGTGGAAATCCAGTATTCTCTGTAGAAATTTCTTCCTCTTTTCCAATAAAGAAACATTAAAGGGAAGGCATTAATCACAAGGCTTAACAACTGTCAAATGGTGAAGATATGAATAGCCTTCAATTCTTGTTTACCCTTTGATTAAATTATCAAGATATTCAATTACTAATAAACAATAGTTTGTTAGCTGAGCTGGCTATAAAAAGAAATCTGATTGGAACCTAAAGTAATTTTCAAGTTTATCTGATTACTTATATATTTGATTTTCAGAATGCTAAAAGTCTTTTTTTCATTATATTTTATAGTTTCAATATTATATTCTGCTTGCTACAACATGTAAAATAAATGAACATTAAATTGTAAAATAAATCAATCACACTAAATACATTTAATTAATGAAAATAGCTCATTTTCTGCTGCCTTTTAAATTTATGTGGGATACCCAGGGATCAAATATATAAAGTATTGCTTATAAAAAGCCTATTTAAACTTAACAGTTTTTAAATGAAAAGATTTTATCAGCATATAATAAGTGTTATTCAAGTAATCTTTTTTTGGTAAAACTGTATTGACTAATGATGATCATGATATTATAAAAGTATTTAGCAAGATTTTTTGTTTAAAAAATACATTGAGTCAAAGTTCAGGAATATCTGACATCAATGATGTTTTCTAAAAGCATTAATGTAAGAAATTATTAAAAATTGTGTTGATAATTTTATTATTGCTATCAAAAATAAGAATATTAGTTATTTTTACATTAAAGAACTTTTAATCAATAGGCCAGAATTCTTGTTTCTTGGTTTTATCAAATTTCCATACCAGGGAGGTATCTGGAATCGATTTTGTTTACAAATTGGGATTTTATAAAGATTGCTATTATTAATTGGTAATGTATTATTTGAAGATTTAGCCATGACTATTTGCTAAGATGTACACATTTTCACTCAATACTTTTGTATTATATTCTAAATACTTTATGTTTTGCTTAAATACAAAAGCATATATTATTGTGGTATTGTTTTGAACAAATTTCATCTTCAGAATTACAATTTTGCATTGAATATGGAAGATGTGACTATTGTCATAATTCATTTTTCTAAATGACTTTGATTTTTTAAACAGTTTCAGGAAATATAGTTAACATTCTACAATATATTTTGACAACAAAGATTTTATTTTTGACAAACATATGCATGTTAGTAATAAATAAAAAATACCCAACTTTACAAAAAATATTTTCATTTAAAATTGAATATTAATAGGGCAAAAACTTTCTATTTCTTGGTAGATTATATCTATATTAAGATGTTAAACATAAAATCTGTTTTTCCATGATTAAACAGAATGTGAATTTTTTTTAGTTTTTATTAAATTTTTTATTGTGCTGGAAGTGTTTTTTTACAGATAACCATTAGACAAAACTCTTGGATTATATTTTTTTTTATGAAATTGTTGTAAAATATTAATTCAAGTTATAATGCATTAATTAGTTCTGTGATTCATTGAGGAATAATTGCTGATAATGAAGTTGGTTTTTCATCTGTAATTTATATGCAAGTATTTAAGTACTTTCTTTCTCAAGGGTTACTAATACTCAGGTTTTTTTCTATAAATGAAAGAAGTTAATGATTTTGCCATACTATCATCTGTTTTTATGCATTTTGATTATTGATATTTTGTACTTTGAATTATAATACAGAGATGCCAACACTTTACACTTCATCATTTGTTAGCCATATTTTGCTCAATTTCAAATATAGCAATCCAAATAATAACTGATTAGGAATAAAGTTAAAACTTTGAAGTACTTCTAATACCCTGTAACTAATAATGGATTCTTTTTAAAAAATATTATTTGTAATGTGGCAATATTTCAAACTTAAATGAATATACTATCCTTCTGAAGATATTTTATATTACACATTTTTATTGTTTCAATCAGTTTTGATAATATCTAAATTACGAAAACTGTCAAGCATATCAATTAATAATATCAATCACAATTAATAATATCAATCAATTTAAAATATTTTTAAAATAAAATCATGTAATTGATTTAATTAGTATTCATTTTTTGAGCCTAAGTGCTTTAAACATTTCTCTACTGAATAAAATAAGATAATGATAAAAAATGAGCTGATATAAATTTTTTGTTTAATGATATGGCTGGACACTATTTCAATTACTTATTGTAACAATTGAATTATTTTTAATCTCAATGTATTACATAAACATACACATATAAATACATAATTATAGGGGATTTGAGCACAGACTTTTACAAGCTCTCTTCAGTTATCTACACTATTCCATATAACTGATACAAATGACCACACCCATGTGAAAAAGTTAAATGATCACCAATAATCGTATTTCATTCTTCTGTATGAATATGTCAAACAAAGTTTGACTAGACTTCTCTGCTTATTTCCAACTTTAAGAGCAGTAATTTCCTCTCTATATTTTATTCCAGAGATAGCATGATTAAATATAATGCAGGTAGAATATAATTTTATATTTTCATCATCGTAATAGTTTCTGGACATTGTCTATTTGTAATGTAATGCAGATAAGCACTCATGCATCTAATAGTCACATTTCCTTTTTTATATTATTCATGTAAATAATCTGGAATTAAAATCGTTTCAAGATTTTGAATCTATTTATATATGTATATATTCTTGTACATATAATTCAAATTTTGATTAATTATATAAATATCCTTGGCTCTTTTTTAAAAAAGTCATTAAATTAATAGATTTTAAAAATTTATAAATAGCCTCAAGTTGCATTTCAAATTCTAAGAAAATTATTCATTTTAATATTCACAACTGAATATTATGAATGCTTCAAGTGTGCCAACAAACTTCGTACTAATTTTTCAAATTAAGAATGGATGTTTTTCTTGCTTCAAAGAATAAAGTTTTAAAAAGTAAAATTAATGATCATATAAGAAAACGCGAAGTGATGAAACATATTTTTAAGATTTCATTTTAAAAAGAAAAAGATAATGTAGATAATATTTACAAATGTAAAATTGTCTCCTTTAATTTTATTTTATTACATTTCTAAATGAAAGTATTGATATATTTAGAGGAAAAGAGACGGAGCGTTTATATATAAAATAAAAATATCATTCTCTATAAAAAAAAAAATTATTGAGGCCATATTGATATTTTTGTGAAAAAATAAAAATATGAATGTCTTATCTGGCAGCTAAACTGATTTGAGTATTATTCTATGGATTTTCTATTTCATTAGAGTATATTGTTTTAGCTAATAAAAATAATTTTTATTTAAAAATAAAAAATAAAATAAAATTTATTTTACAATTAATTTTATTTTTTGATAAAACCGAAGGCAAATATTTACAAGGTGGGGCAAATTGAAAATTCTCACTAAAGCATATAAAGATTTTTTGATATATCATTCTTTTTATCAATTACTCTGATAAAAATTGATAGACTTTTATATATTTAAATTTAAGGTAATTTTCTTTATTTGTTTTTTTTTTTACTTTTTAGATTATCACTCGTAATATACTTCATTTCTTAATTATGTAATATTTACTAAGGCTGTAACCTTTAGGAATAAGCGTCTGAAAAATTCGAAGGTAGGGACCTCTACAGGTCTTAAACACAAGCTTACGCTATGAAGAAAAGAGGGAAATTTGCATATTGTGTCTTTTTTCAAGAGTTCTCTATCTTGAATGGTTTTATTAGTTTTTACGATTTAGTTTTTATGTAAGCATTACTTACCTTTCAAATAGTTTAAATTCTCTTTTCTGTTTTATATATGCTGCATATGTAATGCGATATAGTCTTAGTATAATATGTTTGTATTTTAGAGGAATTGTTTATCAAATTTTAGATCTTCTTTGAAACAAATTCTAGTTAATTAACATTAATTATTATTGCTTACAAAGAAAACTGCTTTTATATTCTAATTTTAATTTTGTATTGAATTTATAATTTTCCTTACCATATATTGCAGTTTACAAAAATTTTAATTAATCAAATTGGGTTAATAAGTTACCAAGAAGATATTGCCATCTATTATAAAAATGTTTAGTCTGCTTATAATTTAAAATGCTAAGAAAATTAAATTTCATTATATTAAATCTAAATTTAATTCTGATAAACCAGATAATTTTTAAAACATTCAAGTCAAGGTTTCTTATGTTAAACACATTAATGATGGTATTTAAATATTTTTTTGATATATTGCTGAGATAATGGTTTAAAAGTTTTCTGATTTCAAACAAATCAAAATATTGTTATGCCTTTTTATACAAAATGCAAGGGTATGTCCTATACTGTAATCATGAATCAGTAAATGAGTTTTAGTAGGTAAAATTTTATGTAATAAGGTAGAGTTTCAAATATGATTAGGGACATAAATAATTTAATATAATTTTAGTATTTTTGAAAGAAATATGTTTGATTACAGAGCCTTTTGTAAATTGCTTCAAATATTTGTATAACATTAAATAAAAAAGAAAAAAATAGTTTTTTTTTAAAGATTTATATAGGGATAATCAATTTAGAAATGCATGCTTTGATCTATAGATTTCTGCAATAATTGTGTAACTGAGATTCATTGAGTAAAATTTGCTTTAAACTATTAAAATGTAGGCTCCACCTTTTATAAATTAAATGTATAATTTTATGTAAATTAGATCCATCTTGCTAGTATATAAAAGATCTTATTAATTTTTTTTCTATTTTGTGAAGTTACATTCAATAATTCTTTTATTATTCATATGCTTATCATAATCCAAATCATTGGAAATGTGCTCTTACAATGGCAACTCAATATCATCATATACAAATAACCAGAAAACATAGTATTTGGTCTTATGACCTTGTATCATATTTTAAAAATATCACAGAGCATTGTTTAATAAAATGGTCAAGTGACTTTATTTTATGGCAAAAAGAATTCCATGTTGCATTTCTTTACAATAAATTGAGTAAAATGATGGTTACAAAATAATTAATATAGTTGTTGAAATGCATATATTATTATCATATAATACCATATTTTTTAATATGTCAAATGCAATAACAGATAAATGGCATCTAAAATACATCCAACAGTTAAGTGTGTGCTTTTGTGATAGATGCATCTAGAGTATTTCAACTTATTTCCAATCTCAACTTCCACCCCAAAGTGAAAATTACAGTAGCTTTTTTCTTTAGGTCTAGCCAATAAATAATTAATAATTGAAGATGATTATAAATGTCATTCTAAATATTAAGAATATTATATAGATATTGTTTCAATTGGAAAAAAATAGTATGATTATCAGAATACTGTAAATCTAAAAGCCATAAAAATCTAGATATGTTATTAAATTATTTGAATTATAATTTCACTAATAAATATATATTACATCTTGATGTTATCTTTATAGAATCACATAGAACTATTCCAAAGATCACTGTCATAAAAGAAAAAATAAAGATGTAAATAATATATAATTCTATTTTACGCCAGCCTTTAAAAAAATATCTTAGACTTTCTATTACAAATAATAACATTTTTTGAATAGTACTTAATTTTTAGACCATATAAGCCATTTGATGGCACTTTATACTCTTTAATACACATAAATATAACATTAATTGGACAACCTTTCTTTATTGTCTGATTTATGGTATTACAAAAAAAAGTCTACATTAATTATTGTCCCATTTCTTTATTGTTCAATGTCTTGTATTATATTTATATCAAAAAAACTTTTAATTTATCTACTTATTTTTTATTGGAAACAAACAAATTCTTTTTTGTTTTTGCTTTTAAAAATATGCTTTTATTTTAATAATGTTGCCGTGTCAGACTTTTTTATCTTTATTGTCTGATTTCATGTATTATTTTGAGATTAATTAAAAAAAAATACATGTATAAATTAATTGCTGTACTTCTTTTGGATTGAAAACAAAGTATAAAATAATTTATCTACTTATTTATTATTGGAAATGAACAAGTTCTTTTTTATTTTTGCTTTTAAAATCACGCTATTATTTTAATAACCTTACCTTGCCAGACTTTTTTTTATTGTGAAATTTTAAGGTCAGAAAAAGGGAATATGTCAGCATGTAGCACCAGAATGTGTTGTGGGGGGATCAATGTTTTTGATCTAAAGGATTGTCCAAAAGATGCAGTAGCAATGCAACCTCACCATTTGATTTGTCTTGTATGTGTTCTCATGCAAAGCTGAGTTTTCACATGAGTTCTCTGCAATGGTGCTTGTCCCTACCTTTTTCCAATTGGTAAAAACCTTGAAAGTTGTGTATGGAAGGGTGGCAATGCATTTAAAATTATTATTATGTAATAGTATGTCAGGTAGGATGTAAGATCATCACTTGGAATGTACATTTCAAGAGTTATGGTCAGTTGATTTCTAGATACCCTCACATGATATGGTAGAGATCTGTGAAGTGTGCACATTTGCAGAGTTTCATGAAGCACATCAGTGGACTATAAGATTTTGTGTGCAATGACATCTAGGTCTGATAATGGCTAATATGAACAGAACTGTTCTAGAGGCCAAAGTTTGGTTGCATAAATGACATTTTTATGTGTTTCAACACATAAAAAGTGCCACCAGGTAGCTTGTATGATCTAAAAAAATAAGTACCCATTTTTTAAAATTTTTATTATAGAAACCTATAAGATAATTTTTTTTTAGTACTTTTCAAGAAATCATTATTGTATTTTGAACATTTTCTGAATATCACATTAGGATGTACAGAATTTATTTTTTAGTATTATGAATGACTGTTTTAGTTTATTCAAGATGAATATTTTTGTCCAATATTGTATAATTGGAACAACAAATAAATCATTAAAAGCAGTCATAGAAGTTCATGGTTCATGAATAAAACAATGATCAAGACATTTATGAAATATCACTATTAGCATATAAAAGTATTCTCAGCTGGATTAATAGAATTATGATACCATTTTTAGAACTATTTACATATATTTGAAAATTTTCAACTAAATATGTACACTAGCCCTGATTATCACAATCTTTCTCATTATTTTCTACAATATTTTGCTACAAATTAGTTATGTGTACAGCTTATATATGACTTAAATACTGATTTATCATTTTTAAAATCTATATTCGTTCTATTAATAATATAATAATATATTGCCTAAAATAATATTTGATACATTGATATATTTTTCTAAAACATGGTAAATCTTTATTAAAGTTATATACTAGTAGATTACAGTTTTAATCTATATTATATTCATATATTGTCTTAAAAAAGTTATAGAATCATGCTTCTTTTAATGAATTCACTACGAGTTTAATCATTAAAAGAAAAATAGTCAAAATTCTTCACATTCAAGAACTCCAAAAATAAAAAAAACACATTTTAAAAATATATCATGCCATACTAACTTCATAAACTTCAGAATTCTAATTAATAATTTAATAGCTGTGAAATTAGCATAACCAATAGTTGCCTTTAAAGAAAAAAATATCAATTTTTTAATTAATGCATTTAGGATAAAATCAGTTTTTAGCAATACTATCATTTTATTTTTACAAAACATTAATTAAAGATCTGTGCAACAGTGTGTCAATGTAAGTACATCTGTAAAACCATCTTACAACTTGAGTGTGGATTCATCCAAGCTCATTTATGTTAATTTCTCTTTAATTATAATGTATTTATTATAGCCAACATGTACATTATGCCAAAATTCAGTAACAAACTGATTATGTCATTTTCAATAACATTGAACCATTGTTTATTATTTTAATATGCATTAAATTTCTAGAAAAAAATCTCTTACCAGCAGTCAGGAAATATTAACACCATTCAACAAGAAATAAAAGCTTTTTTTTTTAAAAAATTAATTTTCTGAATTTAATGTTGGATTAAAAATAGTGTTAAATTGAAAGCAGATATAATTGTACAAAATAATTTCTAATATCAATAGCTTTTTATTGAAACATCTGACATTAAAAAAATAGAAGATACTAAATTATAATAAATCCAACATCATATAAATTTCATTTACACAAGTGATTTTTATTATTAAAAATCATATAGCCACCTACCTGTTCATTTAAACTTTCTTCCTGTGGAAGACAATTTTACTTAAATCAGCTATATCAATTCTAAACATTTCAGTCTTAAAAGTTCACATCAATTAAAGCATGTAACTATACATTGTAACAATTGAAATTTTTTACCTTTATTATTACTATAACTTCTTGCTTTGCTGACTCTATAATTGCTATCATTTCAGATATTTCTGTCTTTTTAATGAGAAATATGAGCATCTAGTTTGTGAGACAAACTACTTTTAAATAATTTTTTACCTCACATTTGCGGAGAGCAAAGAAAGAGTTCTAGAGTTGATGTTTAAACATGCAGTTACCTGCTTCTGTGCAAAATTAAAACTAGCAAATTCATTTAAATTAAAAAAAAATAAAGACTATTGTATAAAGTTTGATTCATATATAAAATAAAAAAGTATCAGTTAATATTTGATTATATTTTTTTAATTAAAGAAATTAATTTAAAGTTCTTTATTAATATATAATAATAATAAAGTTTTTTTTACATAGAAAGTCTAAAAAGATATATTACAAATCAACTTATAATATCCACCTATTATAGTTTTCTAGATTAAATCTATTACTGCATTTAAGATGCGTTTGTCTATTCACAAAATAAACATCTGCAGGATATTATTAAATGATTTGTAATTATTTCTGAGAAATGATCAAGAGATGTCTGAAATAAAGACCATTTGAATAATATAGATGTTCCATCACCTGACTTGAATTTGAAGTTTTTATTAATATGAGATATTGAACTTTTTCTGTTTTTATTCAAATAATGTAAATTCTGCTTTTTTTAGAAGAAATTCTTATATAAAGTATTAACTTTTATACATAAGACATCTTTTAAAACTATTTTATGGGTATAATTAGATTGTAATACGAGTTAAAGGAAAGTTGCATTATTATCAGTTTATATAATTTGTTTGTTATTAATTTAATTTAAGGAATAAAATCTTTAAATCTTTTTATTTAATAAATAAAATTAAAAGAAAGTAATCAAAATATTTTTAATAAATATATATTTTGACAAATTAGTTGCAGATTTAAAAAACAAAAATCGATAAAAGTTTTAATAAATTATGTAAGCATAATAAAACAAATTCGTTAATAGTGAAAATTAAATTAATTATTTATCCCATTTAATACTGCATTCTATCAAAAATTATCAGTATGGTATTGATTTCTCTATCAGAACTTATATTATATAACTCAATAAAATAAAAAATCAGCTGTCTTAATGTTGAAATTATTGATTATCTTATTAGTTGTATTTAGAAATATCCTGTTTTTAAAATATTCAAAGAATTTAAAATCTCACCTGATAAATATCTTTTATTGATTTGCAAAAGTTTTACTTAGATTTGATTACAAACTCTTAGAAATCTCGTAGAGATATTTTTAATATAAAGAAAAGTGAATTCTTATATTTTTTTTAAAAGAAATTGAAGTATGATCGCTGATATATGTAATACTTTCATTATAATCTTTCATAAATTACTTTTAAACCCATTAGATTTAAATAACAATAAATAAATAAAAAAAAGAATCTATAATCTATTGACATTTTCAATGAAATAACGCTATCTTAAAAAAAAGAAGAGGGGGGTATTGGAGATTAAAAATATTAAAAAAAAAAACGCTCTTAGAGTAGAAAGAGATGTCTTCTAATTGACTATTTTGGTAAAAAGCTTACATTTCTATTGTTTACCTTTGATTTTTACTGTTCAATATATATATATTTTATAAAAGCAATATCCCTAGAGTTTGTTAATAATTTAATAAGAAACCAAGAAGAATACGGATAGGTAAGATGCCATTAAAACTTCAACCGCCATAATCTTTCAAATGCCTGAAAAACTTATCTTCCAATGTAGACAATACATTATTATACCTTATAATAGTCAACAAAACTATTTATTCTTCAACAAATGTTTTAGAAATTATCTCCAACTTGATTAAATGATTCTCTCTCAGTTTTTTATAATGGTTTGTCAACATTAATACATGCGTTTTTTTATGTTCATAGTGTAAAGATTCTATATTTTTTTCTAAATTATTATTTAAAAATATTTTCTCTAAGTATATTAAAATTTATAAAAGGCAATTATTTAAAACTAAGATTTACACAAGTAAAATTTTATTTATATAGCAAATATTTTTAAAGATTTGTTACTTTTTTCAATTATATTCAGATTATTTCTAAAATTAATGATTATACTGGCTTATTCTTCTTCCTCATTATTATTTTCATCTCCATCAATCAATTGCTGATTAGTACTTGTCTAAATTTAATCCAATTCCATTGATCCACATTACTTCTGCAAACAATTTTATCTGTTATTTTGGTATTAGTCCTGTTGTGATGTATTACTCCAATGACATATTACTTACTCTAAGTTTGTAATGTTTAAGATAATGTCTCCTAGTAATATGCTGACAAACTTAATTGATAAAATTTGTCCACAGATACTGTGCAGGTGTTATTTTCAATATATCGCAAAACTTAGAATAATACATCACTGATAGCATGTGTAACATGAGAAAAATAATGGATATATATATATGTTAATTATGGAAAAAAGCAAAAAGACATTATAAAATTAAACAAAGAGGTACTTATGAGTTGTGCATTTATTGGATGATACTGCATGTCCCTAAAAACATCCCCCCTCCCTGCATATTGCAGCACTATGTGCCATCATAAACTGCATGTTTTTTTCTAAAAAAGAAAAGAAAATAGTGAATAGTAATTTTAAGATAGTAAAATGTAACATTAAGGTAATATTTTAAAAATTATTAAAAAAAATATTTCTGATTGTAAAGAAAAAAAAAATTAAGATTTTAAAACATTTAGCAAAAATAAATAAAACATAAATATAACATTGTTTAACTAAAAATATATTTTTAAATTAAAAAAAAAACATACAAATGACAAGAGTCACTGTGGCAGACTAAACTGTGAGATGTATTCTAAAATAAAAAACAATTCTCTGAAAAACATCTTAGTAAAATGATCACAGGGTTAGAATGGACATGATAGCACAAAAGACAGTGATAGCACAAAATCTTATGCAGCACATTTTTTTAATCTTCCAAGTCACCACATACTTATCTTAATCATTGACATGGGTTAGCCATGCCAGTATTTTGGTTGCCATGACATTGTTAACTTAAACATTGAATAAATATTAACAGATGGAAATGTTATCAGAGTGATACATCATAGCAGGACTAATATTAAAGTACCCTTTATCTTATACATACACTTCATACATGGTCTTTTGTATGTGAGACTCCTATAATCTAGTTCAAGACTTTAATTTTCTATTATTCATCAACTTTTTTAACAATATGTTTAGACCAATTCCATTTCAGCTTCTTAATGCTTACTTAATAATACAAATTTGATCCAATAGCTTGCACAATTTAAATGGTTTGTCCAATATGTTTGTTTGATTAGATTTTAACATCATTTGTACATCAAATTATGGGGAATTTAAATAATTATTTAATTAACAATACTCTTGACCAATCCTCTCTCATGTACAGGAGTTTATTTAGCTGCTTGGATCCATCTTTATGTGTTGATAAATAACAAATCCCACCATGCTTGAGCCACACCTTACAAATGGCTGCAATCTATTGCCAGTTTTGCCTCCTCAGACATTGCATTAATATTGAAGTACAGGTCTAAACTTTTTATGTATTCAGTAGGTGCTCCATTAGAGACTCCTGAAAATGTTCTTATCTTGATAGATTGGTTCACAATTCCTGTCATATAGTTGTCTATTGACACTTCTTGGTTAATTTTTTTACCATTCTCATCTCAAATTTTCTTTGGGATGGTTTCTATTCCCTCCTTTACTGGCAATAGACAGCTGCTTTTTATCTTCAGCTCTCTCTCTCACTTGGGTAGTCAAGCTGTCCATATGCTCCTGTATGGATTCTTGGATTCTTTCTATTCTCAGATCCATGGCTTCACAAATTGGTGTCATCTTGACCTCTTGTTCAATTAAAAACTCTTTAACTTCATCCACAATCTTTTCTTTAATTTTTAATATTTGATCCTTTATCTGTTTGACTATTTGTTCAAACTTTTCATTTTTACTTTCCATTGCTTCTGTAATTTTTTTTTCTATTTTTCAGTTTGCTTTTTATCTTTTTCTCTTTGTTCATCTCTTTTTCTGATACGTTTTTCTCTTTGTTCCTCTCTTTTTTATCTTCTTCTCTTTGTTCCTTTTTTTCTGTTAACTTCTCTTTTTTATTACCTTCTTTCATCATTTCCATTATCTGGACTAACATAGAAGTCTTCTCTGTTTTTTGTGCTTCTTCCACTTGTTGCTGACCAGCTTCTTTTGGATTATTATTTTCTTGCTTTTGTTCTTCCAGAGAAAGATTATTCTCAGTTTCTGTGTTCTTCATCTTTTTTCTTTTTGCTTTGCTTATCATCTATTTAAACTACAATTTGTTTCTTTGTTATATTTACTCTTTGACAACTTTTTACTATTGACTTTTTTTCATTTATTAAGCTTTTCTCTCTCTCTCTCTCTACACCATAGTTCAGCTTAGTTTTCTTTCTCATGCCTGTTTTATTCTTATTTACCATTTACTTTATTTAGCTCTCTTAATTTCCCCCCTTTTCTCTTTTTTCATTTTATATCCCCACACCATGTGCACTGTTCACATCCACAGAATCATAATTGCATTTGCCTTACACATTTTTGTTCCACTGTTTTCTTCTTCTATGTCTATAGGCAGACTGGCTAAATCAGGTCTCCGGATGTACCAAACAACTCCTCTTATGGTTGATTTTATTTCCTGATAAGCATATTGCTGGAACAAACTATCGATTGGTATTCCCCAATGCTGACATCACCCCTCCTACAACATTATTTTCTGCTCATCAGAGGATGTAGTGTCGTAGAAACTGGAAACATCTAGAAATTTATTGTTTGTTTCCCCAAATGGGACCATTCAAGTTTCATATCACTACAACCTTACTCACCCATGTGAAGTTATTCCAGACATAGCTCAGGTGACATGAGATTATTGTGAACCAGTGCATTAATTGATGAATGATGTGAATTGAAATTGAAAAGAGATATTATTTATTTTTGAAACAATAACTTCATTTAACAATAATATTGGGTATAAAGTTCTTAAAGAAAAAGAAGAAGTTTGTTGACAGTCTCTATTCTGACTGTCTTCATATCCATGTGCACATTATAGAGGTTCCCTGATCCTTCCTAAATAGGAATTGTCCTTCTTGGTTTGAAGTTCTCTCATCTGCATAGATACATATCCATGTGTATAAAAGTATGTTTTCATCCAGGCATATAGAAGTATTTGTTTTATCCAGGTATACAGAAGTATTTGTTTTTATTAAGATATCTAGAAGTATTTGTTTTATCCAGGTATCTAGAAACACTTTATTCTATCCAGGTATACAGAAACATTTGTTTTATCCAAGCATATAGAAGCAATTAATTCTATCCAGATATATGGAAGTGTTTGTTTTATCTAGGTATATAGAAGTCTTTGTTTTTATCCAGGTATCTAGAAGCATTTCTATTTTATTTCATATATTATACAGGTGTGTCTTTGAATCACTTACTCATCATATAAGTTTGGTTTTGAGTCATTATGTGGAAGTATTTTATTTTCATTTAACATATTCAGATGTGAGTTTGTACCACTTACTCATCATATCAGTGCAGTTTGGAGACATTATTTGGAAGTATTTTATTATTTAAAATATTATATAGGTGTGGGTTTGAACCAATTACTCATCATAACGGTGCGGTTTGGAGTCATTATTTGGAAGTATTTTATTATTTATTAATTCACATCTACTATTTATGCAGGTATGTGGATATGTATTCATTATTATTTGTGTATGTAATATATCAATTTTTAATTAATTTCTTATTCACTTATATAAACATTTCCTTAATTTATGTGTGTGTGGATTCAGATTTAATTTATTCTATTAAAGCATTTCATAAAATAATAAATGTCATTTTTATTATCAATAATTTCATTTACATAGATACAAATTAGTATGAATTTCAATATAGAATTATTTTCAAATTAGCAAAATCATTTTTGCGTCTTCAGTTCATCTTTTAATAATGCATGGATCATCTTATTACTCCAGAATGCTCCACATAAAAATTAGTTATTTAAAATAAACATTTTTATTTTGCATTATTTCAATGACATTTCATTAAATCATAAATTATTTTAATAATGCATCTTACAAAATATTTTCCATTCATCTATTACTCCAATGCATTCCAGTTTTAAATATTTCCTTTTGTATTACAATCAATCAATTTAAAAAATAACATTTCATTATTTTATAATTTAACTTAATAAATATGATTAACAAAATATTTTTAAGTGTTATAAAGGCCTACAAGTCTCCTTACCCAAACCTTCATCTGCTGGTGGTTCTTCATAAATTTTCCAATTAATAAGGGATATTCTGAGAGCTTAAGGAGTCAATGGTCAGTTCACAGGCCTTGTTTTTATTTTACTTCATTGCTAAATAGGTGACAGAGGAAAGAGAAAAGCTGTTTTCAAATTTAGCCAGACATTTGAAGATATTCCATTTCACAAATCTGTTTCTTTATTCTTTAATAGTTATAGGTTTTTTGTATTACTCATGGTGCTCTAAGCTTTGTTGAGCCAGTATTCATATAATCTGGATTTCACTATATGTCTGCTACAAAATCTCCTTAAGCAATCTCTACTCTCCTATTTATCTTCTCATGCTTTTCTTATCAATTCTCCTTTGGATCAATCTAGCACCAATTACATAGGTGATGATGATCTTTCTCTGAGGCCCATGTGTTTATTTGCATTATTATTGGCCATCTATGTTTAGTGGCAACAAAGTCTAATAACACTTATTTGATGTTTTTGAAAAAAAAAACATCTCTTGATCTTTTATGCCTACAGCAATCTTTTTTAATTAGGTGTTAATTATAATCTTCTTTTTCTTAATTTGAAAATATTAGACTTTTCCAATAATGCTACTTTTAGAATGATAATTTTAATATTTTAAAATATTGATTTTAAATTGCTGTCACTTTTTCATTTCTTTTTTGAAATTTTATTTATTGAAAACTGCCTCGTCTTTTTATTTTAATCTCAACAATTTTTAAAATGGGGGAGGGGCTTCAAATTATATATGTAAAACAACATATCTGTTTCAATTGATTTCCACAAAAAAAAAATGTGTATAAAATTTACATACCAAAATCTAAGTATACAAAATATCACATGTGTAAGAAAAGTTACTATATATTACCATTAAATTTCAAATATAAGAAAAAATACATTATTGGCTAACATATTAAATTATAAACAAGAATTAATAGAACATAATATTAATAATCTATTAGGAAATGAAGTAATTCAACGAGGTAACAGTCCCTAAATTCATGTTTATACTATGTTTTGGAGAATTTAATTTTATAACTAAAATTTAAAAAAAAACTTTTTTCTCTTTCTTGTAAAGTAAATGTTCTATAATTGAATTATTAATTGAGTGATTTGGCAAACTAGAGTGTTTGGATATTGATCTGTATTCATTTTTATGCAAAATGTCAAATCTATAGTTAGTTATTTTAATATGTAGGATGTTTTCCATAGTGGTCCAAGCATTATTACATTTTAATAAATAGATTAAGTTTACATTTTTGCAATTGACATAGTTGGGAATATATTATTTAAAACCATTAATGAGAGATGCCTTTGATTCATTCATGTATAGGTAATATGAATGTATGTAAATAAAAAAACAATCTTTTGATGACTTAAAATTAATATTTAAATTTATTTTGATAAATCTATCCTTAAATTTGTAAATGTAAAATATCCTAAAACATTTTTGAGTAAGGTAATAGTAAATTTAATAGAAGTTGAGATAAAACAGCTTCTCTTCAGTACCCAATGTTATATATTTTAGAAAACAATACAATTTGACAATCCATGGAATTTAATATGTTTAAATGTTTGGGAGTATGTTGTTAATATTGGGTAAATTTTATTAAAAGTAAAGTCTAATAGTGAAATTTCTAATTAGCTACTTTTTTTTCTTAGAGTTCTTCTATCTCAGCATCTAAAGACTTGACTGTTGCCTTATCCAAAAAAGATTTAAGATATTTCATATTCTTTAATTTTTTAAAATTGATTATTTATGATAGACTTTAAATGCTTAGGATGGTTATTCTGAAAATATATAGATAACTCTGGCTTGTTTTATATATATATATTCTAAGAATTTTATTATAATCTGGCTTGTTTTATATATATATATTCTAAGAATTTTATTATAATAAATAATTTCATCATCAAACAAATGGGCTATAGTTTTAGAAAACATTGTAAATTTTATATTTTTATTAAATAGTTTATATAATCTAATAAAATATAAAATTCCTTCTAATTATACAGTCATATCAGAAATATATTATTTATATATCTAAACCAGATGTCAGATTTAAACCTAGCCTTTTTAAGTGTAGAGGATTCCAGTTAGGCTCCAAAATGATGGTATAATTTGGTGTTATTTTTGTGCCAATGCAGTATTTTATTTTGTAAATAATATACAATATTAAAAATAAAATAATTATTTCTTAAGAGTAAATATAATAATTCTGTATAGTTGTAATATTATAGTGATTATATTTTCTATCAGTGTAAAGTAGATTTAATATCATCAATTCCATTACTATAATGTATATTTATGTAGAGATGTGATGTCTAAAGTAGTTGAGAATTTGTTTTCTAAAATGGAAAAAAAGTGCTATTTTTAACATAAGAACTGAATAACAGTGGAATATCAATATATATAAAGCTATCAGCAAATACTGAAATATTTTTCTATAGGATAAACAATGTTTACTACAATAGACTACCAGAGCATTCTGATTTGTGGACTTTGGGTAAAATATAATGTACTAATGATATTTATGGTTGGTAATAAAATTATGTATATTCTGATTAAAGAGACCTCTCAACTTCATATCTCTCAGGTTGGAAAGTACATTTTGAAGCACTTAGCTACATTTATAATTATTTTCATTTTCCTTTATCAGATGGTTTTTAATAATGTTCTCCCTTTTTAAAATTACATGTAAAGCATATTTTTTTATTTAATATTATTTTTATCTTTATTATATTGCATAAATCTAATTGCTTTAATGATTTCATTATAAACATTATCAATGTATATATCAAACAAAATTTTTCTTTGAAATGGAGATATCCAATCAGATCATATTTTACTAGTGATATTATATGTTTGATTTCCAAAAAATTATCATAATTTGAGTAACCTACAATAATTGTCTTAATAAATTTTAAAACCATTTCTTTGGCAATATGATTACATAGTTAGAGTACAAGAATAAATCTTTATTTAATAATGAACATTTTATGACACTAAATATTATGCTAGATAAATTAATAACACTGTTATCTTTTTTTTAAAACTAAATCAAAAGATGTCTTGATAATATTATTAAAATAATATTCAGAAGCATGTAAATGTTTAGTAATAAGAATGTTGCGATTTACAGCAATAAAAGACTTAGATTCGATGATAACTTTGTACCACTACTTAAATATGATGCAATTGGAAGGGCAATATCAGTATCAAAAATTACTATTTATATTATTCTAAGTGTGTATACATTTAGCGATAATAATATTTTCAAAACGTTTATGAATTTCAGAACAATTTTATTGCTTATTTAAAAATTCACCTTGATTTGTTAGAAAATCTTTTCACATTTTTGAACATTTTACAATAAAGTAAAAATAGACTAAACACTTTAATCAGTCAGATCATTCAAGGGTAGCCATATTACAAAACAAATGTTCATCCCAAAAGAGAGAGAAAATAAAAAAAAAAAGGTTTTTTTTATTATAAATATAATACCTTACACTAACATGGAATGAATATAAACATATAGTATTAAATTCTTCAATTACTTAGTTTTCTAATACCCTATTTTTGATTATTTTTTATTTTGATAATTTTTCATTAATTATTGTTTATTATCTAATATGTTATCTAATAATGCATTTTTTATATTTGAGAGACTTAATATGAATTCATAGTAATTTTTGTGCTCATATAATTTTTTTAGTAAATATATATTTTTTGCACAGACATATATATTTTGTATATTTTTAAAATTAATAAATTAATTAACTTTTAACAAAAGTCTTTTTCGAACTCAGACTTTCACACGACCCACTCGCTACTCTCAGTGTTATATCATACTGCTGACCCATCTGATTACACACATGTTGAAACGATCTTTTCAACATGTGTGTGATCAGATGAGTCAGCAATTTGAGATGGCATTGAGAGTAGTGGGTCGTGTGAAAGTCTGAATTCGAATTCCGCATATATTACATATATAAATGCAGGTTTAAGCCTGTACAATGTATCAAAAATGTTTTTCTAAATTTTATTCAAGTTTTGAAAAAAAAAAGTGAGATATGTTCATTTTCGGCACGTAGAATTGAAAATGAGCTTACTAATTAAAAAGTTTTGTTTAAAAATTTTGTAATGATTTGATAAAATAATTAAGATTTTTTGAAAGAAAATTAAAAAAATATTTATTACAATAGATTAGCATTTAATTGATTAAACTCTCTCTTAATTAAAAATATTATTACCAAATAAGAATTTTTATGCTTTACATAAAAAATATAATTTTTAACGTTCAATTTTTGTATAACATCATTTATTTGTATTTTGTGATGAAAACCAGTCGTCTGAGAATGATATTAAAGCAGCTGTGAGGACAAACACTTGTATTTAAATGCATAACCGAGCTTACTAATACTGAAAGGAAACCTTTTAATTTCTTTTTAAAACCTTAAAAATGAAGCAAGGAAAATGTTTAATATACTTGCCATATGTTTTTGTTATGGCACCTCTTATGTCTATGTGATTACTTATATAGTAAAAACCATCGGTAGACTTTTCATCAATATGCACCAAGCCACGTGAATAATTTACTGGTCTTCTACATTTCTGATTTCAAGATCAAGAAATATCACAAATTTGTTTCTCACTTGTTTTATAGTTCTTAACTAAAATATCAGTTGAGATTTCTTGAAGGTAGGATGAATGTGCTTGTGAATGATCTGTTTTAGATATTTATAATCACTACAAATATAATTAACATATGATCCTTATTCCTAGGATACTGTAAATATATTAGCAGTCTACTTGTTAGTGACTGAAAGCTGATGTTTCTAAGAATCTTCTAATTGTAGACTCAGACTTCCATTTGATGACAACCTGCTATTTAGCTTTTACAACTGTATCACTTTTAAGTAAAGAAAGGTTGCACAAATTAGAAAAAAATATCTAATATTAAATGGCACATTGATTTCATTGTATAAAGTTAAGAAACAGTGAAAAGACAAGTGACTTGAAAAGTAGACCCATACTTTAGTATAGAAGCCCAAGTATTGATGTCACAATAAAATGGGATATATTATAATTAAAATAAATGGAAGAACAATATTTTAGAGATTGATGGCATATCAAACATATTGGCAAAATCAGTTATTAAACTTTAATAAAAGATATGACATTCTGGTTTATGCTACAATAAGAACTCATCATAAAAAATAGACAATTTATATGTATGTGCATAAAATGCTTTTGAACAAACTAAACAACATTTTAAAAATGTCATAACATATTATTGTTTTGGAAGTTAAATTTGGTAAAAATAAAAATATTATGATTAAATTTTGCTTTGGTGATAAAAATAAGAATATAATCCTTGTGATAGAAAAAATGTATGTTATGAATTCTTTTTGTGAGAAAAAATAATAATGGAATTAAAAATAATCACATTCAAATGATAGTACTGGGGAATTGTATTATAATTTGACTAATAGAAAATAGGTATTTCAAGATTGTAATGTTCATAATAGATTCCACATAAAAAATAATTATAAATATATAAGATATAAGGTACACATTTATGAAAAATTAGGGATAAAAACTATTAAGAAGAACTGTATTAATGATAGATATTTTTAATCTTCTGAAATTTTTCAGTACATTTAAATTTTAAGTTGCAAATAATTTAAAATTATTAACAGAGTCTGAAATAAGTTCTCATTTAAGAACTATATCAAAGATAGCTCATATAAAAACAGCAATTTATTAGTAAATTTTTAATCAAGACATGACAATATATAAAGAAAAGGAATATGAAAACATTTAAAAATGATCCATTAAAAAAAAGTATCTGGTATTCTGTTAAATGGTATAAAAAGTGATAAAAATAATATTAAAAACTATAACTGTGAGTTCACAAAGAAATCTATAGAGAAGAATCAAAATTTCAAAACTATTAAACAACATTTTAAACAATGAAAAGAAAGCTATTTAAGCAATAAGAAAAAAAGATAGAATTATTACTATAAAGAACAACTACTTTGAAGAGAAAAATAACTGCTGCAATTACTATATCTTTTGAATTTGTATACATTTCAAATGAAGAGCTCAAACATACAATTAAATCTTAGCTGAATGGTCAAGCATAGAAAAACAATGGAATTATTATTGATATCTTTTAAAAAGTAGAAAAAAAAATGCTGGGAAAACAATAAACTAAATGACTAATGATAACGAAGAACGAAATGAAGTTTTGCTATTTTATAAAGATAGTAAAGAAGGTAATAGAAATTATAGATCAAGATAAAAGTATTGGATTTAAACCAACCAAAAAACGAACTGATTTTATAAAATGGTTTTATAAGTATTAAGAAAAATTATAGAAAGGATGAATTTGTATGAATTGCCAATATTCTTTGGATCTGTAGACTATAAAAAAGTATTTGATTTTATAAGCATTTTGATACTGATTAATACTTTCAAAATTTATATCCTTGATATTATATTCTATAAAACATTTATCAAAATACATTAGCAGTGACTAAATCATGGACTTTTACTAAAAAGATTAACATTGATAATTTTTTTTCCAGAAGTCTTTTACAGAAAAAATGAAATATTTCTGGAATAGTAAACATTTTTTTAACTATAAATAATAGTACTATTTTTTTTTGATAAAAAAATACACAAACAAATCAAAAATGTATACATTAATAAAAGGCAGATTAATATGTATTAGAAAATGTCATTTATCTTAAAAGGCATTATAATCCTTGCAACACTTTAGCAAAATGGAATACACAAAACAATAATGTAAAAAATAAAGACTAAAAGCAGCCATTCACAAATGAGTATTATCATTCCAACTCCAAAAAAAAAAGTTAAAAACAAGTAAATAAATAAAAACTCAAATAAATATGTAAATAATATACTAGATATGCATTTTCTTATTATTACACATATTTATGTATCAATAATACATTTCTTTATAAAACACATTGGACCATTATTCTGTTTATTTGATATTTTGAAATGCCAATTTTTAATTTTTATCAGCAGTTTTTTCTTCCTAAAAATTTCAATATTGTATTTAATTGTAGTTCTTCATTTTAATTTATTTTCAGCCATATTTTTTCCATAAAACAATCAATATTATACTTTTTTAGAGTCTTTGGAATAATGTTTTTAATGTAACCAATGTCCAACCTAAATTTTTTATAAGAAATCTGTTATTGTTTATTCAGTTTATATGTCCTGTCTAATATAGATATGATTTTGCAATCGTAGGTTTTATATAATCATATTCAGTAAGTTGAAGAAAGTATAGATTGGTTTTATAACTTTGCCATCATATTTTTTTACACATAAATTAAATAAAATAACAACTACATAAACAACTAATTTAGTTTCAGTAGTTTTATTATTGTGATGAGACACCCTAAAATGCTAAAAATAGCAGCAAAACAGTAGTCCCTATGCTGTACCACAACATCTAAATTTATCTTTCTAATTAAAAAACTTACCAAGAAGTTGAAAATGATACACACTTCCAAGTTAATAACAATGCATGCTAAAAACTTCTGAAGATTTTTCTTCCTTAACTAGATTATAGCAAATAGGTTTTTTTAAACATTGATTTTTAAAACAAAACATTTATATATTGTGTTTAAAAATTAGTATATTTTAAAGATTGCATTTTAAAATTGAAAATTAGCTTAATCTTCAAAATGCTATAAATTCAGATGACAAAAAGATGAAATCTTTGTTTTATCTATTAATTGGTTCATATTAAAAAGTTCATTATCAAAATCCATATTACATTTTGAACTATGATTCATGGAGCTTCCTGTAAATAGTTGCAGTGATTACTGTCATAAATAATTAAAACAAATTTGTAGCAAACACACATCCTTATTTAACTTCAATTTTTATTTTAAATTCTTTAGATTTTTCACCTATAATTATAAGACATAAATTTTAGTCAATCAGATAGATATTATATAATACAAAAATACTTTGAAGGACAACCAACTAATTTTAAATTGTTTATTTAGATTAATTTTTGACTTCAGTAACATACTAGTAGAAGCTACAAGTTGTTTAGAAACAGAGGTAATAAAAATGATTGTGCAGTATAAATATTAATTGCTACTTGATTTATTATAAGTTAAAGATTGACAATGAAATAAAAATTGAATATTAATTATGTATATATAATTTTTTATGAATTATTACAATTAATACATATAATAATCAATTAAAGCTATGTATGTTGGTCAACTATAAAGAACATCTTGCCAAACAGTGTTAAAAAACTGTGTAATTAATAGAATGATAGAAGCCAATACATTATATGGAAAAAGTACTTAAGATGTACTTATAATTTCCATATATTTTATTTCATCATTTATTTGATGTTGATAATAATTGATATTGTACACTTAGAGTGGATAAGCAGTTCAATGATTCTATTCCACAACCAACCTATTTAATTCCTTATAGCTTAGTAAAAAGGGCAATTAATGAAAAATATATATTTGATAACTTAATGGTTTAAAATTTCCAAATACACAATTCAGGCGTCATTTATAATGCAACTTTGTCAAAATCATCTTAATTTTTTTTTAATAATCTACTGAATTGATGACCTCATTTGATTTAATATAGGCATATCTTAAGTATTTAAACCAATCAAGATCCAGTAAGGTTCTTTTCTTTTAATTGCTAGCATAAGAGAAAGATAAAATATTTTCTTTCTTATAGACTTAGCTATGGCCTTATCAAAAATAATAATTGCCTTGATCTGGTTATTTTTGATTACTTTTATTACTTTGTTATAATTTTTTTTTTCCCAAATTGTTAGCTTATTCACTATATTTTATTAAAATTTAGGTTTTTTCGATCTAGAATTGAATATCACTGTAAATCATATAATATTTTTTTGATTTAATGCTGTAAAATGAATTAATATTCTTTATGTTCTAAAGAAAATTAATGTTTTTTTTTTCTTTTGTTTGAGAGCTGAATGTTTCTATACCTGTACTAGCTTTGGAAAGTAAAAAAAAATCCAACAAACTTTTGTCTATTTAAATAAAGTATTATACTCAACATGCAAAATATCTAAGTAAATGACTGTTATTATTATCATTTAATATTAGTATCTTTTGTATTTTTAACATAGTTTATTATAAACATTTTTATTGATTTTGAAACTCATATTATTGCATTTTATTATGATGGTCAGATTACAGACTTCATATTAATTTAACAATTTGGTTCAATCTGAACAAAATGATATTAAAAAATTGCTTGTCGATAGAAAATTTAGCATTATGGGTGTTTTAATTGGACTTATAATAAAAAAATTTTGATCATATTTTTGCTCTGCACAGTATAAAGCAGCAGTAGAAGGCCATTCATAGGAAATTCTATTACTTCCAATGTTCAAATGTTACATAATCTCCTAAGTAATAAATCATTTGAATATTTGGTAGTTGTTGGTAATGTGTACTGTGGCCACTAGATAATGCTGCAGTACCATCAAAAACCACCAAGAAACATGCAAGCAATAATTTTTCTATCCAAAAACCACTGAAATCGATGTAAAATTATAACACCTAAGGCAAGACATCCAAAAAATTGCTGAATTGGTTTAAATTTAAAATGCCTAAGGAAAGATATCTAAATTGATCAAAAGTAAGTAAAAAATCAAATAGAAAAATTGGTTAAATACATAAAACCCCAACCCCCCCACATAAAATTAAAATGCAAAAATCGGTTAAGTTGATGTAAAAGACATCCAAAAACTCACTGAAGTCTGTAAAATTAACACTCCTAAAGAAGACAAAAAAATCAAGTAAAAAAAATTGGTTACACATATACCACTCAACCCCCCCCCCCCACATACAAATTAAAGCTCAAAATTTGGTTAAGTTAATGTAAAAGATATTCAAAAAATCGCTGAAGTCTGTAAAATTTTTATTTGATTTTTTGTCTTGCCTTAGGCATTTTAATTTTACAGACTTCAGTGATTTTTTTAATATGTTTTACATCAACTTAACCAATTTTTGCATTTTAATTTTCATGTGGGTGGGGGGTTGGAGTTTTATGTATTTAACCAATTTTTCTACTTGATTTTTTGCTTACTTTCGATCAATTTGGATGTCCTGCCTTAGGCATTTTAACTTTGCAGACTTGAGTGGTTTTTTTTCTCATGTGTCATAGCATCAGCCAGGAAGTGAACCCGCTAACTCAGAACAACTGCTTGTAAAGTAACTGTCACTGACCTCTTGACCACCAATGCTTGACTTAAGTGGTTTTTTGGGTGTCTTTTACATCAACTTAACCGATTTTTGCATTTTAATTTTTATGTGGGGGTGAGGTGGGTTTATGTATTTAACTGATTTTTTTATTTGATTTTTTACTTGCATTTGATTTATTTGGATGTCTTGCCTTAACTGCTTTAATTTTACCAAATTCAGCAATTTTTTGATGTCTTGCCTTAAGCATTATTATTTTACATTGATTTCAATGATATTTTGGATATAAAAATTATCAGTTGCATGTTTTTTGATGGTTCTTGATGGTACTGTAGCATTGCCTAGTGGCCATAGTATGTGTAACTGACAACTACCATTTTAAAACATGTGATGTTTATTAACTACCATTTTAATTAATTTAAATCTTAGTATTTTATTAAAAAACATTGGTAAATAAATATGATATGCTTAGATAATTAAATTTAAAAAAATCTTATGCCCTTGTACTCTTGTGCCATTTTTATTCTTACCTTTTAATTTATTTTATCCCATTCTAATCTATCTATCTATCTATCTATCTATCTATCTATCTATCTATCTATCTATCTATCTATCTATCTATCTATCTATCTATCTATCTATCTATCTATCTATCTATCTATCTATCTATCTATCTATCTATCTATCTATCTATCTATCTATCTATCTATCTATCTATCTATCTATCTATCTATCCATCCATCCATCCATCCATCCATCCATCCATCCATCCATCCATCTATCCATCTATCTATCTATCTATCTATCTATCTATCTATCTATCCATCTATCCATCTATCCATCTATCTATCTATCTATCTATCTATCTATCTATCTATCTATCTATCTATCTATCTATCTATCTATCTATCTATCTATCTATCTATCTATCTATCTATCTATCTATCTATCTATCTATCTATCTATCTATCTATCTATCTATCTATCTATCTATCTATCTATCTATCTATCTATCTATCTATCTATCTATCTATCTATCTATCTATCTATCTATCTATCTATCTATCTATTATAATGCATCATAATAATAATGGATGAAAAACTTCCTGACCTAAAATATCCCACAGCTTTGGGCAACAAATATAATGGAAAATAATTGGATTAAAAACCAAATGCAAGGGATACCTATTTTTGATCACCAACAATAATAAATATAATAATAAAAATAAACTAATTACCTAAAATATGTCCCATAAATTTAAGTAAACAAGTTAATGATAAGTAAAGCTGATTGTTCGATAGATGCCCTACAGATTTGGGTAACAATAATGTGATGGAGAATATTATAATCAAAATAGCTTTCTCCAACTATGCTATACATAATTGGGCAATCCAAAATATGATGGAGATGTATAGGCACCCAAAATACAGCTAATAAATATATAAATAAATAAATTGATCCATAAATGGGTTTAGGGTAATTTAGATTTAAATCTATAATGTATTCATACAAAATTGTAAGGCACCAATGAATTCCAAAGATATGTGTCTATGATTGTCAAAAGAAACATAAAATTCAGTAAGTATTGATTTACTTACTAATAAAATATAGTATGGAATATACAGTTAACTCTATTAATAATAAAAGATAAAGTGTGTAATAAAATAATGTTGTATAACATAATGATTTGTGCAAGAGGTCAATCAACAGATACTTAGATTAACAATAAAATATATATTTTATTAAAGCAAACATTTAACTCATTTAGATGGCCCAGATAAGAACATTTTTTGACAACTGCAATCTAACATCATTCAATGTATATTTCTAATCTATCTCTGCCAAGTTGCTCTTAGCAAAATATGTTCTCTAATTAAAATCATTAATACATATAATCATAAAGGGGTTAACTACAGAGTCTCTTTCATACCATAAAAGAAAAGAAAATGTAATGGAAGTTTCAATATAATTTAAAACTAATTATATGGAATATTGGTTAGATTTTAGATTTAGGTTTATTTCTAAAAAAATAATGCATTAATAATTGCTTTAAGTCTGACTTACATGATTTTGGGTACTATTTAAGTGTATATCAAATGATAAAATAGGATTGCATTAATAATCAAAATTATTAATAAAGGAGTTTTTGATAAATAACTATTGGTAATTTACTGTTATACTCTTAATTATTATTAAAAAGTAAAAAGTGTCTGAGTACATAATTAAAAAAAAACATTATCTGATGGTATTTATACCTCATTCAGCAAATAGTTTTGATTTTAAGCTCCATTATCCCATTACATTTCTTTGACACCTCTATAATAGCAAATACAAAAGTAAGGTTCCATAAACATTTTAATCATTAAAAGGAGGTCCAACTATTCCTTTTATCAATATCATAACTCATGACAAAGCTAATGATTTGACAGCTTCACGGTGGATAGCAGAGCATTTATTCTTATTCATTTCAATTTATTCATAAAAATATTAAAAGAGGGAAGTTTATATTATTCCTACCATCTTATGTGACGTTTTTACTCACAATGCATTATTACATTGCTATAAAGCCAGAATATAATGGTAAAAGTATATGAAAAGAAAAAAAAAAGTCAAAGTGTCAGTCACCTAGTAATCAACAGTAATACAATTAGCTCATGAATGAAAGATTCTCCTTCAATGATTTTAATAAATCCATCGTTATCATTCAATATAACCTAATAAAAATATTTTATTTTAACTTTCAATAAATAAATTGTTCATTCACTCCCATTCAAAGTATAAACTAAATACAAGATGTTTAATTGTTTTATTTATTTATTCCTTTATAAATTACAAGGGTATAGTAAATGATGATATGTGTATATTATATATTTCCGCTCTTAATAAAAAAAAAAAAAAAATTTAAACAATTTAACATAACGTCATCACTACCAACCAATCATTCTATCAACAATATATGATCAATTAAACTATACCAGCACAATAATAGATCAAGATTTATGCATTATTAGGTATCTCATATTTAAAAAATTGTATAAGATATTCTTCGTAGTAAGATTTCAAATTATGAGCATTATATACCCTTATATCAAATAAACTCGTGAATTACAGTACTATAAACTGAATATTTAAAACTAGATCCATAATGATTCATGAATTTGATTGTAACTTTGCAATAAGTTATATTTTCCAAATTACTAATCTCATAAACTAAATATATATCCCTGGTCTTACTTTGTGACTGAGAAACATTCCTATGTTCCCAGTCACAGTATCTACATTCATGATTATGCACTTCATGATAACAAAACAACTTAGATTTTAAAGGCTTTATTTTTAAAAATATTTTTTTATATTTATCATTATTATTTAAGCTTGTGATGCAATTACCTTTTATAGAAACTCAGTCATCTGCTTCAGATTGCATAACATTTATGCAAATAACATAATATGAATGATCCTGCTCTATTTGACTTTGCAAACTTTGAATATCTTGTTTCTGTTCATTCCATCTCTTCTCTATCTCCTTATCATTAATTTATTGATATTGATTTAACTTAATTTCTAAGATTCTACATTTATTCTGGCATTCCAATCTATACTTTTCAATTTTAGTTTTTATCTTTTGAATACAATTTCGTCTCTTTACTATACTATCTTCTATCTTATTGATTTTTATTTGCATTTGTCTTTGAGTCTTTTCTATTTTACTCTCAAATCCATCATGCTTATCTTTTAAATTATTTATTTGCTCATGTCCCATTCTTATTTCAAGGACCAACTTTGTATGCACATGCTTGATTTCTTGTCTCAATCTATTTTCTAACTCATATTGTTCTTTTTCAATTTCCATTTCTAAGATTTTCTAACCTTGCTTTATGTCTAATTTAAGTTAATCTTGTCTTTGCTTTAACTCTTGTTTAAATATTTCCTGAGACTATTCACGGTTTTCTTGGTTTTCATAAATCCTATTCATTATATTTCTTGATAATTTACTCATCTAGTTTTTGCAATATTGCTATTATAGATTCATTTTGACCATTCTTTGAAATTCCATGAACTTCACTAACTTCTTTTCCCCATCCTAATAAATATATATTTTTTCACTTTCCATAGTTTGCTTGGGATTGATATTTGTTATTTTATTTTAGAAAGGAAAAAAAAAACATGACTTTCCTCTTCAGCTCAATATCTTAGACCAAGTGAATGAAATAACTTGTTTTTGTCTGCTATGTCTCATATGTTGATACATACAACTTAAATTTCTACTCATATACATTTCAATTTATGTAAGAAACCCCTTTAATAAAAAATACTGAATTAACATCATTTCTACACTGTGATTGCTTAACATATCCACAGTATTATTATCCCAAATGAACATATCAAATTTTTTATGACTAATATCACACTGAATATATGATAAATTTTATGACTATGCTCAAAAGACTTTGTATCATGCTCTTCCTAATGAATTTAAACAGGCATCAATGTTTTCCATTTATTTTCCATAATAACTAGAAGACAATACATTCATTAAAATAAGTTGACTTTTACAGTTGCTTCATAAAGAGAACTGAATAATATCCATTACTAATGAAATCACATTTTTTGGCATTTTACTAACATATAGTGCATATCTGGTGATTTCAAAGGCATAAACATAAATTCTTACTTCTTTATCTCATACTATGATTTCACATGGATCTTTTTGACATATTGACAAAATATTTTATTTATAAAGTATTTTACAGTTCTGTTACATCTCAATTCTTGTATTGTTACACCTATTTTTCAGAAAATAATTTAACACCCCATTCTAAATTCAAACCCTTAACAAAGCACAACTACAAAATTAAAATTACTATCAATTGATTCACTAATCAGGTTAATTTGATACTAATATACAGACAAAAATATATTGTGATCATTAAACAACATTTTAAGCTTATCTATTTATCATTTTACAACTCCACATCCCTCATGGGATATGACTAAATACTCATGGCCCCTATTGGGGAGCTTAATTTAATGAAAAAAAAGCTTTCTGACCTACAAATGTTTCACAACTTTAAGCAGCAAATGTAATGGAAATAACTAGATAAAAAGCCAAATGTACTGGTTACCTATTTTTGATTATCAACAATAATAAAAATAATAATAAGTATAAACTATTATTAAAACAGGCAATACTTTCTATATATATTGCCACTCTGTGCAAGCCAGAGTAATTAATGGATTTCAGAAGGCTTGTGCATAAAATCCCCATATAATTCTTACTCACCCAATATCCCCTGACTAGTTTCTGGTCCCTTCATCAGCGATTTTCATTGGATCTGAGAGTTCAGCAGCCACCTTTTATTTCCACTTAACTAAAAAACTGTGAGTTTTAAAATTGAAAACACTATAATATTTTCAATCCAAGTTCATTAGCTTATATAGTCATATAGGTCTGAACTCAGTTCAGTACCTATACATTTTGATGTCTGGTTCTTTAATAACCATAGCCACCACTATCCTACTAGGCAGGATTGGTTTTAAGCCAATAAGCATAACATGATCACAAATTTCTTATGCTTGCTTGTAACTGTTATTAAAACAGGCAAACTATATGTATTGCTACTCAGTGTAAGCCAGAGTAATCAATATATTACTATATAATTATATGACTATATAAGCTAATGAGCTTGGATTAAAAATAATATAGTGTTTTCAATTTAAAACTCAAAGTTTTGTAGTTAAATAGAGACAAAAGGTCATGGCTGAAGGGTTGCATTAGATCCTAAGATCTAGGTGCAGTGTTCTCAGATCTAAGGCTTCTCACTGATGAAGGCCACAAGCCAGAAATTAGTCTGGGGATATTGGATAAGTAGGCACTAGATGGGGATTTTATGCACAAGTCTTTTGGCATTGATTGATTACTCTAAATTGCACTGAATTGCAATACATATAGGAAGTTTGCCTGTTTTAATAATAGTTATAAGCAAGCATAAGAAATGGTGATTATGTGATGTTTCTTGGCTTAAAACCAATACTGCCTAATAGGATAGTGGTGGCTATGATTATTAAAAAACCAAAGACACCAAAATACCAAAATGTACAGGTACTGAATTGAGTTCAGACCTATATGACTATTTAAGATAATGATCTGGGATTGAAAATATTAGTGTTTTCAATTTAAGACTCATGATTTTGTAGTTGAGATAAAATGTGGCTGCTGGAGAGATGAATTAGATCCTAAGATGTAGATGCAGTGCTCTCAAATCTAAGACTCCTCACTGATGAAAGCCACAAGTCAGAAACTAGTCTGGGGATATTGGATGAATAGGTACTAAATGGGGATTTTATGCACAAACCTCCTGGCATTCATCGATTACTCTGGTTTGCATGGAGTGTCAATATTTATAGAGAATTTTGCTTGTTTTAATAACAGTTATAAACAAGCATAAGAAATTGTGATCATGTGATGTTTATTGGCTTAAGTATAAACTAATTAGTAATAATATGTCCGATAAATTTCTGTAAACAAATTAATGATAAGTAAAGCTGATTGTTCAGTAAATGCCATACAGATTTGATTAACCATAATGTAATGGAAAATATTATTAACCAAGTAGCTTTCTCCAATTATACCCTACATAATTGAGCAATCCAAAATATAATGAATAAGTGATATATTTAGGCAGCCAAAAATATAATTAATAAATAGATAAATAAGTTGATCTACAAATGAGTGTATAATAATTGAAATTTACATCCATAATGGATTGATAAAATTTGTAAGGCACCAATGAATCACAAAAATATGTATCTGCTCAGCAAAAAACAAAAAACAAAATTCATTAAGTGATAATTTATGTGCTAATAAATATAGTAAGAATTATATAGTTAATTATATTAATAATAAAAAATAAATTGTATAATAAAATAATTTTGTATAACATAATAATTTGTGCAAGAGGTCAATCAACAGATACTTAGATTAACAATGAAATATAAATTTTATTAAAGCAAACAAATCATTTAGAAGGCTAAGAAAAATAATATCTTTTTGACAGCTGCATTCTAACATCAGTCAATGAATATTTCTAATCTATCTCTGCCAGATTGCAATTACCAAATACAATCTCTAATTAAAATCATTAACATATACAATCATAAAAGGATTAACTACAGAGTCTTTTCACACAATAAAAGAAAATAAAATGTAATGGAAGTTTCACTATAATTTAAATCTAGTTATATGGAATATTAGTTAAGTTTTAAATTTAGATAGGTTTCTAAAAAAAATAATGCATTAATAATTGATATAAATCTGACTTACAGGATTTTTGTTACTATTTAAGTGTATATCAAATGATAAAATAGGATTGCATTAATAATCAAAATTATTAATAAAGAAGGAGTTTTTGATAGATATCTATTGGTAATTTACTGTTACATTCTTAATTATCATTAACAAGTAAAAGTTGTTTGAATAGACAATATAAAATAATTATCAGATAGCATTTATTACTACATTCAGCATATACTTTCGATTTAAGCTTTATTATCCCATGACATATTTTTTGACATCTCCACGATAGCAAACACAGAAGCAGGGTTCCAAAACATTTTAATCATTAAGAGGAGATTCAACCATTCCTTTTATTGATATTACAATCCATGACATATATAACAGTTTGATAGCTTTAGGGCAGTTAGCATAGCATTTGTTATTATTCATTCCATTTTATTCATCAGTTAAAAATGGGAAATTCATATTCTTCCTCCCCCATTATATTACTTTGCTATAAATCTAGAATCTATTGGTAAATTATATGAAAATGAAACGAATTTTAAAGATGAAAAAGTATATGTATTTTTCTTGCTGATCTTGATGCTGTGACCTAGTAACCAATAATAATGCAATCTTTTTTATTATTATTATTAACTCATGAATGTGAGATTCTCCTTCAGTCACTTTAATAAAGCCAATGTTATCATTAAATATAACTTGATCATTTTATTTTTAAATTATAATAAATAAAGTGTTCATTCACTAGCGATTTACTCAAACTGTAAAGATATTTACTAAACAAAAGATTTTTAATTGTTTTCTTTATTTATTCATTTACAAACTATAGGGGAATAATAAATGGTGATAAGTATATATCACAATATATATATACTCAAATTGCATTCAACATTTATATATATTTTAAAAGTTTATTATGTAAAATATATATATCTTTAAAATTATTGCATTAATTTTTTTTTAAGCTGGTTTTAAATTTTTTAAATTTGAATGTTGATTTATAATGAATGATTTTTTTCTGTTATCATTGTTTTACAAAATGATAAAAATCATTCTGTAAGCCATTATTTTATTATTCTCAAATCTTACACTAAAAAAAAAATAATAATAAAAAAGAAAAATCTTAGCTCATTACCAAAGTTTATCTTCCTTAAGAATTTATGCATCATATAACAATCAGCATTTCTTTTTATCTCTTAAAATAATTTATATTTTTTATTAGAATGTTTATATATACAGACTACAATATAAAACACTCATATAACATTGAACTAAAAATTGAAATTGATAATTTATACGGTTTCTTAAATTTGCCTTTTTGTTGTTGTTTATTTTGATCAAAATTTATGTTGCTTTTGTAAAAAGAGACTAAATAATAAAAGTTTATTATTTATGTAATTTAGTATTTATTATATGACATGTGAGATATAAAAGACAAATATAGCCTTGTTATAATGAATTCTTAATCTTTAGATAATTCTCAGTCCTGAAATTCTGTAATAAATCCTAAATTTGGCTACTTTATAATAAATTCTTAATCTAGCCATCCTCTAACAAAATATCCTCAATCCAAAAAATTTGTAATGAATCTTAATCCATCCATTCTTTAATAATGCCTCAGTCCAAATACTTTACTAAAGAATTTAAAGCATTCCATTCTATTGTTATAATTACTGAATAAGTTTAAAAAATACTGCAAAAGATTGAAAAGTTTACAATTTTAAAGATTAAAATTATAGTAATCAATAAAGCAAGTCATATATAGCATGACATTGCTTTTATAAGCTTGTATTTACAAATAAAGTAATATAGAGAATGTACCAATAGCTCAAACAAGTTCTTAATTCATAAGTGTGGTAAGTAATATTATTTTTATAAAACGCAATCGATATTGAAATAATTGAGAGTGCAAATCTTTCAAGCACTTATGACTACAAACAGCCAATCAAATCTTAAGCACTGGGACAGAGAATTTAATAAGAAAAGAGTGATTCCACTCTCTTCTTTACTTGTCTTAATATATATCCAAGCCTGTCCAAAGTACTTATATTTGAAAGCGTGAATCTTAAATATCATCACACTTAATTCACTGAGTTCAAATTATAAACATACAGCATGAAATCTTTCGATTTACTACGCAGTAGTTTTTCGATGTTATAAATTTGCAGCAATATATGTAAATAATATTATTTTTATAAAGCGCAATCAATATTGAAATAATTGAGAGAGTGCAAAGTTCAATTGTTGGATATGACAGGATATTAATATAATGGATGATCAGTCATGTGATAGAAAAACTAGTAAAACTAGTAATAGTAATTAAAGACTTTTTGTATCTAATAACTATACTACATTTCTGTTAGAAATACTTCCTTATGTATTGTATAGAGATAATAAGCCTAAGTATATTTGATTTTGCTCATTAGGCTAAAAGTATTAGCCATCATTTACAGTTCAGTCCAAAACTATTTTTGCTCTGTATAGTTTAACACAGTGACAAAGTTAGCAGATTCTTTAACTTCATATCTATAGATCATTATTCCAGTAGTATCACTTCTGGTGAGTAGATTTCTTATAAAGTTGAGCATTTTATGCATGCTTATTTTATCAATAATTATGAAAATTTAATAAAAAGAAAACATTTCCAAATATCATTAGGTAGAATGTTTCATATAATAACTTCTATAAAATGCAAAGAAAGTAAATGGAAAATTGACTTTACAACCATTTTACTATCATCATTCTCATTCTGAAACTATGGATGGTGATGTGCAACCTTTAGTTTCAAACTTTTTATTATAACTTATTTTTTAGAAAATTATATTTAATGGAGTATTGATTAGTTTAAGAACTTATAAATATTAATAAATTCTTCATTTTTTATAAATATTAAGTATGTAAATAATATTTTTTTTCATCTGCAAGTAAAAATAGACTATAATTGCAAATAAAAACATTTAAATATATAAAAAAATATTTTATTTCTATAAAAACAAGAGTTTTCTAAATTTTATATTTTTTAAGTCAAATTAAATATAGAACAGAAATAATGAAATTTAATATTTTCATAAAATGACAAAAATTGATTAAAATCACATGCAGCATGAAAACACTGCTTTTGTGCTGAAGTAAATATCCACACACAAAATTGTTTTACAAAATAATAAATTCTATGAAAACATTAAAGTGTGAATAAAATTTGATTTTTGAAAGTAAATTAATAAATTCTAACCATAAAAATGTGAAAGCAGAAACAAATTAAAATTTATTAAATTTTTTAAAGAATATAACCAAATATAATAATGTTATCATATTTAATATGTTAGAGCTACTTTCATCTAAAGATTAATTTATGTTTTAAAAGAATAGCGTAAAGGTTTGTCAAAGTATTATTATTAAAAAAATTTGCATAGGTGAAGAAGATATTTTAAAAATTAAAGATACATAGATATGGATAAGATGGAATAGTTATTTATAATATCTAAAAATATGTTAAATGTGGCATTTTGATAAGAATGAAATAATAAAAAAGCTTATAACTGTATATCTGTAGATTAACTTGATAAACAAAAAAAATTAAAAGTAAAATTAATAAAATTTATCATTAGTTTGAGATGAAACTAAACACAAGTATATCTGTAATTATAAAAGAAAGATAAAATATTTTAAAATACATGTCTTTGTAAACTATTTTACTTAATATTGGAAATGGAAAACATTTTTTAGAAATTAAACAAGATAGTTGATATAATAAAAAAATTATCAAATATTTATTTAGTGTGATATGTTGGACTATTTTCATCATCTATGAGTGAATGTTAAATGTATAGAAAATTTTAAACTTTATTTCAACTTTCCAAATACAAACAACTTGTCAGTAATAATGCACAACAGATTGTGTTGTCTATTTGTGTGTTATTACTAACAAGTTGTTTGTACATGGAAAGTTTAAATAAAGTTTAAAATTTTCTATACATTCAACATTCACTCATAGATGATGTAAATAGTCCAACATATCACATCTAATAATATACCATCATCACAAACCTTCAGATAAATATTTGTTTAGTGTAGTTTTACATTATAGGCAAACTTCAAAGACTAGAAAGAAATAAAACTATGAAGTTTGCATTTTTTTTTTTGCAATATGTATGTAGAGAAAATAAAATATAGTTGAGTAGTATAGAAATATAGAAAATAATGTCAGAAGTGAATGAAAAACTATTTTATAAAGAGTAAAAAATAAAATAAAACTGACTATATTTTTAAAGAAATTATAAAAAATATTTGGAGGAAAGAGTTAACCATCTGGATATTAAAAAAAAACAGTAAAAACACAAAGCTAGCTCAAATCTTTTTATGATCATATGTAATATATTTTAATATAGATAATCTACAATGGTAATTAAAAAGAATTATACATTACTTATTAATTCATTTTATTAGAATTTGCACTTAAATTTTATTACCAAAATTATTAATTTACAAAATTAAGGTCAAATGAGATTTTAACAAATATATCTCTAGAAACCATACATATTTTAACTGTTTATAAATTGTTTGCATAAAAAGTCATCATCATCATTAACATCAATTCACAATTATATATATATTTTCTAATGCCAGAAGAAAAAAAACAAAGATAAAAAGTTAGAAAACAAAAAAGAAAAAATAAGATTGTAAATTTAGTGTTAACCTTAAAATTCTCTTTATATAATATTTTGTAATGATATAATTTTTTTGCACCATGGTAATATTTAGCAGTTTATGCTAATTTATCTAAATATATTACCTTGTTTGATGGAAAAATTAATGAGAGTTATTTCACTAAATAATTATTACTAACAATTATAATTAAATATATTTGCATAAACATACAATCTCAAAATGTGAGAGATGATTAATAACATGAGAGATTCACAAAGATAAGATTATTAAAGATAAAAGAAGATGAAATGAGAAAAAAACAATAATTCTAATTTCATCTTCTTTTATCTTTAATAATCTGATCATTGTGAATCTCTCATGTTATTAATCATCTCTCACATTTTGGGATAGTATGTTTATGCAAATATATTTTTATCCTTTATTTATATGTACGGCAATAATGAATAGAAAGAGCAATGGATTGCCAAGAATTTAATGACAACTTCAAGAGTTTGATTCTCCAGAAAAAAATATTTAAAAATGCAGAGGTATAGAAACATATGATACATTTGAAATTTAATATATAAATTGACTTAATTTTTTAAATAAATGAAGCAATGAATACTGCTTAGTTTTGTAGAAAAAGTTTATGATGTTTTTATGAATAAAATTTTCAATAAAAAAGATCTGGTCTATATGATAATGGCTTTATATATATAGCCATTTATTAAAATCAATCTTGTTAATATTGTATATGATGTCAAATAAGAATTTGTTAAATATTCATAGCTTTTACATATATTATTAATATTTTATATTAATAAAGTAATTATTATTACCATTTATAATTAATTGAAAGTTTTGTTAATTTCTTAAAATAAAAATTCTTATTTAATTAATCAATAACAGTATCATTATTAGTATTCAAGAAATAATATTGCATTAATAAATTTAAAAAATAATATTTTTATACAAAACATTTCCCTTTATAATATATACATAAATAACATAATTATGTAAAACAATTGAGCTGATTATTTGCATATTCATTATAACTGAAGATAAGCAATGAACGATAAAGAATAATACTCTCACAAAAGCCAAAATAAATAATAAGCAGACAATACTATTGGTTAATTAATGACTACAATGTGAACAAAGAATAATTGATGTGACCCTTAAACTGACTGAAAGCCAACTCATGGGGTAAATAAAAACTGCAACCTGGTGAAATACGAGGAGTCAACAAATGAGACTAACATAATCTCACCAACTTGCCAACAAAGATAATCTAATAATAATGAGATGATAAACAATTGTAATAATATATAGGTTTAATTTCAAAAAGGTTTAAAATGCCATATACCACAATAATTTAAGAGTAATAAGGCTAAATAATAATAATAATGATTATTATTATTATTATTAAGATAAAGGCAATATATTAGCAAATTAAGAGTAGAATATTTCTTATTTTTCTCTTTAAAATATAATGGCTCTTAATATTTAAATCATACGTTATTAAAGAGTTAGGTTATTTTAAAATTCTCTAGTCACAACACATCTTCCAACTACAACACATCTTACATCCATAATGAGTATCTTATTGTCATGATCATATTTACAATCAAATTTTTTTTTATCAAATAGAAACATGTTTTCTCATGTCTTTGCCACATTGACTTCTTTAAAATAATTTGTTCTTAAGTGAAATAATCTCTAATAATTTTATATGTAAAATGGATATCTCATGATTCATATGATTGGTATTTTTACTAACTATAAATTTTATTCTTCTCTTTTCATTTTTGAAGAATCTATCAGATAAAAGAATAAGATCCTAGTAAACAAAACAGTGAAACAAACTCTTATCCTTAATATAATATCTTCCTAAAATTACAATATTTTTTGAAATTTAAAGTAAACATGAAAACTCTTAATTTAGAATAAAACAATATACTAGATTTACATAGAGATATAATGAGTGGATAAGAAATTTATCATCATGCAAAATAATATACTAATAACTCCTCTTTAAATATTCTTCTAGATTAAAACCAAACAATTCCATCAATTTGAATTTATGATGAATAATTAAAATATTCGTCTAAATGAGACAAGTGATCTTTTAATAATGCCATGTCATTTTAAAACAAGCACTGTGATCTTTTAAATAAATAACATTGATTAAAGTGATCTTCTAATAATGAATAAATAATTATAGTTATTTTAAATAATAAAATAATTTATTTCTTAACATCCATGATGCATATTTAATAAAATTACTCTTATGTTAAATTCTATATGTTCATGTACTTTTAATGCATAAGAAAAATAACAATTTATGATAAACTTAATAATATTTAGATTTCTGAAGGTATGGAAATGATGAGAAAAAGTCAAGAAAATAAATTAACAATAAAATAACATTTATTTTTACATTAAAACATTTAACAAACAAACAGTTTTGTTATTTTTACAATATTATCAAAATGAATTCTTTGGTTACACTAAGCAAAATTTAATATGGATGAGAATTGCTATTTACAGTTTAAAATGAATAAACTGAAAATAAATATTACAATATTGATAGTTGAATAAGTTCTCTCATTTTTACAAAATAATTGTTCTATTATAATGTTGCCAATAAATGTATTTAATACCCTTATAAAATATAAATTATCCTCTTTTTACATTTACCTAGGTATTTATACTATTTTTAGTACTAGTATCATTGATAGTACAGGTTGCTGGATGGTGCTGTTGCTACTCAGAAACAAGTCAATTATTTTATATAGCGTGATGTTTTCTATAAACTATAATATTTAAACAGCATTAAACTGTTTCAGATGTGCTTTGGATTTTAAATATAAAATGAATGAATGCTAACACTTCAACCACATGATAAAGTCTTTGGTATAGATAGAATGGCCATCTATCTTTTCAAACCCAAATGCTTTTGTATGGGTGAATTTTAAGTGTTTGAAAGTGAAAGCATGAAGATCTTAAATCATCACTTTAAATTACTTTTACATGCTTGAATGAATGACACTGGTGAAATTTATTAGAATTTACGATATGTCATTCTTATTTGAAATTAAATGTATGTAAATAAGTCAAAGCACATGTGCAACAGTTTAATGCTGTTTAAATATTATAGTTTATAGAAAACACCATGCTATATAAAATAATTGACTTATTTACATACATTTAATTTCATATAAGAATGACGTATCTAAATTCTAATAAATTTCACCAGCGTCCTTCATTCAAGCATGTAAAAGTAATTTAAAGTGATTATTTAAGATCTTCATGCTTTCACTTTCAAACACTTAAGATTCACCCATACAAAAGCATTTGGGTTTGAAAAGATAGATGGTCATTCTATCTTTTCCAAAGACTTTATCATGTGGTTGAAGTGTTAGCATTCATTCATTTTATATTTAAAATCCAAAGCGCATGTGCAACAATTTAATGCTGTTTAAATATTATACTCAGAAACATTAAAATATAACATTACCTGGCCACAACATATTATTAAATAAGTGACCTTTTTTAAAAACTAAATAGTAAAGAACACATTTTTTCTTACACTTTTTTTTGACATATTATTAAAGAACTGACATTTTTTAAAAACTAAATAGTAAACAACATATTTTTTGTTACATTTTTTTTAAAAATCGTCCGTGTTTTTTCCTTATTTGTTTGTTTTTTTTTTTTTGGACGTTTTTAAAGAAGTAATTTTTTTTTTAAAACGTAACATAAACAATTAAACAAATATCAAAATTTATTTGAATAAGCACTCAAAACAGTAGTTTGGATTCACCTTCAATGACATGGCTTGGCTGCAATAGCAGGTTTTCATCTCAGGAAGAATGTGTAGCCTTTGTAGAATGGCAACTGCAGCATGTTCTGTAGCCAGCAGTTCAGAAACTTTACAATGTTATATTTCAGTATGTGCAATTTTGTTGTTCTATCAAAGATCTTGTGGATAACATCAATATCAAATAATTCATGCTTACAAACAAATTTTCTCTAATTTTACACCCTTCAAAACAAACTTAAAATATATACGGCTCTTTGACAATTTTTTCACATAATACTATGTAATCCCAATGTAATAGAACATTGATTTAATAATATTAAAAAAAGTTAAGTTGACTTCAAATATACACCCTCTCAAATTATATGATAGATAAGGCTCAATAGTGACCATTTGGAGAGTAAGAACAGGGCGCTTGAACCAAGTGTGAATTGTGAGAAATTAGCATAACACACTACAAGTTATTACAGCCTGCCTGAGAAATTATATATTTAACTGTTTTTGAGTAGCAACAGCACCACCAGTGACCTGTACTGTCGATAATACTAGTATCCTATTTTTCAACAAAAGGCATCATGATTAGTTTTAATTTTAAAAATATTTTTGATGACAATAATTTTGATTAGTTTGATTACAATTTAATCTTTTAATTTTAATTTTTTTAATTAGTATATATTTTTTCAAATTCTGCATATCTTTTATTTACTTACATTCCTTACAGTAATTAAGCATTAATCAACACCTTTTTACCACAAAATCCCACATTGTAAACAATATTCTTTGAATGAATAATACCCAAACGATTATTTTACTCTTCATTAGTTAGTTTTAATAAGAAAACTACCAGTGCTTTGTAATTAACCTGATTTTACAAAATTTATTAAAATCTAATGCTAAGAAATTAGCTTAAATTTTAAGTAATTGTGTTTTTTTTTTACCAGAATTTTCTAGAATTTGTTATGCAGTTGAATATTAATTATTTATCTAGTCTCAGCTACTTATTTCTGACCCTTTTTTACAAACACATACACATGTCTGCATTCCTTTTTATAAGCCTTTACTAAATTTTTAATAAAATAAAATGTCCTATAATAGAGTTTAAAAATATGTGTATGCAAATGGCATGAAGCATCTATATCTCATCATTATCATCATTGTCAGCCATTACCAATCCACTGCAAAATAAAGGTCACTCCAAGTTCAATCTATCTTCTCCAATCTTTGGCATCTGTTTTCCAAATTACCTGTGTACACTTTCTTATTTTGTCCATCCATATCACATGTAGTCTTTTACAATTTTTTCAGTTTAAGATTTCAATTGCCATCTATTATCATCTCTCCCAGCAAGATTTCCAGCCCAACTCCACTTCAGTCTTTTAATTCTTTCAATGATATCAGCAACACATTTTTGTTCTCTTGTTCATATATTGTTTTTCGATCTCTTTTTGTTACCTGTAACATGCACCTGTCCATAATTATTTGAGGAGTCTGAAGTCTCTGTATTGTTTTTCTATTAAATGTCTACATCTCAGATCCATAAGTAAGAACTGGTAAATCACATTTATTAAAAATCCTCTTTTTCAAACACATATGCATATTTCCTTTAAATATTAAGTTATTTCTAACAAAAGCACTCCAAACAAGTTTAATTCTATAATTAATTCTATCCATAATGCTTCCATCTGTTGTAATAATCTGACCAAGATATTTGTAGTTGTTAACTTCTTCTAACTCATCATAATCAATTTTTAATTTTTTTGAGAAAACTCAGCATAATCAATCTTTATTTTTTTCTTTTGAGAAAATCCATTGAACATTATTTGAGTCTTTTTAACATTTACCTTTACTCCTACTTTCTTATTTTCATCTGATAACTCTTAAAACATTTTGTGAAATTTTAAATCATTATTTGCAAAAACAACTATATCATCTGAAAAATCTAAATGTCTTAAATAATCTCCATTTACTTTTACTCCTTTAGCTTTCCATTTTAATCCACAAAATACTTTTTGTAGCACTGCTGTAAAAGTTTTAAAGATATGGAGTCACTCTGTCTTATACTCTTCTCAATGTTATGCTTCCTAGTATCATTATGTAATATAAATGTTGCTATTGCATTTTATAAATATTCTTCAGAATATGACAATAACTAGGTCTATAACTTGATGATCCAATGCATTAATCACTGAAGAAATGCTTATAGAACCACATGTATTTTCATAAACTACAAATCCAAAGCACAATGGCAACTCATATTTATTGGCTATTCTATAACCTCTATCGATACTTGGATATGATCTACTGTATTAAAGCCACTTCTAAATCCAGCCTGTTCTTTTGGTTTGTTAAAATCCAATACTCTCTATAGATGAATTGTAATTATTTTGGTAAAGATTTTGTGTAAAACTGATAAAAGGCTGATAGATCTGTAATTTTTAATATCTTTTTTATCATCTTTTTAAAATATTAATACTGCATTCTTCCAATTATCTGGTACATCTTTATTATTTAAACATTTGGTATATAAGTTTGCCAACATTTTTTCTATTTTTTTACTTGCAGTAATTAAGAATCTGTCAACACCAGTTTATAGCAAGGAAAAACATCATCTTTTAAATAGATAATACCTAGACAATTATTGAACTATTAATTAGTTTTAATAAGAAAACTACCAGTGCCCTTCCTTGCAGTAATTAAGAATCTGTCAACACCATTTTATAGCAAGGACAAATATGATCCTTTAAATAGATAACACCCAGACAATTATTGAACTATTAATTAGTTTTAATAAGAAAACTACCAGTGCCCTGGAATTAATCTGCTTTTACAAATGTTATTAAAATCAAATACTAAGGAATTTTAACTAGTTTAAATTTTAATTAATTGCTTTTTTACCAGAATTTTCTAGAATTTGTTATGCATTTGAATATTACTAATTATTTATTTAATCCCAGCTACCTGTTTCTGATCTGTTTTGCACACACATGCACCTGACTGCATTCATTCTTATAAGACTTTAATTAATTTTTAATAACAAATAAAAAATTTCTATTAGAGTTTAAAAATATTTAGATACAAATTACCATAAAGCATGTATATGTAAGCATATATATAGTTTCAATATATATATAATATATATATATATATATATATATATATATATATATATATATATATATATATATATATATATATATATATATATATTGTAGCCCTTGGATTTGCCCAAGGCTCCATTTTTTTAATCAACTATGTAAAATAATGTTTAACAAAAATTTTTCTCAAAGTTTGTATTTTTTTTTCTTCAATAGACAAACTTTTTAGCAAAGGCTAGGTTTGAACCCATATTCATAGGGATTGCATACATTTTACTTGGTAGGCAATCTAAACATTTGTCATTAAAAGATTTCTGGGCAAAAGATTGTTTCATTTAATGTTAATTTATGGGACAATTTAGTATTAAAGATATAATTTATTAGATAAGCAAAATTTATACATCATTTAATAGTTGGAATGAAAAGAAGAGAGGGGGAATAAATAGACATAGTTTTACACTAACAATAGTCATAGTTTTACACTAACAAGTTAGAATTAAACAGTTCATAAAATTAAAATTATAAATTGTAAAAAAATAAATGATAATTAAGAATTAAAATATCGAAAATCGGTTTAATTAGAAAATTGTATATGTGAAACATGTGTGTGTATTTAATCTGGTTGTGGACTTTAATTATAAAGTTAACAATTAAATGATAATTATTCCTTGTCATCTCATGGGGAACTACTCTAAAGAAGAAATTAATTCGTTTTAATAGTCTATTTATAGCAGCCAAAATTTCAGTCAAGATTCTGGGTTTGAAGTTGGGCTGCTACACATTTTTTTTTATTAAAGAAAAAGTAAGCGGGGGCAGAAACAAACACTTTTCTTTCATTTGTTTTGTTCTTTGGTGCTTTCCATGAGTGTAGAATTACTAAAGTAATTAATGACAAGAATTTAAGTTTACAATTAATTGGTGACTATCTATTGGAATGCAGATATGAATGGAGCATGTGTTCTTTTTTTGAGAGAGAGCAGAACTTTAAAATGACAAGAAAGAAAAAGAAACAATAGGCAATTAATTGCAAAACTCTGACCAGAGACATTCAGAATGGTCAATGTAATGTCATATTGGGGGGAGGGGAGTGAGAGGCCAGACACTATAAGAACTCTAACTGTAGCTGGTAGCTGGTTTTATTTCAATCTCACTTGAAAGTTTTCTCATTACAGGTTTTAGAGAGAACTTGGCTGAAAAAAATTAAAAAGAAACATTTTTTTTTAAGAAAAGAAAATCGTTTATTACTATTTTGCTGTCTCTTGAAGAAATTTACTTTGCCAAATTTAATAATATAAAAAAAGCAATGACTCTTGAATAAAGTTCAGTATACATTGATCCCCAGAAGTTAATCAACATCATAATTATCTCTACTAATTTATCAGAAGTCAGCAAAAAGTAAAAATTTAGACTACAGAAAATAAGAAAATCTAAATTTTGATTTTCTATATAAAGCATTAAATCTGAATGCTATAATTTCATATAAAGCATTAAATATAAATATTAAATGAATTGAAAAATGCAACAAGAAGTGGACTCATATATTAAAAAAAATTAAAACAAGTTCTATTCAACTGTAATCCACAGAAATCAAAATGAGGAAATCTTCACAGCAGCTTAAAAACTTTATACCTTTGGGCATAGGAATCAAACTCTATCATAAGGACTTTTTCTACATAATGTCATATGTGCACATAAACCGATCAAAGAAAGGAAAAACAGGAAAAATGGAAATCAGAAATATAAAGGACATTCCCAGAGAACTATTTAAGTATATTTTTATTATTATTGCTATTCTTGTAGAACCTTTAATTTAAAAAAAAAGAAAGAAAAATAATTTATTTATTTATTTATCATATATATCCATTTAAAATTAATTCATGTATGTGCTTATTAAATGCTTTCATCATTATTATTATTATTATTATGAGGTAGTATTAATATTATTATTATTATCATTATTGTATATTATTGTTATTATTATTATTATTATTATTATTATTATTATTATTATTATTATTATTATTATTATTATTATTATTATTATTATTATTATTATTATTATTATTATTATTATTATTATTATTATTATTATGGGTAGTAAATTAATATCATCATTTTTATTACCTTTGAATTTTTATTATTATTATTATCATCATTTAGGGGTAGATTAAATTATTGCCAAATCATTCTGTATGTGCCTTGTTTTAAATGCTTTACATTTTTTTTATGATAAGAGTGAGAGATATTATTGTGGGAAATGTTTTTTTAAATCAAATCAGGGATATTTGTCAAGTGCTTAAACCTAATGCTATGTTTTATGAAGGTTGCACGATTGTTGGGCTAAAATATCATCACACATTTCTTATTATTATTATCATAAAGTTAAATAAAGTTAAAACTAGATACAAGCTAATTAAGGCTTGGGAATAATATTGGCCCATGTTCCAGTGTACTATTTTGCAAGAGTAATGTAGATATGAAAGTTTTACTTGTACAGATTGATGATAGACCTATATATGTGAGTAGACAATGAGTCCCCACTAAGCTAGTGGAGTCATAGTTTAGCTCGCTTTCTAATATATTTCTATTATATTTATAAGGTATTTAAACACAGTGGAAGAGTTTTCCCACTTAGTTGTTCTCTACACCATAGAATGATTTCTTTGTTGATGGCCAGAGATGATAGGTAAACCCAAGACTCTTTATATGACTAGCGATAAAAATCCTAGCATATCTCAACCTTAGTGAAAAGATTTTCTCTTATTTGGGTCACTGCCTGCCTCATGTTAATGTTGATATTCCTTACACGTGTATGAAATCTAGCTATTACTAAACATTACTTATAAATGTTGGATACAGGGTCACAAACTCAATTTGATGTCAGAATGAGTGCAGGTATTGTGTGTGCGATTGGTGTACTTGAACATTGTTTTGTTGATACCTTTTAATTTATCAATAAGAGCCAAGAGTAATATCATCAATAAATATTCAACTTAAGGGTTAAATAAAACCTACGAATGTGTAAGCAATGAGTATCTGAAATTATTTAATAAATATATCTGCAGCCAGCTGAGAACTTCGCTGGAAAGATAATATTACTAAAATATTATTATTATTGTCATAAGAACATGAATATAGTGTATATGCACATATGATGATGATTGAGCTAGATAGCAATTCATTGACATTTGAAAGTAACCAAAATTAACTTAGTCTCACCATACATAAAATATCTCTATTGTTTAGCATAGGGCAAGTAATATTAGATTAAAATCATTAAATAAAATTATTAAATTTTATTATTAGAAGCACTACCCTTGGAAACAAATCAGTAACTAAAAGCATTAAACATTGGGGGGAGGAATTTAATGTTCATTATATCTGGGATAAAAATGAGAACAAAGTATAATAGATGTGCAGGTATATAATATTTTAACTGTCTTATGTTAATATTACTCCATGGTAATCGTGGTTCCCTAATAATTAAAAATGAATATTTATATTTTAAAACCTCTTAATATTATTTATTGGTTTAGGGATATTTATGTGTTTAGATTTTTTTTTATATACCATAATACGGTTGTAGAACAGGGGGAAGCCATGTGAGTCATCAAGTGAATGTATATATTATGTATTGAATTGTAGTATATTAATAAAATTTGTTATTTGTTTTAAATAAAATTTGTGTACATCTCAATGTTTTGTGGGTTATTATAATCTAGACATCTCAAATCCAATCATATGTCAATATATTATTATTAATAGTTGAATGATCATTTTCATAAATATCCGATAAAATTTATTTAAAATGGTTAATTTTCCGAGCTTATGTAGCATGGCAATACTCAAAATTACCTAATAATTTAATATAATTGAAATAAATTACAAATAGGGATGGTTATTAAGTGATAGTGGATGCAGTGGGTGGGCATAAAATCCTTTCCCCATCTGTTGTATTCAAACACCTCTCTAGATGCACTTCTTTATAATTTTACTTTAATTGTGAATAAGTTTATAATATTATTTGCTAAAAGATTTGATAAGCTTAAATTATTCGAGCTTTAATGTAAATAGACATTAAACTACATTAAAGACAGCCCAAAATCACGTTGGAGGTGATCATGAGAGGGGTGTTTATCACCAATAATCTATCGCAGCTTATTCGAGCTCCACACCTAATTGTTCTAAAAAACACTGAGAGGAGATTGTAATGAGATGAATGAGCTAGCACAATGAAAAATTTAATAAGTAAAACAGATAATAGTGTAATAGATCTATGAATGTGAGGAAAAACCAGCCCGATAAATGCATCGCTGACCACTCTTCATTTCTAAACCGATCCTGCCAACGTTTGCAGAGTAAATCGGTAATTCTCATCTAATAAATTTCATGAAGTACCCACCAGAATCCATAACTGGACCACATAAATCTGCCGCCACGCACATACCATCTTTTTTTATTTTCTAGTAAACCCATGAACATCCATAAGCCGTAATTTTATGACTTTGCTAAACAGACATCTGTGTCCATTATTTAAGATGCGCGTCATTGTGACGAACTTATTATTATTCATATAAATATTCATTCGCGATCCCACACGTATGCCACTTGATAAACCAATTTGATAATTATATTCTATACAAATGTAATATTTCTTTATTAAATAATTATTTTCTTTCAAATCGGTTAAATGCTATTTTGTTTTCTCTGGGGGTGGAATAGTATTTCAATAGTACTTTTCTAATAGCGCTAATTCTGTAAGGTATTTATTATTGGCATAGCCGCAAATATAAGCAAAGTTATTATAAAAATCTGATTTCTGATGTATAAATCAGAGACAATCTTAGTTTCTAAAATCAACTATTATTTAATATTTATGAGGCTAGTGTTTGACAAATAATCAGACACATTTATTTATGTTATGAATATAATAAATCTTAAAATATATATCATACATTTTCGAATCATTGCTTTTTTTATTTAAATTAAGATTAGTTCGTAAGTTATGCTCAGTATGACTAGATGATCTCCGCTAAAATACATAATTAATATGCAAGGTCACGAGTCTTCATTGCTCCTAAATTATAGTTCGTTTTAGGTTAAGTCTATCAGTAAATTTTAGCAGTCTTTTTGTGTCTCCGATGAGCGATGCCGGCGGTGAGAAATGGAATTAGATCGATATCATCAGGATTGTTGTTCATAAATTGATAGATCTGGGAAATAGGCAAATAGGGCAGAATTCATGAGTGTTTCTGACTTACGTATATTGCACATGATTGGATTCGAGGTACTTTTGCCTAGATGCTAGATCTTGTTATGTGAACATACAAAATTGACCGTACAGTATACTCATCAAGAAAAAAATATATCGATATTTATTGATTTTAGTATAAAGAAAATAAATATTGCTACAATATCTTTGAAATTAAATTATAGTACTCATAATGGATATATCTAATACTTATGCTTATTATAAAGCTTCCACAATAAATTTACATCAATATATTAATTTTTAAATAAACTAAACAAAATTTCTAACACATTTATTTGAATATAGGTCATTCACTAATAGTTACAATATATACGGAGTAAGTTAAAGCTCTAAAGAATATTGAACAATCAAAATTGTTTACTATTTTTAGAAGTGTGGAATAACAAAGTATTCTATTTGCACTGTTTAAAGTTTTTGGGTACCTTAATTTTTTAAATTTCTAAATGAAAAAGGAAAAATGCAAAATTAATTTATATGATTTGTCTATTGAAAATAAAAAATGGTCACTTAAAATATGTGACTATCATTCAATTTTATTCTAAACAAATATTGCTCATATCTTTTTTTTTGTATGATAACATCATTAATATATACAAACAAATAAAAGAAATAAACTGATTGTCACTTGCTTTTTTAAACCATCAAAATATAATGACATCGAATGTAAAAATGTTTTTTGGTAGAAGATATATCCTTGTACTTTCTAAAACCTGCATGCATATATATATGTGTGTGTGTATAAAATAAGCATATACAAAGAAAACAAAGAAAATTTTTACAACATAGTCTACGGTTCTTATTATTGACAATAAATAAATTATTAATGTTGTTTATATTCTTTAAAAATATATTGATACTAATAGGATATATTAACTAAGATTTCTTATTTTAAAGAAGCTCATTATTATTATAAATCCAATCAATTTTATAATATACAAAATAATTCTCTTTTTTTCTCTCTCTCTTTTTTAATAAAAATTATATATTTTTAAACATATTAAAATCCAAGTAGCTTTTAAAATTAAATTTTAACTTATCATGGATTAATTATGTTTAAAAATTTAAATTAGAAATTTTAAAAAATACATATTTATAATATGCAGATATTTTGAATTACATAACATTACTGCAATCATTTGGTCTTTAATTGCTTAATTTTAAAACATCATATATAAACGAATAAAAATTATTTAAAAGCTCATATCTTTAACAAACATTTTATCATATAATTTATAAAAAGTAATTTGAAAACCATTTTTATTCAAATTGGTTTTCAGCATTTCAAGTAGTTTGAATGTTTCTAGTATTAAATTTTTAATATCACTACTATTATTATTATTTTTTAAGTGTCATTTTTTTTTTTTTTTTTTTTTTTTTTTTTTTTTTTTTTTTTTTTTTTTTTTTTTTTTTTTTTTTTTTTTTTTTTTTTATTTTATTATTATTATTATTTTTTATTATTATTATTATTATTATTATTATTATTATTATTATTATTATTATTATTATTATTATTATTATTATTATTATTATTATTATTATTATTATTATTATTATTATTATTATTATTATTATTATTATTATTATTATTATTATTATTATTATTATTTTATTTTAAGTGTCATAGCATCGGCCGGGACGTGAACCTGCAACCCGGGCAACTGCCTGCAAGTGCAAGGCAGTCACTCTGACCTCTCGACCACCAATTCAAGACTACTATTATTTTTTTCTACTGCTATAAGAACTGGATCCAGAAAAAAAAAACACTTTTATTCCAAGTTTATTTATTTTAGCCAAAATGTTAACAGAAAACACTGAATCTAAGAATAAAATTAATAAACGATTTACTGCTCAAGAATTCATTAAAAGTTTGACCACTAAAAGCCACAAAATAGATATTGTGAGAGTTATTTGGTATGTCTAAATAACAATGGTAAGAAAGATAACTCCAAAAAAATTTATCGGTTTATTTTTATATTTTTATTATTATTACTAATACTACTATTATCATTATCATTAAAGTAATATTAGCATTATAAATTTATATCTTATAAATCAAAATTTTGGAAGAATCCAAAAAGTCTGCAGGTATACTTTATAATTTGTAGATTTTTAAAAATATTTGTAACAATTTTAAAATCACAGTTTTATACTTAATTATAAACACACGCGTACACATGCATAAAGTTAGCTTCAAAAAGAAAAATACATTGATAAAAAATGCACAATACTTCCAAGATATGAATAAATTCATTAAAATAGCATCAGTAAAGCAATACTTATTGTATGCATAATATTAAAAACAACACTCAATAGTAAACATAAATTTTTAGTGTATTATTTAAATATATACGTATGTGCACGAATGTTTACGTTTCTTTAATATCCTTAGATGTAAAGAAGTATTATCTTATAATATTAGGTAAATTTATTAGTTATAATAAAATGCAATTTATAGTGACAGTAGTAAATAAACCACACACAAAAAATTATTTTAACATCTATCTGTAGTATAAATATTTATTTTAATATATGTATATTTAATTTTTATTAAAGAATATAATATTGTATTTAGATATATTTTAAAATATTATTTAAATATATTAAATTTATTAAGTGCAAGTAGTTGACATAGTAATAACATGAAAGGCTAAAACCTTAGGCAGATGCACTTTAAAAATGTTTATGTGACAGCCAATCAGATATAATAAAGACTGCAAGTGGAACTCTTAATTCTAAAGCACAAGCCAGAATTATAAGAAAAAGATGGGACCCACCTTCTTCTATGCTTAAATTTATATATAATTAAGCCAGACTCAAGCATCTCAAACTAAGAGTGTGAAGCTTACAACACCTTCACATTTAATTCACTAAATATTATATATAAATAAACAATGTGAAATCTTTCAATTTACTACAAAGCAATTTTTAAGTCTAATGTGAAAGGCCTCACACTCTTAGTTTGAGATGCTTGAGACTGGCTTATTTATATAAAAATTTAAGCATTGAAGAAGGTGGGTCCCATCTTTTTCTTATAGTTCTGGCTTGTGTTTTAGAATTAAGAGCTCCACATGCAGTCATTGTTACATCTGATTGGCTGTCACATAAACATTTTTAAAGCACATCTTCCAAAGGTTTTAGCCTTTCATGTTATTACTATGTCAACTGTTTGCGCTTAATAAATTTAATATATTTACATTTGGTACTATCATTTCATTAGATTTGAAAATTTCTTCATAGTAAATTGAAAGATTTTGCATTGTTTATTTATATATAATATTTAGTGAATTAAATGTGAAGGTGTTGTAAGCTTTATGATCTTAGTTTGAGAAGCTTGAGTCTGGATTATTTATATATAAATTTAAACATAGAAGAAGATGGGTCCCATCTTTTTCTTATAGTTCTGGCTTGCATTTTAGAATTAAGAGTTCCATGTGCAGTCATTGTTACATCTGATTGGCTGTCACATAAACATTTTTAAAGTGCATCTGCTGAATATATTAGCCTTTCATGTTGTTAAAATATTATTTGTAATTTTAAAATTGTTTCATTGCAATTTGTGCTATAACATCTTCAAAACTTCAAAATCCACCTGCCAGAAATATATTTCTATGGCAACTGGATAAAATTTTTCCATAAAGTGCTAAAGGAGTGAAAAAAATTGAGTGGAATTATGAAAAAAACTGGCGACTTGACTAAAATCTATAACTATACCTCCCTGAGAAAAATTTTTCCTTTGTATTTCTCATTATCTATAGAAAAATTGCACAAAGCCTGAATTTAAATTTAACTATCTAGGAATTGTGAACTATGATAATAAAAGAGAAGTAAATGTGAAAGCATTTGCCCCATTATCTTTTTAGACTTTCAAATGATTAATCAAAACATCTGAAAATCTTCATTATCTTGAAATGCATAAATGAAATGAAATTAATAAAAATTATTGAAATAGAAAAATTTAAACTACTTTGAAAGGCTGTTCTTTATTTATACTATTTCAGAATGCTATTTTTCACTTCTAAAATCACCAAATATTGCATTTATTACATTTGACATAAAAGTTTTCAAATAAAAATCTGCATATAGTTCACTTGTTTTTAAAACAGATTTTAAACTAATGGTCTGTCTCTTTGTAAATATTTTTTCAGAAATGCTATAATTAATAAATTTCATTTGTCAAGAAATTACTAATTAGTTGCTCCATGTTTCCAGAACTTAAGTAAACAACTTGTGAGAATTTCTTGCATATTTTTCAAAAATTTATCATTAATAGATTTTATCTTAAAGACAAAAATTCCATCATCATTTATTGTATTATGAGGATTAAATTTCTTTTCTCATTCTGTATGATTCTGTATGATTTTATAATTAAAGCTTTAAAATGACTATAATGATCTATTATTTGATATTTTAACATTCATTAATAAAGATTGTCTTAAATAAACTATTTTGCTATTTAAATTATTTTTAGTTGCATTGGTCTTAACTTACTGATCTCATTCCAAATTGTACAAGAACAATTCACTATAGATCATGAGAAATATTCTAAGCTGGAGTAAATATTATCAGAGAAAACTGAAATGATATCTTCAAAGGTTAATGGATTTGTGAATATTCTTTTTGAAAAAAATTGAAAATTAGCATTAGTGTAATTCAAACCTCATGTATAAAAATGAATACTTATGGATGAAAATTAAATACAATTCTCAGACATGATTTGACATATGGTGATCAGGTAATATAATCTTGATATCTTATGTAAAACATATACAAAAGTGATGCTTGGATTTGATCATCATCATTAATATCAATCTGAATTTTACTTAATTAGTCAAAGTTTAAAGTTCAATTCTTTTTTAAATATCAAAGAAATTAGCATTAAGTACATATCTTATCATATTGATCCAAAAATTGGCTGGTTGTATGTGAGATGTATTCATCTATGTGTGTATATGCATAATAAAAAGATACACCAGGTTCAGGGTATAATACTTATAGTAACTTTTGGGATCAAATGTTATGTTGCTGATATAATATAAAGTGTATATATATATATATATTACATATTCCTGGATCGGTAATACTCTCATCTTTTTTTAATATATGTAAGATTATAACAGTTGTGTAATGTAAACATTCAAACCAAACTTTTATTATTTTCACTAGATCTTAGTATTCATGTATCGTGAGGACTGCTCCTAAATTTTTACACTGGTCAATACTTATAATTTTATATCAATTTAAAAGTAATAAAACGAGGTCTATTCAATACATCCATTAATTTGATTGATGGATGGCACCTCATCGATAATTCATGAAAACATCAATTCTATTTTAAATTATTTTTTGGATGTTTTTATTCATGATTTTGTAATAAAAAAAAACATCATTAATTATCTAAGTGTAAGCTTAATTAAAAGTTAATTTTTCAAAAAAATATTTTTCTATTTTTAAAAACTGCCTTTGAATTTATTTTTATCAGTAAATGAATGGTTATTGCAATTTTTCTGTTAATGAAAATTTAGCACCTGATTCTTTCATTTTTTCAGATAGTTTTGAAAATAATGCAAAAGGTAATTCAACTAATAAAACCAACGTACTTACATATAATTCCTCCATTCTATTCAGTAAGTGTTTTTAGTTAATTATCCATTTTCAGAGGCTTCTAAGTATTTTTTTTCTCTAAATAACTTTATCAAACATGAGTTACTTATTAAGTTTAAAAATATTAAAATCGAATATAAATGCATTGTAACTTTAAAAAAGTATATATATATATTGTACTGGTCAGAATTGCATGTTCATCTAACAAGAGCTAGCTTCTAGGCAAAAGTAACTAGAATCCAATCATGTGCAAGATACATAAGTCAGGAACAATAATCATGAACTCTGCCCTCTTGTCTATTCTCCAGATCTATAACATTATGAACAACATTTCTGATGATAACAAATGAAATTTTATTCATACCCAGCCCGGAACAACAGCGGAAAAACAAGAGATCTACAGGGAATTATAAACTACTAGGCTTCTAACTCCAACCCTCACCAGAATGAAATAGCTCAAGATTATAATTAGGCTTTTCATAAAATTCATTAATAAATCTAGAAATTGGCCAAAGGTCAGTAGAAATCAGCTATATATAATGCAATCTAATTAACGATGTGTATGCATAAATCATGAGGCAATGCAGACTTAAGTAATAATTATATAGTTAATAATTTATTAATATTAATTAGAAAAAAATGAATAAACAAATATTTAATTTAACAAATAGTTGCGAATCTATTTATAGATATAATACTAATAGAGTTTATGGGCTTCACATGATTATGAATGTTGATTTGCGTATTGAAGAAATTATATAATAGAACATAAGTTACTGATTAAATAATGCGCAAATCTGCAATTGAATACGATGATAAAAAAAATGCACATATAGTCAAAAGATGCGGCTTAATATGCTAACAGTAGATACCAATTTTACCATATTATATAACGTGGATGCTATAATTATTTTAGGAAAAAATGAGTGATCTTAAAACATAAATAGGATATAAGTTACATCAATTTATTATGGTTCATTTGAACCACGTACAAAAATATTTTATAATTTACATTATTCACTTCAATAGTCATTAGACCTTAAAATGTTTAAACAGAAAACTTATTTATATTTTATTCTATTCTTTTCTTACTGGAAACGATTTACTTAGCATTATTTGTTAGCGCACTCAGCATTGTCTCAATGAGAGGGCGGGTAGCTTAAATAAGCTTTAAAATGACATTACCTAACTTATAATATAAATGAAAATATGAGATGGATTTAGAGCTCATGGAATTATGTCTTACAGATTTAAAATGGGCAAATATAAATATATTAAATAAGAATCGCGGTGCTGACTAAAGTAATAATGCTAGAAATGATTGAGTCCATTTTAGGACGAATGCTTCATCAATTTTATAAGAAATAAAATGTGCCTGTACACGTGACAGGTCAGCATTTGAAAAGAGTGGTCTCGTAGGAATTATCACAGTCTGTTTTCCAGTTTAACCCATGCAGAGCCTAAACGACCACCTGACAATATTCAAGAGTCAATGCTTCCAAACCCCGATATGCCATAAGTAAAAAAAATCCTGTTTTTCTGGGTTTTAAGTTTGACAAAGCAAAGAGAGGAAAATGTCATAACATTATCTACGCTAAGCAACACTAATAATAAAAATAAATCAGGTTCTTAATAACGCTGATATGTGGATTAAGGCCCTCGTAATTTAATAGAATCTAATGTAATGATATGAAATAATTTGATCCCTCTCAAAAGGTATGCAAATGACCTTTAATATTAGTTAGGATGTCACAAATAAAAGAGGGATTATTGTTCCCTTCATTAAACAAATATTAATATGTTAACTAGTAATTAATTCCATAAATAATTACCATACTAGATGGCATGATGGGCAAATGATTGACCATATAAAAAAACAGTACAGATAAGTCATTAAATTTACTTTATATCATTTGAAAATAAAATCAATAGTGTAAACATGGCAATAAACTGACATATTAATTGTAGCAGCGAATAATCTGCCACTAAGCAAATAGAATAACTTAAAATATGATTCAATCGAGTGAACTTTTAGTTAGGTAAGAAAGCTTGCATTTACGATTTAACATCCTATAATATCTAGGATATCTAATATAAGAAAATTTAGGCTCGGTTCACTCGATTGAACTATTAGCATATTAAATTAAATCATACAAAATTTATATTATTAAAAATAAAAGTTTGCCGCATTTAAAATATTAAAAATAGAAATTGTGAAACCCATAAAAGAAATGCATTAAAAAATATAAAATTATAGTAGATTCGTGCATTAGATTTTTATAACAGAAAGAGAAAGTCATTATGTTATAGAATGGTTACAATTAGTATTACAATGTCATGTTTAAATAGAAGGAGAATGACATTATAATTGATTTAGGTTTTAAATTGAAAGTTTTTAAAGAGTTCATATTAGCAGCATGATTAGAATTTACCTTCCATTTCCTGATGTCTTGATGTACATACATTGGAAAATGTAAAATTATAAATGAGGAAAACACAGTTAAACAAGGCAGAGTTTTGAAAAATAATGGCTGGCATCTTGAGATAGTTATTACAGCATTTAAATTAGGCAGTCCATAAGTGGAGATGGTAGATTGGCATAGCAGTATGGAAATGATTTTGGAGAAGAAAGGGGAAGCAAATTTAGTCCTTCTACTCCGGATTTATATTTCAAAAATTAAATTGATGTGGGTCTGTTCTGCAACACTGTTTAAGATGGCGAACTAAGAGACAGCCTAAAATTTCAGCTCTATTTATATGTTAGCAAAACCTTCTCAAATGTTCTCTCTTTCTGATTGTTAAGGCCCAGATGTCCATTACCTGGTTTGAATGCACCTATTGTTTATCTTCAATGATAATGCAACAAGTTCTGGAGAGTATTTTAATCTATTTTGAGAATGAAAATAGATTTAAAAGATATAATTTTCATTAACATTCTGTTTGCTAAGGGATTTTAATTTATTAATTACCCTTTTTAAAAGTTTCAGACTTATTTTAATTACTCTCTAGAACGTTCTTTGGTATTGCATCATAAAATAAAACATGCGAACTGTAAAATAAATATACATAATATTTAATAACGAAAAATATAGTTTTATCAATAATGTATTTTTGCAAATCTTGAACACCCATATATGATTACTTAAAGGGAATGGAAATTTAAATATTTCCTACTTAAAATTATTAAATATTCGTTTATAATAAAAATGTTTAACTTATGAAAGTACAAAAATAAAGGAGGGTTTTAAAACTTGTATGTGTGTCCTTTCACTCTCTAGTGATTTCATATATAGCTGGGTCTAAACCTCTGATTCAAGGTTTTGAATCACCAGACAGTGAAGTAAAAATATGTGTAATATATTTTCCGCTTCAATAAATATATATGAATTATTTTTTTACATAAACTACAATATACAAACCTTTAACATTTTATGAACTTTGTGGTGATTTTTTTTTGCTCACCATAGCATTTTTATTCAAGATGTTAGTCAATTATTTTCATAATCTTTTGAAAAAGTGAATAAAATTTGGAATCTAGCAGTGACAGAAGAGAACGCAGTGAAGGATTTTGAAATTACAGAATAGTAGTACCTTCTTGAAAAGTGTGTGCTAATGGGCACAATATGAAACTTGATATCAAGAATGGAGATAATGTGTTTGAAGTGAGTATTCTATCATCATGTTTTTTTATTTATTTATTATAGTTATATAAAATTTTACTTAATTACAATCGTTTGGAGTTTTGTGAAATTTTTGGTGTTTTTATAATCATCTTAAAAAAAATCAATGAAATATTTAATAAGATAATCATCTTAAAAATAAACACAATCACCCCTGAAAAAGGTTAATTAACCAAAAAAAAAAAAACACCAGGTGCGGAGAGTAAAGAGATTATATATAAATAATAAAACCAAGGAATTGAAAGCGGTTAAAAATTATACAACTACTGCTATTTCCAATAATTAAAAATATATAGACTTTTTGGAACAAAACAAGTGATAACATTCAAATAAACACTACAATATAGAACTGTGTTACAGATTTAATTTTCCATTTTTTAATTCTTTTAGAATCCTTAAAAATTTTGCCATCAGTATATTATAATAATCATCACTACAGATATAATTACTCATGAAAAAGTAAATAATTGGGCATCACATTCAAAATTTTAGAATTCTCCAACAAAATTAAAATTTCTTAATTATTTATAAAAATTCCTAGAAGAAATTTGTTATTTAAAAAATAAAATAATATGCCTACAATTTTCCCAATTGATTGGAATAGACATTTCACTTTATCAGAACAAGTAAAAACTATCATACTCCTGATTTTTAATCAATAATAAAAAAATATAATAACATTTCTAACTTCAAATATCATTATCAAAATAGAGCAACAATATAATGTTAACAACTTCTAAAAACATTAATTCTTTGATATTTCTGCTTTACTTGATGCATAAATATCTCCAGTAATGGGATAGTTTCAAAGGAATTTTGTCTCTGCTCTGACACAACATTAATGTCATGTTTGACTCCACAAATTTTTAAAAACTTTACTGCCTTAAAAAGCACAAAGTCCATTAATATGAAAAATTTCCAGTTTTACATTTAAATGAACTAAACTCAAACAATTATGTAACATAGAATAAAATGTCTGCATCTTCAATATTTTTATTGGAAAGTACACAAAATTAACCCAAAATCAAAATAAAATAAACAGTAATCCAAAAGTTGACATCAATGTAAGTAAAAATCCATTACTATAATAAGCAATCAGCAAATTATATTTAGCAAATTCATTATAGTGACCTCTAGTATTTACAACACCAATATTCACAATAATAATCAGTGCTTCAACTTTCAAAAAAGTATTTAAAAAAATTCAATTATAAAATAAAATTGATAAAAAAGGTTTACAAAAATAGTTTTAAACAACAAAAAAGTTGTCTTCCTAAGGAGTCATATGAGGTTATAATATTTTATTTGAAGCAATAACTATTATATCTAATCAATTTATAAAACAACACTGTATTTTAAATGAATTAGTTTGATATTTCTTTGGAATAGGCTAATTTAGAACATCACAGATATCCTCTTTCAAGAGTAATTAGTGTTTGAATAGAGTTAACACATATAAGAGAGTATGCACAAAAGACTGGGCATTATAATATCACGATTCATATAATTCAACTTTTTAAAAATAATTCTAGTTCAAATATAGTACCTATTTCCTGTTAACTTTTACAGATAATACTATATTAAATTGTTACAGCTCAAGATTATATACACAAATACAAAAAAAAAAAAAAAAACTCCAACTAGTAGTTATCTCCGTCAAAATCTTATCCAATAAATCAAATTTCAGATCATGCTTTTCACATAAATAACAATTTATTATAAAAATGTGGATTATCTTTCTAATTTTGGTTACCCCTATTACTATAACTCCAATATTCTTGCTGCATGAATAGAATGTTTATACTTATTAGCTGACCATTTCATGATTTTAGTCCATTACTTTTGAATTAACACATATGAACATGATCTTTATCCATCTATTATTTTATTTATGCATTATTATTCTGAATCTATACAATCAAATTTCCACCAAAACATCACACAATTATCTTGTATGCTTACACTAGCTGTTAATAGCAGTAGAAAATTCTCCATACACTAATGACACTAAGTGCAAGTCTTAGTAATCAATGCATGTAAAAAGAACTGTATTAAATCCTAAGTTACAAACTAGAAACTAGTCTGAAAATATTGGATGAGTAGGCACTAGATAGTGATTTTATACACAAACCTTCTTGCATCCATTGGTTATTAAGACTAGCACTTGATGGCACTGCTGTATACAGAATTTGCTGCTGTTTTATAATCAATTTTCTTTGATTTATCAACTCATTAATAAATATTCTTAAATCTGCTAATCTCCATTCTATATGTTTCTTATTAATAAGTGACCCATGATTATGTTTTTTTTTATTAATCCATTTCTTTCTACACCAAAACTAACTCTATGATTGATACCTAAACTCTATATTCATATTATCCTTTTCTTAAGATTCATGTCACCTCCTGATCATAATGCATATTAATTTGCCATTAAGCTTAAATTTTCCAACACTATCAACTTTTATATCAAGAAATAGGCAGACATATTTTTTAATTGCGCTTCCCTGAAGTAATGTCCTTTGAAATTTAGACTCATTTTAAAAATTTTGAGATTTTATCACATGACCTATCAAGGCATAGTTCCATTTATCAATAATATTTTCTCAATGATTAATCAATAACTAAATAAAACAAAATTACAACAGGATATTAAAAGAAATAGATGAACTTGTGATACAATGAAAAATAAATTCATTAGCTCATTTTCAGTACAAACAATCATTGCTCTAAATGTACATGCTTAAACAGCAAATTTAATGAGAACAACAATTAAATAATCAATATATTTTGCCAATAATTGCTTTTGTTCTTGACATAACAATATGAATCTGATAATGTGCCTGTTTAAATCCAAGTTACAAGCTCATTCTTGCTCTCATTTTTTCTTTGGTTTTATTAATCACTAAACAAGACATTTCTCTAAAATTTAATTTTTATCAAGAATTATCCATCCAGAAATCTATATCATCCACATGTTTATTCTCCTGTATTATAAGTTACTTCATCATTTCTATAACAGTCAATATAATCACTTTTATCTCAAATTGAAACAGTAGATCAATTATACCATTATTCATAGTTTTTTTTCATTGAGACATAAACTTCTCATTGCTTAAAAAATAATGATCAATTTGACTTAACCCCTCTATAAATATAAACTAATTTATTATATCTTTAATTATTCTATCACAAATACACATTTTAAGGGCTATTAATAGCCTTTTAAAAATAAAAGATCAATCTTGGTAGGCAATGCAGAAAAACTGCACTTAATTACCATTCAATTAGATATCTTCTTTATTCTTTGATTTAGATTTTATCCCAACATTTAAGCAATTCTTGCAACAATATAAAATTTCCAACATATTTATTTAATCAATCACAAACCTTATATTGCACAGAAATGTTCACATTGTTAGGAATGGTAAGGTATCTTCTAATATTATGTGAGACATTCTATTCTCAAAATGCTCCCTTGACATTTTTTTCTTTTTATTTCTTATATAAAGAGATTGTATATGATCTAGTAGAAGAACAAATTTTATCTTATCCTTTAAAAACAACAATAAACATTTCCCTCCACTTTAAACAATCAGTTTTTCTTTTCACCTATTACCTAGTCCACTTACTCAAATCAACTATATTATCTAATAATAAAACAAAAATGTCATTCTCTAAAACATTTTTCCATTTATGTAAAAGTGCTATTAACCATATTAACATATTATAATTAATCTGATAATCAAATACATTAAATTGTTCATTAAAAATGTAACTGAAATTAATTGATTTGGGACAGAACAAAAGTTTTCACCTCAATCAGGATAATAAAGAACTCATGCTAAATTTAATAGCTTGTTGCTGCATTCTTTTTCTATATTTTGTAATCAAATATAATTTTATGTGCCATTTTCATTCCAAAACTTCTTTTGAAAAATTTGTTTTTGGTTCAACAATAACATCTATAGATGCACCATTTCTTTCATGAAACAAATTCTTAAAAGCATAATAAACTATATTCTAAATATACTAAAATAATTTCGTCTTTATTTTTAAACAAAATTAAATATTAGAAGTCTTATATAATGACTTACTGACTATCTTCAATAGACACTCTTAATTCAGTGTGACATTTTAATAATGACTTAATTATTAAAAAGTTCAAATACATGTTTTTAGATCCCAATAATAAAACATTCTAATTAAAATTAATTTTACCCCAACTAATTTCTTTATAGAAACGGAAATGACCTCATATCATTTTGAAGCCACATATCAAACACATTTTGTTCTATTAGAGAAAATTTTACAAATTCAGGAACATCTTGGGTACTATTATCTATTCTTACATTCCATCATTAAATGCCATAGCTAACAATGCACAACTAAAGATCTTTCAGGTAGGTTTATTCTGGGTTTAATTCCATATCTTGTTAAATGCCAAATCTGTTTTTTTTTTATAAAATTAAATTTAAGATGTCAAATTTTAGCTCTCCTTATATTTATGGAATCACCTGAAGTTTTAAGTTATTGTAAAATTGTAAAACACACAAGTCTAAAACATTTGTTTTGTGTATTTTTTGTCTTTAATTTTTAGTATGTGTTTTATATTGCAATTTCATTGAATAGATTTTAAAAATATCTTGTAAAAGCCACAAAAATATATTTATATAATATTTCTTTTTTAGGTGTAAATGTAATTTTTTGTTGTTGTTGAAATATAAAAATTTTTAACCACCAAAACATTACTATGATCACTATTTTCTATGCTTATACAAGCTGTTATTAGCAATAGCAAACTGCCACCCAGTGCAAGTCTTAGTAATCAAAGGATGCAGGAAGGGTTAAGCATTAAATCCCCATCTAGTACTTATTCATTCAATATCTCCAGACTAGTGTCTAGTTTGTGGCTTTTATCATTGAGAAGCTTTTGATCAGAGAGCACTGTACTTAGATCTAAGGATATAATGATCCAACAGCCACTTTTTACCTATTTAATTAAGTATAAAGCTAGGAGCTTAATATGAAAACACTCCTAGCTTATTTACTTGTACAGATCTGAACCATGTTTAGCATCTACACATTTTGGTGCTCTTCATTATCAAAAACCACAATCACCATCATTTCATAGACAGGAATGATATAAAACCTCCAAAATATCACATGATCACCATTTCTTATACTTACCCAAGCTGCTATTATTTGATAAAATGAAAATATACCCAGAAAAGGTAGTTTTTTAAAAATAATATTTAGCTTTATTACTGCTTAGCATGCTTTCAAAATATTTTTACTATATACACCATAAGTATGATATAGTAAAAATATATAGAAAGAATGCTAGGCAGTAATAATGTTAAATATTATTAAAAAAAACTACCTTTTCTGTTTATATTTTCATTTTACCAGATATTACATTGGCTCAGGTAAGAAAAAAAATAGTAACAATTGAATTACAAACTGTTATTAGCAATGACAAATTACTTATACAGTAGTACCACTTAATACAAAATAGTCATTTGATCTAGATGCATTGCTCTTAGATCCAAAGGTTCTCACTGATAAAAGACACCAGCTTGAAAATAGTCTGGCAATATTGGATGAGTAGGCACTAGATGGGGATTTCATGCACAAACCTTCCTGCATCCATTGATTATTAAGGCTTGCACTGATTGATGCTATTGTATAGATAATTTTTACTGATATGTTGTCATAGGAAATAAAGATCATGTGATGTTTGGTGGTTTTATACAATTTCCTGATGGTGACTATTGTTTTTGATAGACCAAGAACACCAAAATGTATAGATGTTGAACTGGGTTCAGATACATATGATTATATTGGCAAATGAGTTTGGAGTAAAAGCATTAAGGTATTTTTATCTTGAGATCCTTAGCCTTATAGTTAACTCATCAGGTGAAAGGTCACTGCTGGAAGATTGCATTAGATCCTTAGATCTAGGTAAAGTGCTCTCAGACCCAAAGCTCCACACTGATAAAAGCCACAAGCTAGAAACTAGTCTGGCGATATTAGACATAACACTAGATAGGGATTTTATGCACAAACCTTCCTTCATTTATTTATTGATTACTCAGTTTTGGACTAGGTGGCACTACTGTATGATGAGTTTTCTACTATTGATAATAATATTTATCTATTTAATAATCTCTTTTTATTTGTAAATAGATATTGAATATTAATTAAGTAACATAAATAATTATAATTCAAAATAAATATATGCAAAGTGTATATCAAGAAAAGTTTAGTTCAATGCTTTAACAGTAAGCTAAGCATACTTTTGACTAGCTGGTAGATATATTCATAGCAATAGTTGTTCTAGAAGATGAGTATCAGATAGTTGAAAGCATGCTTAAGATACTAAATTGCAAAATTATTGAACTAAGCTTTTTTTACTTATATATTTTGCATATATTTATTGTGAATTATATTTAAAAAAATTTAAGATAAATAATTATACAATATTCACTATTATTATTATTTCTAAACATTATTCATCCACTGCAGAATGACAACTTCACCAAGATTAATTCAGTTTCTTTGATCCATATTCTTTTTTCTCTATAATATATCAATAATTTGTTTTATTTGATCCAACTATTTCATATGTGGTGTCATTATAATTCAAAATCTTTTGTAATTTACTTTGACTACCATTGTCTGTCTATTATCACCTCTTTTAGCATTATGTCTACCACCAGTTTTATTTTTCTCATAAATCTTTCAATGATGTCAATATTACCTGTTTGTTCTCTCATTCAAGTTTTTCATTTTAAATTACTTCTTATTGCTCCTAATATACATATCTTCTACTTTTTGGGTGGTCTGAAGTCTGTATACTGCTCTGTGTTCAAATGTTCATGATCATATTAATGAATTACAAAAGACAATTGATGACATATGTATTAAAAACCTCTGTTTTCAAATGAATAGAGACATTTCTTTTTAGTATTAAATTACTTCTATCAAAACATTCCATTTAAGTTTAATTCTAAAATTAATTTCATCCATATATTTCCATTTATATTAACAGTACCTGATAAAGATATGTATCATTGTTAACTTTTAAATTGTAATTATCAATCTATATTTTTTCCCTGAGACAATCCATTAAACATTAATCTTTATAGTGTTTATCCTTAGACTTTTGTTGCTACTTTTATCTGATAACTGTTGAAATATTTTCTAAAGCTTGGATGTATTACTTGCAAAACAACTACATTATCTGCAAAATCTAAATGCCTTAAATAATCTCTATTACTTTTAGCTCCATAATATTTTATTTTAGTTCACAAAATACTTTTTGTAAAACTGCTATAAAAAGTTTTGATATGAAATTACTCCATCATATACTCTTTTCAATGTTAATCTTTTTAATATCATTATGTAATCTAATCACTGTTGTTTCTTTTTATATATATTCTATGTCTGTATCTTGATGATCCAAAGTTTAATTTTTATAAAAGCAAATATCTTTTCATAATCTATGAATCCAAAGCATAATGACAATTCATATTTGTTAGTAATTTGTATAATTTCTTTGAGTTCTTGGATATTGTAATTTGTGATAAAACCATTTTTAAATTCATTTCATTCTTATGGTTGGCTTAAATATAAAATATGCTATAGATGACCTAATTATTTTGATATCGGTCTTTAATTTCTGATATTTTCTTTATTATTTTTTATTAAATATCAGTATTATTACTGCATATTCAAATCATCTGATATATTTTAAGTAATTATACCTTTCATGTATAATTTTTCCAACATTCTTTTTTTTTATTCACTTAATTCCATTTAAATATTTGTAATAATTCCATTACCTTCTGAAGCTTTTCTCTTATTTATAGAATTAAGTCTCACCTTTTAATTGAAAGTGTTTGTCAATTCAGGAGAAGTAGATGCATTGGGTACTTTTTTTTTTTTATCTTTTAATGCTATAATTTTGTAGAATTCTTCCACACATTCTATGATGTTATTCCTCATTTCAATAATAGTTTAACATCTTTACTTCTTATAGCTGCAACAACATTTTTTAACATCAATATGTTTTATACATTTAAAACTTTTATTCGCTTTTATAGCTTATCTTGTCAATTCACATCATTTTACAGAATTCCAAATATTTGATTCATCTTAATGAATCATTTGTAAACATTTTAATATTTTTTTCTTCAGATATTATTTCAATTCAGTTAAAAATTTATTGGGAAATTGATAATTTGTACCAGCTATCTACAGTTTTTAATAAAATGTCAGTCATATTTGCATTAATTTCAGTAAAGTTTGAATCATTTTTAAAGTTTTTGAATATTTTAAAATGATTAACAATTTCGAATTTAAATTTATTATCGTTTCTGAAGATTATAAATATAAACTATTAGTAATGTTTTTTTAATTAGTTTTGAAATCTCACTACTCAATGTTTACTTTCTTGATATTATCAATGAAGTTTGTTTTTAAAATAAAATTTTGTTATAGACAGACACATGCACATATATTGAACAGAATGCTTTAAAATTAATCTAAAGAGACCCCAATCATCCAATGACTGAAGCCCTAAATCAGTGTAATTTACCAGTTATTAAATATTCTTATCAGTCATTGAAATTTTGTTTTAAATTTCAACACTCTTTCTGAAGCTCAACATTTATTTTATTATTGAACTAATTAAAGAACCCTATGTGTTTTTTAATTGTTAATAAAACATAGTACAATCATTATTAGAAAATCTAAGAATGGATCTCCTTTCATCTATCACATTCTTCTTAAAAGAATTCATGCTTTAGAAACATAATCAACTAATACAATTAAAACATTTTTGATGTTTAATGTTTGCTGGAACAGGTTTAGAAGTGAGAAGCTTCTAGAACACAATCATCACTTTTTCCATTCATATATTTGATACAAAATCTATTTTTTATATATTTTTAATTTAAAAGTATTAATTATGGATCTGTTTAAAAATTGTCACTTGTAAAAGTTCAATATGATATTGAGATTCATAAATATTGCAAAATCCATATTCTTCCTTGCTTGAACAAGGACATGTCCATGATTTATTGTACTGATTTTCTACATAAACATATACAATCCACAGTTTGTTTACACATAGAACAGTTTATATGGGGTCATGAAATCAATATATTTAATAACCATTTTTTTGGGTTTATTAGTAAATTTCTTATCTCAATTCTACCATAATGCTACTATAGACACAGACAACTCTTTCACTTTGCATGCATTTTTCAAACACCATCACTTTTCAACTGAATTAAAATTATCATGCACTCAAATTTCCATGCAGATTGTGTCAGCTCAATATTTTTATTATACGATTTTTATAAAAAAAAAGAAAAAGATTTCTATCCACTTTAAACACCATGTGAAAAGAAATCAATTGTTGCATTGCAGAGATATTTTCAAACTTTTTGTTTTTATCAGTGCATTCTTTATTTCAATTTCATATTATTGTAAACCATCTACTAGTGACAAAAATTTACTTTTTTAAAAAAAATTATTTCTAAATATAACAGCATATGGATAATAATAAAATGGGCACAGATACTATTGCACAATACAATTTTTAAGATCTTTAAACTGTCATTGATACATCTAAGAATTCTGAGAATGGTTAGACTTTATGCTGTGTTTTAATTCAAAGAATTATTTTTTCAATGACAATTATATTCATGTATCTATAAAATAAAAAAAAGGTTCTGCAAGATGATTATTACTAAGCTGCTCCATCAATCTTAGCATTGATCACTTTTTGACTATAATTATTATCTGAAGTTCAGAAATTAATGAATTTATAATATGGAAAGTTTTCAAAATTCATATATCTATATTTAAAAAAAACACTTAAAGAAGGAGTTTTATTGCTAATTTTTAAATTTATACTATTGTTATTACCCATATTACAACTATTTTACCATTTCAGTGGGATTGTTGGAGCATGGAGAGATAAAAATGATTTTATGATACCTTTTTCCTGTATTTATCAAATGTCAAGAGGATATCTAAATAGGAATGGCTAAGAATATCATTTACTAAATAAAACTTATATTCCAAATTCAGTTTTCAAAATGGTTCAGTAATATTTGTATTACCTTGTGCAAAAACATTGTTTCATACAATAGACAAGCAATGGGGAGAAATATGTGGATTATAATTTTTGCATATTGGAATTAGTGTACTTTTTTTTTTAAAAAACGACAAAAACATTTAATTAGTTATATTGCTGTTATCTCAATTCTAAATGCTTTTCATACTTCAAGTATTAATATATAAAAAATTGTGTATATAGTTAAAGGATGGAAATGTAGATGCACTAATATTAAAAACCAATGCCACAGTTAGGACAGATTAATGACTGTCATCATAAAAAGCTCATGATAAACAGACAAAATAGCATGTTGAGCATTTTAAAAAAGAAAAAAAATTACACAAAGAATTCAAAAAACTTTGCATGTTTTAAAAACTACTTATTTTTTGATGACCAATATCAACATATAAGGCAGCAAATATTTTGTTTGCAGTGGAATTAATAACTTAACTTTTACAAATTATAATTATATCTACAAACATACACATATTTATAATGAATAATATTTCTGTAGTGTAATTTTCACTTTTTACACCTTGTGGAGGAATCATAAACATGTAACCAAAGACATGTAAAAGTTGTGTCATCCCCAAAATGCACATTTCATGCTGAATCATCAGTTGGCCTGAATCACAATCTATTACCCATACCTTTATCATTGTTTATTATGTATAGATAGTAATTTGCTACACTTTAGCTGGCAAGTGTCAAACTCTATTGCTTTTACAACTTTGACCCAAAACACTTGATGGGAATATATTAATAATTTTAATTAATCATTCATTAGACTACAGATTATCAACTTAATGAATAATATTTCTGTAGTTTAATTTTTACTGCATCATTCTCACACAAGGTACTGAACAATGATGGTTCAGCATGAAATGTGCATCTTGGTAATAATACACTTTTCATGTTTTTGGTCACATGTTTATGATTACACCTCTCCAATGGGTGTTAAAAGTGAATAGCAACCAATTCCTAACTTGCATAAGTGTAGTGTAATGAAAAGTGGATAATCTCTAGTCTAATGAATGACTAATAAAAATTATTAGCAACAAGATATAATTTTGGTTAGACACTGTTTCTTAATTATTGTATTATCAGGAAAAATTTAAATATAGAGATAATTTCTCTATTCACTTTGATGCTCAAATTACTATATATAAAAATTTTATGATTTAAAACTCTACTATTACAATGGTAGAATAAATGTGTGGGGTAGTGGAACAATATATTAAATTAACCTTAAGACTAGATACATATCTCTGTATTAGGCAAATAATAGGTTTCTATAAAAAAATCACATATATTTTCCAAATCATTAACAATAAATAGTTTTCTCAATTGATAAACAAAAATTACATAAAACATACCTTTACCGTCATTAGCTATTTGTCAAACGGCATGTTCTATCATATTGTTGTAAATAATACAGAATATAAAATAAATTACATCAATATATTATTTAAATATTTATTAAAATTAAGCATGTCAAAATTAGATTATAATTTGTAATAGAAAATAGCCATCTATACATTTACATTAACATTTTAATTGTAATTATTCTTGATCACTAATAGTAGAAGATAAAACAAAATGTGTGTGATTGACATGTATGTTAATTAAATAACTGTTTTCTGCTTTCACCCTTCTCTATATTTTTTAATTGATGGATAGAGATATTTAATCGCAAACTAATCTGAAATTTGCCTTTATATAACTCTGTTCAAAGCTTTCACGTTTTATTTACTTTTTTTTTTTATTAAAAAAAAAAGGAAAATGATCAAACTTCAATGATATGTATGAAGATTATGTATGTAAACATTTATTTTAATTATAACCAAATTTAGCGAAATGTGTAAAGATTATTAACATTTCAGTTATAATGCGAATGAAAATTTAAATGAGAATTTTAAATTTTATTTTCCAATTTAAACTCCAGTATATGAATGTTGAAAATCACAAACATAACATCAAAATATAAAATGAAGTCTTCCATTGGTGGTCGAGAGGTCAGCACGACTGCCTTGCATTTGCAGGCAATTGCCCGGGTTGCGGGTTCGCGTCCCGGACGATGCTATGACACTTAAAAAAATATATATATATAATGTAAATAAACACATATTATTGGTAAGTTTTCTAATCTATAACTTATCCTTATTCTACCTTTCTATAGGATTCACTTAACTTGTTCTCCTGCTAATTTATCTCAAGAATGGCAGACTTAAAAGCTTTGAGAACTTAGATCGATTTCCACCTAAAGAAAGTAAAAAAAAAAAAAATCCACAGTTTATTGCTCAAACGTCATTTGATTTTACAAATGTTTTAATTTATTTTAATCGTCACTAATACATTATTTTACAATTATATTTTATTCATACGCATTTAAACAATGTATTTATATAAAAATAGTTTTAAAATTTCAAGTTTTATTATTTATTTTATTCTTCACAAGGTTTTGATGGTTTTTAAAGTCTAAAATGTCTCTTGTGTTACAGGAAAGCAAGTCTGAAAATTTAGATTAATATTTTTAATATTAGAAACTCAAGTAATTCTAACTTGATATACTATTAAAGCAATCACTCAAATATATGGTTATATAAATTCACTTTTACAATTATTTTATTTCAAACAACGGTCTTTACTAAATATTTAAATGAGTATTAATCCCTTCTGCTTGGATTAGAAATGTTTATATATTTTTTAAAACTTTAATCTAATGTAAATATAAGTCCAGCTTTAACCATGTTGTGCATCGTAAATCTACCGCAATCAAGTAAGACGGGGGGGGGGGGTAAATAAATATTCTCCACTCAAATCTCAACTGATATCTTACCCGTATTTGAACATATAATTCACATTATATTTAGATAATTGTATAACTATAGTAAAATGCGGTCATAAAATTTGTAAAACTTTACATATGCCTAATATTCTAACTTATAAACCAAAATTATATATTTGAAACCTGCTTACAATTTAATTAAAGTTAAATTCTATCCTCAAAAAAACACACCCCAAAAACAAAAAGTAATTAAGATTATTGATAAAATTTAAATAAGGTTAAAATTCAATCAAACAAGCTGTGTGATTATGGGCAATTAATGAATTAAAGAGGACAAATAATTAATGGTGAATCATTAGAAAATGATAAACATAGACTAAAAATAATAAATCAAGAAAGATTTCTTAGAAATTGTTATTACTTAAGCAAATGCTATGAAGGAGGGAAATAAAAAATAATCTATGAAAAGCTAAAGTATATGTCACTTGCATTAAATAGTTTGAAAAGTCGATGTTTGTTTCAGAAGCATTCTGCATAATATTGTGTCAGAAGACAACCTATTATAATTCTTTTCACTACTAACATGAAATCAGATAGAATATCAACATTTTTTGAAATAATAGATTCATATATGATCTTTCTTAGGAAAAAAAGGCATCCTGAATTGGAGTTAAAATGATTATACCCTGTTCAATTAAACTTTATGAATAAAAGTTGGGATCTTCTGAACTAGATTTGATATATGATGAATAATAATAATAATAATAATAATAATAATAATAAGCGCCACCTGGATACAAACCTAGTAGCAGGTAAGCAAAGAACCTCTTAGCTTTTTGTTAATAAAAGGCAATTTATTTGCTAATAACTAATAAAAATGTCCAATAAAACAATTTAAAACACTCAAATATTTATTTTGATTGTAAAAAAGAACAGAGAAATCCAAAATCCATACCTAATACTAATAGACAAATGCACAGTTAAAAGCTAGCGAATCTAATAACTAATGCCAAAATCTCAGGCAAATTTAATTTTTTAATAAGAGTAGATAAAAAATCAAATCTACAAAACTCAATAATTTTGCGGATAACTGAATTGTATTGGTTAGATATATTAGTGTTTGTTTAAAAAAAAAAAAAAAAGAAATTTAAACATATCTTTGAAAAATAATTGAAAAACTTAAAATGGTAACTGCTCAACCTATTAATCTGGTGGGTGGTCCATTGCAGGGCACAAGAAAGTCATATGCTTCTATAGCAAAAAAAGCCCAAGATTACATAAGCCCGGCAAAAGGCCCTAGGTTCAGGAAAACAACCGCAGATGATTTGGAAAACATGAATCTTATGGATCAAAATAAAAATGATCCCCCCCTCCTCATATTGAATGGGCTGATGAAATGCTGGAACAAATTGGAGAGAAATCCAACAAAACAATACCTTGATCACTTTTCATGATGTTTAAATGTTTCTTCACCGATAAATCAATAGTACTCACTGTAACAGATAGTCTTTGCACACTATACAGTTTCCCCAAATCCCTTCTAATAAAAACACTGCATGGAAATAATATGCTTGAATTGGTACAATGCATAGGCGACCATCCAAATAGCAGATATGTGGTGGTCCAGTTTTATGAAAATGTGCAAAGAGAACAATTTAGAGATCGAATTAAGACGCTAAGTAATTTTGTACTAATAACAGTCGATGAGAATAAGTATAAAAATATCTCCGGAATTTTAAAAAATACGTATTTTGGCTACAACATGGAAGATTTCCAAAAAATGATGAATTCTTTCGGAAAAGTCATTTTCTTCCAGCAAAAATACATTAAAGAAGCAGCAATTCCTGTACTAACAAATAGCATTGAATTCAAAATTAAATTGAATAAACAAGTAGACCCGGAGAATATCCCCACACACATAACCGATGAAGAAGCTACATTATATATTTACATCAGAGGGCTCAAGCCAGGTT